>QGSO01000478.1:0-458444 GCA_011037825.1 Carya cathayensis
AGGAAGGTGTAAAGAACGAGAGAGGAAGCGTATCATCAGATCGTTTGCTTTGAGGTTATCGTTTTCTCCTCTTGTCTAATCTTGCTTTTGATCTGGGAATTGCATTCTTGGGTTCCCACCATGGATTCTTTAAGATTTCTTATGTTTCTTAATGCTCCTCAACCTTTTGATTCTCTATTTTGCAGTTTTTGATGTGATACAATTGCTGTCATCCGTTTTGGTTTCTCAATTCTAGTTTTTTTTTTTTTTGTGAATAAGTTGATGTCGAACAAAAAATTATTATGTTTCTATGGGTTGCTAATTGGGAAGTCTTAAGTTTTGGTTTAGCTGGTTTAAAAAAAAAAAACAAAGATTCGGTCTCTTTGACCTTCGGAACATTTTACTTGGTCTGCCATGATTCTCAAATCCTTAAATAAGGACAGTCAGTGTCCTAATCATCGATGTCAATTCTCGTTTTTCCCAAACAGAAATTGGCTCTGAATATATGCACATTCTGTGTAAAGTAAAATGTATCTTAGTTACCCATTTGTTTGATTTATTTTCTGTGTAGCTTTTTATTAGCTTTTCTTTATAAATTAAATACCAAATGCTGCAACACAACTGTAGAGAGGAATCTCAGGGAGAATATATTATGGAATCCCTCTACAACTGCTTCACCATTAGATATTCTACTCTTCAAAACAAAAAAAAGATAAATAGAAATGATACTTGCTGCTGTCCATTTTAAAGTTTGTTTCTTTATTCAGTTCATATAAATCTTGTATATGGATGGTGATACTAACCATATACCTTGCTCATCCGTGTTTAAGAAGACGTGAACAATATTAAAGACATTTGGCTCCTGTCATTGAACAGGTATTCAAAATTATTTTTCTGTAAGATTTTAGTGCAATAATGTAAAAGCTTTGTAGACGATGATGGTTCAAAAGTGACTCTTAAGGTGTCCAATTTTTTGAAATATATAGTAATAACAATTACAATTGCACTTCTTTTAGGAGAATATTAGCTAGAAGTTTGTTGTATATTTTGATATTTTATTGCAGGATATTAGATTAGATTTGAGAGTATCTGCATAGTAAACATATATCTAGTAGTACTATACGTTTTTGTAGATCTGGTACCATATATTAGTCGTGGTATTTGTACCAAGACTTGCGGCCCAGGATGTTTTATTAACTAGGCAAATTTTCTGGATCTCTTTACTATCTTGATTAAGCTTGTCTGTATAATTCATTTTTATCTTTTATAGGAAATTGTTCATGTAACGATGATGTTTTCCATTTTTGGTTCACGTTTGTCATTTTCAGTTCTTGTATTAGATTTTAAATTTACAATTCAGATTCCAATCCTTTCTCTACTTTCCTTTGCTCTCTACCTCCCTCCATCTCCATTTTCTCTCTCTTGCTCCCTTGTCTCTCCCTCTCTCTCTCTTTTCCCTGAGTGAGACTCAGGAGAGCTTAGGGTGAAGGTATTGGTGGTTCCAAAGCAAACTCAAGAGAGGACTAGGATGCATCCTGAAGCATGCTCGAGGTTGTTGATGTTGTGATCTTCTAGAGGGACACTTGAGGGATCTGGCAAGATCACCTGTCATCTTAAGGAAACTCGTAGGAGGGACCGGGTTGGGCATTGGGGCAAGCTCGACTAGGGACTAGGGTAGTCGAGGGACACTTGGGATCGGGGAAGACCATAGGTCATCCCAAGGCAAACTTAAGGGAGGACCAGACTGTGTCGCAAGTCCAAGGCAAAGTTTTAAGCTGGACTAGGGATGTTGAGGCTGTGATCGTCCCAAAGCAAACTAAGGAAGGACTATGCAAAGCAAACTCGATGGAGGATTGAGTGAGGCCAATGGTCCTGCTAAGTCAAACGAATTAGGCTAGGACACAAGTTGTCCAATGGGAAACTCGAGGGAGAATCGGGATGTGTTGCAAGCCACCCTAAGGGAAACTCTTGACTCTTGGGAGGACCGAGTTAGTACTCAAGTCACCCATGAGGCAAGCTCGAAGGAGAGGATTAGGCAATACAATAGAGCTTCCCTGCAAAATAGATTAGAATTATGCTAGGTTGTGAATCATTCTAAGGTGAACTCAAAGGAGGACCAAGGTTGCTAAGTCTGTGATAATCCCTAGGTAAACTTGAGGGAGGACCTAGCTTAACCATAGGTTGTCCTAAGTTAAAGTCAAGGGAGGATAGGACTAGGGTCGTCCTGAAGAGAACTAGAGGGAGAATTAGGCAAGGCTATGAGTTGTCATGTGGCAAACTCAAGGGAAGACTAGGATGGGTTGCAAATCGTCCCATGGCAAACTTGAGGGAGTAGGGTTGTTAAGCCGTGATCATCTCGAGGCAAATTTGAGGAAGGATCAGGTGAGGCACAATCATCTTGAGGGAGGACTGAGGGAAGGCCTCCCCCTAGCTTGGTATGGAAAGATCGCAAATTAAGTAACTGAAATCCTCCATCAAGTTTTCCTCGGACTGTCCTACGTTGAGTTTGCTCAGGATGACCCTACTTGCCCAATCTATCATAGAGTTTGCCATAGCAGGACACAAGGCCTCAATAGACTCTCTCCCTTGGTCTTGGGTGGCGGCAGCCTAAAAACATAGTGTCTTTTCTTTTTTGAGGGACGACTAGACTTATTGAAGCCAGAAGCAACGATCGTCCTAAGGAAAACTCAAGGAAGGATCAAGTGAGCTTGTGGGTTTCCCTGAGGCAAAACAAAAAGTCAATTTCAAGTCTTCATCCCTTTATCCCCCTTTCACTATTTAGTCTTTCAACACTCAGTACTCAATCCAAATTCCTCTCTCTTGATGGTTTATGCTTGTTCAACCAGTCCACTAGCCAGTTTATCTCAGGACGACCCATAGCATCACTTGATCCTTCCTCAAGCTTACCTTGGGATGATTGTTGCTTCAACAGATCTAGTCCTCCCTCATGTTTACCTCGATGATGGGCGGCCTCATCCGGTCGTCCTATCTTGAGTTTGCTTTAAGGTGAATTAAGGCCCAACTAGGTCATCCCTCATGTTTGGCATGGGTTGACCCATGGCCTGGCCTGATCCTCCCTAAAGTTTGCCTTGGAATGAATTGACCTCCCTCGAGTTTGTCTCGTACAACTTGCAGTTCAGCTTGGCCCTTCATTGAGTTTGCTTGGGACAACCTGGCCACCTTGCCAGATCCTCCGTTGAGTTTGTCTCAGGATGATCTCGACTCCATCAACCCTAGTCCTCCCTCTAGTTTGCCTCAGGAGGACCCACAACCTTAGTAGCCATAGTCCCCCCCCCCCCCCTTGAGTTTTCCCCACGATGACATGCGGCCTAGCAAGATCATCCTCAGATTCCCCCCTTAAGAATCTCACCTCAAGGCTAAGGTGAGGTCACAATCATCCCAAGGGAGGACTAGGTTGAGTCGCAAGTTGCTTCGGGAAAAACTTGGGAGAGGACTAGGGCTGCTGAAGCTGTGACCATCCTGAGGGAGTCTTGAGGAAGGATCACATGAGGCAGAGGCCGCGGTCATCTTGAGGGAGGACCAAGCTGGGACACAAGTCATTTCAAGGAAAACTTGAGGGTGGACTAGGAACGTTGAGGGAATGTTGAGTAAGGATTAGAGGTGGCCGTGGGTGGTTCGAGGGCAAACTTAAGGGACAATCAGACTTGCATGTCATCCTAAGGAAAACTTGAGGGAGGATCAAGCTAGCTCAAGTCGTCCCAAGGAAAGTCAATGCAAAGATAAGGGTGCTGAACCCATAATTAATAATTATCCCAGGGCAAACTCTAGGAAGGATCTAGTGAGCCACGGGTCGTCCTTATGAAACTCGAGTATGCTGCTGAGCTGAGCTATTGAGGTTGTGATCTTCCTTGCGCAAGGCTAGGCGGCAAGTCCCCAAGGGAAACTTGAGGGGGCACTAGTACTACCATAGTCATTAGTAGTCCTGAGCCAAACTTGAAGAAGGAGCTAGCAAGTTGCAGGTCTTCCCAAGGCAAACTAGAGGGTGGACTAGTCATGTTGAAGTCGTAATCATCTTGAGTCAAACTATAGGTAAGATTAGGCAAGGCTAAAGGCCATCTCGAGGCAAACCTGAGGGTGGGCAAGACTAGGCCATAAGCCATGAGGAAGCAAACTCAAGAGGGGATTAAGACTGCTAAGGTCATGATATTCCCTATGCAAGCTCAAGGGGGACTAGGGTTGTTGAGGCCTCGATCGTTTTGAGGCAAACTTATGGAAGGATTGGGAAAAGGAATGTGTGTCATGGGAGGACTGGACTAGGTTGTGAGTTGTCACATGAGAGGACTAAGGTTGATTAGGTCATTATCGAACCAAGGCAAACTTGATGGAGAATTAGGGCTGCTAAGGTCGTGATCGTCCCAAGTCACACTCAAGGCAAGATTGTGCAATGTCACACAGGTTGTCCCAAGGTAAACTCTAGGGAGCTCTAGGTAGCACTACCGTGAGACAAACTCGATGAGGGTTAAAGCCAATTGAGGCTGAGATTATCTCGAGGCAAACTCAAGGGAAGATTGGGCAAGGCCAATGGTTGTCTTAAGGAAAAAGTGCGGGAGTATTGGCCAAAGTCGTAAGTCGCCTCGAGTTAAACTTGGTAAGGGACTAGGGCTACTGATAAATGGTCAATTATGTGGCATTAATACTCTTAAATATCTTGAGTAAAAGTGCTTTATGAGTTAAAATAAGAGTATTAATTTGATAATGTGACTTAATTTTCTTTGACATGCGAAATAAGATATTACCCCTAATTAAACATAGATGCATGCATTTTGATGTGGGGCCGACTAATGCAGGAACTTGGCACTCGGGCAGCTCACACAAGCTGTAACCCACGGCACAAGCAATAACACACATGCACTCGTGTAGCAACTCGGCACACTTGCAGCAGAAAGTCACGGCAGCAACTTGCAACAGCAGGAAAACAAGATGAAAACAGCAAGAGCACTTGCAGAAAAGTTGAAACACAGCTCACTCACATGCAGTTTACATTCAGCACATGAAGCAGAAAGTTAAAGCTCAGCAAGCACACGTGCAGAAGGAAATCAAGAAGCACATTCAAAAGCAGCTCACAGCTCACGGATGCAGGAGGAAAGGCAACTCACGGCTGGAACTCAAACCAGCACACATGCAGAAGAAAAGCACCGGACTGCACATGCAGAACCTGGAAAAGCAAAGCAGAACACATGCAGGAAATATAAAATAGAAGCAAGCACATTCACGGATAGAAACAGCTTGCAGAAAGCAACACAAGCAACACACATGCACATGCAGAAAATGAAGAAACACATGCAGCAACTCACGAATGGAAAGTGGACAGCACATGCAGAAAGTGGAACTCGGCAGCTCAGCACACATGCAAGAATTAGAAACTCACGGCAGAAAATGAGAACTATGAGCACATGCAGGAAATAGCACTCGGACAGCACACATGCAGAAAACAATTTGAAGCACTCGGACGTGCAGCAGAACAGCTGGCCCTTAACTTTGACAGAAGATCACGCTGGCATCAACGTGAGGATTATTCGGTTTTAGCTTTTGGCATGTGGATTGCTTTTTGGTTCCAGACCTAGCACTAGGGTAGAGTAGCTGGAATTTTATTTCTTTTCTGATCGTTTAAGAGAAGGCGGCTTGTTTTGGTCGAGGGGCAATAATTTTTCTTTTCTTTCGGGTAGACGGAGGCAGCAGTAGAGTAGTTATTAGTCTTTCTTTTCTTTCGGTTAGCTGGTTATTTTCATTGCAGAACAAGGCGGCTTGCTTTGTCTTACAACACTTATTTTTCGTTCCAGACAGTTTATTTCTTTCGGTAGCTTTGTTTTAGCATGTCATTTTCTTAGAGCTTACTTTTTTCGTTTAGAGAGGCGGCTGGTATTTATTTTTATGGTTCACTCTGTTTTCGTTGGAGTCTTCGGCGCAGTAGAGTTTTATATTCATTCTTTCTTTTTCGCTTTAGCTGGAAGCAGCAGCAGTAGATTAGTCCTTAGCTTTATTTTTTCCTTTCTTTTTCGTTTGGTAGCAGACGTTTGAGGCGGCTGGGTTTGTTTTTATTTGCTTTTATTTCTTCTCCGTTTTGCTGGTAGACAGTGGAGTTTTCTTTTTCATTGTTCTTTCATTTACGTTGGAGATAAAAGCTATTTACTTAGTTTTTACTTTTCATTCAGCACTGGTTTTCTCGCTTTTCAGTCGGCGGCATTAGTTACTTTTTGTTCAGCATTTATTTCTTTATTTCCGTTCAGCGTTTTTCGTATAGTGGAGTTTCAGTTTGTTTTATTTCTTTTCAGTTCGATCGTTAAGTTTTATTTCTCAGTTCGTTCCATTTTGTTTTATTTATTCTTCTGCACTTATTTTCATTCAACTTGAAATGTTAGGATTTATCATTTTTAAGCATTTTGCTAATTTAGTAATGATAGGCTAGATTTTAAACTTGGGATTCAATGAGTAACCTATGACTGTTTTGGGGTGGATTTTCTTCAATGTTGTGTGATTTCAATGATTAACTTGTTGGATGATATTTCAGTTTACATCTAGAAAGGATTGAAGTTCTTTGTTCTTGGTTTAGATCAGTTGTAGACGTAAAGGCACAATTGATACTTGAACAAGTAACAAGATTTTGATGGCTTTCTTTCATTATTTTACAATTGTTATATAATCCGTCAAGTAGTTTTATTAGACTAAGATTTGTGGTTCATTGCTATATTATCCGATCATGTCTTCTAGGAATGGAAGCATGGTTGAGAGAAGATAAAAAAAGAAGTAAATCCATCACCAGAACAGTGGGTGAAAATTGCATCCCAAGTGTTTGTTTTATTGTTTCTTGCAAGTTTAATTCATTTGTTACACACTTTCTCTAAGCCTCTTAGTTTTGATAATTTTAGAAACATAGATTCACATTTATTTTCATCTTTCCTAATCGATACATTCTTTTTTCACAAAAGAAATCTCACAAATGCTTTGATAACTCTTTGTCCCTGTGGAATACGATCCTGGACTCATCCTTGTATTACTTTGACAGCTTCTACGCTTGGAAGACAAAATTATAAGCTGATCAGCTACTGAGGCTATCATCGTCGTGAGCTACACACAAGGGAGGAGAAGGCAAGGTCGTAGGTCGTCTCGAGGCAAAATCGATGGAGGACCTAACCTGGTCGTAAGATACCCAAAGGCAAACATAAGGGGAACTGGGTTGTTGAGGTAATGTGTCATTGGGCTACAAGTCTCTCTTACTCCAAGAGGAACTAGAGCTGCTCAGGCCTCGATTGTCTTTAGGAAAAATCAAGGGAAGGTAAGGTAATACAACAAATCTTCTCGAGGCAAACTCGAGAGAGAATTATGCTTGGTCATGAGTCATCCTTAGGCAAACATGAGGAAGGACTAGGCTTGTTGAGGCAAACTCGAGGGAGAATTATGCTAGGTCGTGAGTCATCTTAAGACAAACTCAAGGAAGGGGTTGCTAGTCCTTCATTGCTAAACTCAAAGAAGGACGTAGCTTGGCCGTAGGTCATCCCAAGGAAACTCAAAGGAGGAAATGATGAGGGTTGTCCAAAGGAAAACTAGATGACCAGATGGGTTACAAGTCATCCCAAACTCCAGGGAGTAGTGTTGCTAAAGAGACAATCTTCTCGAGGCAAACTTGAGGGAAGGCTTCACATGATCCTCCCTCGAGCTTGGCTTGGAAAGATCACAACCTAAGTAACACTAATCCTCCATCAAGCTTTCCCTGAACAAGCTCGATCATTTGTTGAGTTTGTTTAGAATGACCAGACTTGCCCGATCTATCGTCAAGTTTGCCTTGGGACAATCATGGCCTCAACAACTCTAGCCCCCCCCCCCCCTCTCCCTTGAGTTTTCCATAAGATGACCCACAACCTCACCAGGCTCTCCCTTGAGTTAGCCTCAGGCGGCCTCATCCTATCCTCTCTTGAGTTTCCCTCTTGGCGACTTAAGGCCTTGCTCGGTCCTCCCTCAAGTTTGGCTTTGGATGATAACGACCTAAGTAGCTCTAGTCCTCTCCTTGAGTTTGCCTTGAATGACTTGTGGCGCATCCCTATGTTTTGTTGAGTTTCTATCGGGATGACTGCAAACTTGTTGGATCCTCTGTCCAGTTTGCCACGTCATGCTCACGGCTTGATACCTAGTCTATAAGGGACTAGTGCTACTGAGGCTACTAAGGCTATGATCGTCCTGAGGTACACACAAGGAAGAAGAAGGCAAGGTCACAGGTAGTCTCAAGGAAAAATCAATGGAGGACCGTTTTAAGACATCCAAAGGCAAACACAAGGGGGACTAGGGTTTTTGAGGTCATGGGTCACTGGGCTGCAAGTTTCTCTTACTCCAAGAGGAACTAGAGCTGCTCAGGCCTCGATTGTCTTTAGGAAAACTTGAGGAAAGATAAGGCAATAAAACAAATCTTCCTGAGGCAAACTCGAGGGAGAATTATGCTAGGTCATGAGTCAACCTGAGACAAACTCAAGGAAGGACTAGGGTTGTTGAGGCAAACTCGAGGGAGAATTATGCTAGGTCGTGAGTCATCTTGAGGCAAACTTGAGGAAGGACTAGGTTTGCTAAGTCCTTAATCATCCCTAGGTAAACTCAAAGAAGGACCTAGCTTGGTCGTAGGTCATCTCGAGGGAAACTGAAGGGAGGACATGATGAGGGTTGTCCAAAGGAAAACTAGAGGGAGAACCGAATGGGTTGCAAGTCATCCCAAACTCGAGGGAGTAGTGTTGCTAAAGACGCAATCTTCTTGAGGCAAACTTGAGGGAGGGCCTCACATGATCCTCCCTCGAGCTTGGCTTGGAAAGATCCAACCTAAGTAACACTAATCCTCTATCAAGTTTTCCTTGAACAAGCCCGGTCCTCCATTGAGTTTGTTTAGAATGACCTTGTTGTGAAAACGATGACAATAAAGTGAAAAATATGAAATATGAAAGAGAAAATCACACGTGACACACAGATATATGTGGTTTGACAAATTGCCTACGGAGCTGCAGAGGATTTTATTGCTTGAGGAATCACACTACAATGGAGGGGTGAAATACTGTTCACCAACAATGTTGTACAGTATGGCCAAATATGTAGAAAACACATATTTATAGTCAAATGGAGGAAAAAGCCCTAGATCTGAAAATATACGATGTTCGCTCGAGCGGCGTGTTGAGTGCGCATCAAGCGATCTCCCTTCCGCAACGGCTCGAGCTCACTATCGAGTGGACATCGAGCGTTCAACTCTGTCTGATTTCGCTCAAGCGGCTACTTCCTCCGCTCGAGACTCCCTTTCCCGCAACCGCTCGAGCTCACTGTCGAGCAGCCTTCGAGCGTTTGAATCTGCCTGGCTTCGCTCGAGCGGCGGCCTTTGGACCAGACTCCACAATACTCAACAATTCTCTCACTTGAAGACTAGTACACTCGCTGCATCTTCCTCTTCCTCAAACGTGATGTCCTCCACCTCTGCAATTCACTGCCCCTGTCTTCATGCTAGAAGACCAACTGAAGTTGCGCACAACTTCAATTTCTCAAGTGTAACACCCTTTGCGCAACTTCAGTTTCTCAAGTATAACACCCTTAGTCAACATATCAGCAGGGTTCCTGCTTCCACAAATTTTCTCAAGTAACAATTGTCCGTCATCTAACAATGATCGTATGAAGTGATACCTGATCTGAATGTGCTTGGTCCTGGAATGAAATGCTGGATTCTTGGCAAGGAATATGGCGCTCTGACTATCACTGTAGAGAGTGCCTTTCTGATTCTTTTTACCCAATTCCTCCAAGAAACCCTGTAGCCATATCATCTCATTTTCAGCCTCTGACACTGCAATATACTCAGCTTCTGTAGTAGACAAAGAAACTATTTTATGTAGATTAGAACCCCATGACACTGCAGTACCACCAAGAGTATAAACAAAACCCGTGGTACTCTTCCTACTATCAATGTCTCCAGCTAAATCAGCATCAACATAGCCCTGCACATCTAAGCTCTCTCTTAAGAAACACAAGCAGGTTTCTAAGGAGCCCTTTAGGTACCTCAAAATCCACTTCACTGCTTCCCAATGTTATTTTCCTAGGTTACTCATGTATCTACTCACAACTCCCACTGCATGGGCAATATCCGGTCTTGTGCAGACCATAGCATACATAAGTGAACCAATAGCTGAGGCGTAAGGAATGTTACTCATGTAGTCTTGTTCCTCCTCTGACTCGGGTGACTGATTCTTGCTGAGTCTGAAGTGACTGCCCAAAGGTGTGCCAACTGGTTTGGCCTTGTCCATATTAAACCTACTGAGTACCTTTTTCACATACTCAGCCTGCGAGAGTCTCAACGTGCATCAGACTCTATCTCTGACAATCCTCATGCCAAGGATTTGCTTTGCAGCTCCCAAATCCTTCATTGCAAAGTGCTCTGACATCTGCTTCTTCAGATTATTGATCTCATCAATACTAGCCTCTGCAATAAGCATCTCATCCACATACAACAGTAGAATAATATAAGAATTGTCAAAATGCCTGACATAGCAACAGTGATCTGCCTGACATAGCAACAGTGATCTGCCTGACATCTTATGTACCCTGCATTGTGCATGAAATTATCAAATTTCTTGTACCACTGTCTAGGAGCTTGCTTCAGGCCATACAAGCTCTTTTACAGTCTGCAAACTGAACCTTCCTTTCCCTGTACTACAAACCCCTCAGGCTGGTGCATGTAGATGTCTTCTTCAAGGTCTCCATGAAGAAAGGCCGTCTTTATATCTAACTGCTCAAGAAATAAATATTTAGTAGCAACTATAGACAGTACCATCCTGATGGTTGTGATCTTCACCACAGGAGAAAAGATCTCAGAGTAATCAATGTCCTGCTTGTGCTAAAAGCCTTTTACAACAAGTTTAGCCTTTTACCTCTTACTGCCATCATGCTCAGTTTTCACCCGGTACACCCACTTGTTGTGTAATGCCTTCTTCCATGATGGAAGTTCTGTCAACTCCCATGTCTGATTCCCTAGCAGGGAATCCATCTCATCTTTCATGACCAGCTCCCACTTGTTAGAATTTTCATCTTGCAAGGTTTTTTCATAACTCTGCGGTTCTCTACCATCAGTCAACAAAATGTAGTTCAAGGTTGGTGAGAAACGCTGTGGAGGACGTCTAGTCCTAACTAACCTGCGAACTGCAACGGTAGAAGTGGATGGCTCTGAAACTGACTGCGGAATAATAGGAATGGGTGCACTGGACCCATGTTGCGCCTAAACTTTAATTCAAATTAATGAACCAAAATTTAGTGCAGTTTTACCTGCAAGTATACAGGTGTTGTAGTACCTTACAGGATTGAATCCACAGGGATTGGCTTATGTGAAAAATTCTCTTAAACAAATGAAAATAAAATACTAAAAGAGATGTGTGATTGAAACTAAAATGAGATTATAGAAATGATGATTTTTATCATGACAAAACAAAACTAAAATGATAAGCTGTATTGATATTGGAAAAGACTAAGGTTTCGAGGATCCGTTTAATAATTTAAAATATTGTTTCCGATCGAATTACTTCAATTAAACTAGAATAATGATTCCGTTTAATTGGAAGATTTAGCATTTAAGATCAAGAAAAATAGTTACGAATGATCGAGCATGAACGATTGATGATTAAAACGCTTACAAATTTATTTGACTATCACAGGGATTTTTCAAGCATTCACTATATTCGAAAATCACAATGAATCAAGATAAATATATAGATAATCAAAATTTCCAATAATAAAATCCTTCAATCAATCAAACTCGCAAAATAAATTTATCGTCGATCCGAAAACAATTTTCAAATCATTAAACTTCACCTCTAACCTTAGTATGAAAATTTAGCCAACCATGTTCATCACAAGTGCTATAGAAATTAAATAAATATGGTCTATGACAATATTAAAATAAAATATACTAAAACAACACATTAACATAAAAATGAAGAGAAGATAAAGAGTTAAAAACTCCTCCCTCTCTATTCCGTAATGACTAGAGTCTCGTTCGGCATCCACCAAAGCTGCAAATCAGCTCCTCCGTTCCCCTGCCTTGTTTGCAAAAGTTACAACCTGATTCTTCGTTCCAGAGGATTTCTCCTCTCTCTTCGCACGTGCCGTAGCCCTTCAGCCTAGGCGTGCTCCTTCTACTTCGTGATTCCGCCAGCGCCCCACGTACCAGCAAGCGCCCTTTGGATACGTGCCGTAGCCCGTATGCTCTAGGCGTGCTCTGCTTTGTTCCAGTGCACTTCCGTCCAAGAAGCCAGCCAAACTTCTCTCCGTCCAACACCCACAGTGTTTAATGTCCAGCGTCCATCATCCAGCCAAGAAAAATGAAAAAGTCAGTACTCTACCACGTGAAACTCCCTGCTCTTTCCATCTCCCCTGTCCTGGTTCTCACACTGTCCATCCATAAAGCTGCTTTTTGACTTCACTTCCTTTCATTCAACCAAGCCCCAATCTCTCAGTTTTTTTTCCTCTAAAAATAGAGCACCTCCAGCTACAGAAAGTCTTTCTCAACCTTTCCTTCTCTCAGGCTGTTCCCCTTGCATTCTCTTTCGTTCAGTCTCCATAATTCAGTTTCTTTTCTTTTTAAGAACCAGCATCACCACGTTAAGAAGAAACTAGCTCCCTCGCGTTTGTTCTCTCCAACTCCAAGGTTGAACAACAGTAACCTTAAAAGCTACCGAAGCCTTCCCAAGAAAATTTCCCAATGAGGAAAAACACCCCCCTCCGAACGTAAACTCCAATGTAAAAGAAAAAAAAACTTTCTGAAAAAATCCTCACCGTAAACTCCTTCCTTTCCCTGGCTTTTCGTCAACTCTCTCCTAACTTTCTTTTCTTTTCAACCGAAGTCCCTCTTCATTCAAGTCTAAAAATGCTTTCAAAGTCCCTCTCCCTACACGTCTCTCTTTACTCCAACCCGCCGACACCTTACTTTCTCTCACACCCAAGAAAAATTAATCCCACACGTCTCTCCCTCTTCAGCACCTACTTTTCTTCTCCAATTCTGCCCAAGTCAAGCACCACCCACTCTCCCTTTCTTTCTTTGCCGTATACATCCAGCCAAGTCATCATCAAATTCTCTACGTCTCTTTCTTCTTTCGGTTCAATCAAGCACCGACTTCTCTCCTTAATTTCTGCATGTGTGCTGTCTCCCCTTCTGTTCTATTTCCTTTCCGTATGAGTCCAGTTCCAGGCGCCTAATTTATTCCACCAAATTTATTTTATTCTGCTTGAGTATCACGTACCACGTTTTTAGCACCGGAGAATTACTTCAAGTCCGTTTTAGCTACACCAAGTTCACACTCCCACCAACCGTCCGAGAGCAAGCAAAAATAAAATAAAGAGCTGCTCCATGATTTTCTTGTTCTTTGCCGACAATTCTTTCAACATTTTCGGTTGCCCAAATCCACCACTTTGAAACTCATATAGCATGCACCGTGGCTCAGAATCGAATCTCCCTTGAATTTTATTTGAACTGGAAAAAAAAATAATACTCGAAATAAATTAAAAGGAAAATAGATTATTAAATATGTGAGGAAATATTTTCTAATTAAATCATAGTTATAAAATTAAGCATAAACATGATATTAATCAAACAAAAATCACAACTCGAATTTATGCTTATTAACTATTTTTCCATCTAAAACCAATAATAATGTCACGAACCAGTTGAAATAAATTGGTTTTAAACAGCTAAAATATGAAATTTTTCAGCTCAAACAACCCACTCTCCTTGTCACTCACATCTCTACACTGTACTGTGACCTCTGGTAGGTCATCAAATCTTACGAACTCAGATTCCTGCGGAGCTACTTCAGAAACTGTACTAGACTTGTCCTTGTACACAATCTTCTCATTAAAAATCACATTCCTGCTTCTTATGATCTACTGACCCTGATCATCCCAGAAACGATAGCCAAATTCCTCGTCTTCATAGCCAATGAAATAACATTTCTTTGACTTAGTCTCAAGTTTACTATGAGCATCAGGATTAATAAGAACATAAGAAAGACAACCAAATTTTTTAAGGTGAGAAAATTTGACCTCTTTCCCGCTCCAAACCTCCTCAAGCAATTCACAATCTAATGGGACGGATGGCCTCCTGTTGATCAAGTAGACGGCAGTGCTGACCGCATCTACCCAGAAAGTTGGTGGTAGTCCGACGTGCAATCTCATGCTTCTAGCACGCTCATTTATGGTCCTGTTCATAGTTCCGCAACTCCATTTTGCTGTGTTGTCCTAGGAATGGTCTTCTCCATTCTGATACCTTGAGCTGCACAGTACTCCTTGAACCCACCATCAATGTACTCACCACCATTGTCAGACCTCAAACATTTCAGTTTTAAGTCTGTCTCTGTCTCAACCATGGCCTTCCAAGTTTTGAATACATTAAATACATCAGATTTATGCTTCAAGAAATAAACTCATACCTTCCTACTATGGTCATCAATGAACGTGACATAGTAACGAGAACCTCCAAGAGATGCCACTGGAGAAGGTCCCCATACATCTGTGTGTACAAGATCCAGTTTTCCTGTCTTTGGCGTTCTGCCACTTTTCAAGAAACTGACCTTCTTCTGTTTCCCCATAATGCAACTCTTACACATACTGAGATCAACTGACTTCAGTTCTGGTAGCTTGCCTCTGGACAGAAGTTCTTTCATACCCTTCTGACTCATATGGCCAAGCCTACAATGCCACAAATCTGCTGTGCTCTCTGCAACGGTAGTAGCAATAGTGTTAATTAAACCGGTAGTCATATATAGTGTACCAGTTTTCTTACCCCGAGCCAGTACCAATGCCCCTTTTGTGACCTTCCAGGTGCTATCTGAGAACACTACTGAATGACCACACTCATCGAGCTGCCCAACAGAAATTAGGTTTTTCTTCAACTCAGGAATGTGTCTGACCTTTTGCAAAGTCCATTTGTTCTTGTTAGGGAGTACAATGTCAATATCTCCCATCCCCACCACGTTCAAAGCCTCTCCATCAGCCAGATACACCTTCCCAAAGTCACCTGCAACATAGTTCTGCATTAACTCCCGGTGGGAAGATGTATGGAAGGAAGCCCCTGAATCTAGTATCCAGTCATCAACTGGACTATGAACTGCAAGCAATAGTGCATCCTGTACTTCTTCAGTTACAACATTAGCACTATCATTCTCGATCTTCTTAGGATTTTTACAGTTCTTCTTTATGTGGCCAGCTTTGCCACAATTCCAGCAAGTTTCCTGCTGACCAGGCCTTGACTTGCCCTTGCCCCTGTGCTTTGATTTTGATCTTCCTCTATTTGAGTTCCTGTCTTGTGATCTCCCTCGAGAATCAACATTCAGGTCTCGCCAGAATCTTTCCTGCTTACCTCTTCAGCCAAAATCAAATCACGAATATCATCATATTTTAGCTTAGATTTACCGACAGAATTACTAACAGCCATTCTCATGGCTTCCCAGCTATTTGGCAATGAAGCCAACAATATCAGTGCACGTATCTCATCATCAAATTCAATTAAAACCGACGACAATTCATTTGTGATAGTATTAAAATCATTCAGATGTTGTGCAACAGACATACCATCCGCCATCTTTAAATTGAATAACTTTTTCCTCAAATATACCTTGTTATTCACTGACGGCTTTTCATACATACCTGACAAAGCCGTCATGAGATCCGCAGTCGTCTTCTCCTTGATGACGTTGTGTGCAACGGATCTCGACAAGGTTAATCGAATAACCCCCAGAAGCTGTCGATCCAACAGATTCCAATCAGCCTCATCCATCTTTTCCGGTCGCTTTTCCAGTAACGAAAGATGAAGTTTCTTCCCATAGAGGTAGTCCTCTATCTGCATCTTCCAGTAACCAAAATCCGTGCCATCAAACTTCTCGATCCCCAATACCTTTACTTCATCTCTAGCCATCGTTTTCCCTCAGACCCGAACCTTGGATCTTGATACCAATTGTTGTGAAAATGATGACAATAAAGTGAAAAATATGGAATACGAAAGAGAAAATCACACGCGACACACAGATATACGTGGTTCGGCAAATTGCCCACGTCCACGAGAGCTGCAGAGGATTTTATTGCTTGAGGAATCACACTACAATGGAGGGGCAAAATACTGTTCACCAACAGTGTTGTACAGTACGGCCAAATATGTAGAAAACACATATTTATAGTCAAACGGCGGAAAAAGCCCTAGATCTGAAAATATACGATGTTCGCTCGAGCGGCGTGTCGAACGAACTCCCTTCCGCAACGGCTCGAGCTCACTGTCGAGCGGACATCGAGCGTTCAACTTTGCCTGATTTTGCTCGAGCGGCTAATGCCTCCGCTCGAGTGAACTCCCATTCCCACAACCGCTCGAGCTCACTGTCGAGCAACATTCGAGCGTTTGAATCTGCTTGGCTTTGCTCGAGCAGTAGCCTTTGGACCCGACTCCACAATACTCAACAGACTCGACCTGCCCAATCTATCGTCAAGTTTGCCTTGGGACAATCATGGCCTCAACAACTAACCCCCCCTCGAGTTTGCCATAGGATGACCCACAGCCTCACCAGTCTCCCCTTGAGTCAGCCTCAGGTGGCCTCATCCTGTCCTCTCTTGAGTTTCCCTCTTGGTGACTTGAGGCCTTGCTTGGTCCTCCCTCAAGTTTGGCTCTGGACGATAACGACCTAAGCAACCCTAGTCCTCTCCTTTAGTTTGCCTAGAATGACTTGTGGCACATACCTATGTTTTGTTGAGTTTCTCTCAAGATGACCATAAACTTGTTGGATCCTCTGTCAAGTTGGCCACATCACCCTCACAGCTTGATTAAGTCCTCTAGAGTTTGCCTTGAGATGACCCTTTACCGTTCCCCATCCTCCCTCAAGTTTCACTCGAAGTGAAGTGCTGTGCATCCGAGGCATCCGATTCTCCTCCAAGTTTTCCTAGAGATGATCATGGTCCTGCTCTATCCTCTTGACTCACTCAAAAATGAGTAGCACTAATGCTCTCCCAAGTGCAGAAGGATGTCGTGTAATAATTAGGAATAAATTCCTAGATCATCTCCTCAAGGAAAGTTACTCAAAAATTAAACTCGTTGAAAAAGTGTGAAAAACTTCACAAAGAGAAAAAAAAAACAGATGGTATGTGCAATGGATGGAAATGTTACTAGTCATGGACTAGATTCATGTTTTTAGATTTTTTATTATCGGATTGGAATGTAAATGACTAATAGATTAAATTCAGAAATTAATAAAACTAAATTAAGAATTAAACTAAATTAAAAAGTAATTTGACAAACATGCATTGAATATTGAAAAGCTCCAAAATCAAGTTTCAACACAAAATTATGAAAATTAAATAAACATTGTCTATAACAAAAATGAAATACACGAAAATAGCACAAAAACATAAAAATGAAAGAGGAGATAAAAGTTAAAAACTCCCTCTCCGTTCTTTCCTCACTCTCCTAGTTAATAAAACAAACCAGACTATATAAATAAATAAACTAAGAAAACTAAAATGAAACTGTCACCTCTAAACTAACAAGAACAAAAAAAAATAGCAGAAAATTAACATATAATGAGAAAAATCAAAGCTGCCCACTAGCCGAACAACTATAGCAAGCAAATAAAATAAAACTATGAAAATAAAATTCAAGAAGCTGCCCAGTCGCCTGCTACCAAAACCAAGTGTAAGCTACAACATAAACGAAAAGAGCAAAAAGAATAAGAAGAAAAACTAAAGCTGCAACCTAGACGAAACTCAAAGACGCTAAACGAAAAAAAATTAATGAGCTGCCAACATAAAAAAAAATCTGTAACCGAAAGGAAAGAAGAAGCTACTAAGCAAAATAAAAGAGAATGAAAATCGAATGACTAATGAAATGGACACTGCCGGAAGAAAGAAAAACAGAGAATGAAACAAGAAACAGAGAGTTTTTTCTGCAACCTCCCAAGAATGAATACAAGAAAAGGAAATAAATAAATTCAAACCGATTCCTCAGGTCTAAAAATGAAAACAGAAAACAAAACTAGCTCTACGTAAACTGCAGAAAAATAAACTGAAGCTGAAAACTAAAAACTGCCTCCTTTATCAAATCTGAAATGAAAATAGAAACAAAACTAGAAACCAGCAAAATAAGTGCTGCTGCAACGTCCCAGTGCAGAGTAAATTTTGTAGTGTCTTTCTAAGCTTCCAGCCCCTTAGTTTTATAGGGTCTGCATGTGTGTTTGCTGCCATGATTTCAGCTTGTTTTCCTTCCATGAATGATGCTTTTCCACTGCATGTGTGCTGAGTTCCATGTTTTCTGTTTTAGGTGCCGTGATTATTGATTTTCTAGCATTTGTTTTCTTTGTTGTCCTGCATTTCTGCATGTGTATGGCTGCATGTGCTTCTGCCGTAGGTTGCTTTTCTTGCATTTGTGCTTGACTTTTCTGCTTTTTCATTTTCTGCATGTATTCGGTTTGAGTGCTGCATGTGTTGGTTTGCTTCTTCATGTGCTCAGTTTGAATTGTCCATGGATTTCCTGCACGTTTTTCTGCTTCTGTCCGACTGATGCATGTATTGGTTTGCTGTCATGGGTTGCAGCTTTGTGTGTTGAGGTGCCGTGATAGACTTGAGTTCCAGCCGTGATTTTTTGCAGGTGCTGGTTGCTGTCCATGTTTTGCTGCCGTGGTCCAAGTTTTCTACTCCATGTGCTAGTTGATTTTTTCTGCATGAGTGATCTTCTGCATGAGTGTCTGGTTTGCTTTATTCCTTTTCTGCATGTGCTACGCTTTTCTGCATGTGAGCCGTGAGCTACTTTCTCTCATCATTTTCTGCTTTGTGTTTCTTCATTGTCTGCATGTGTAAGCTGTCCAAGGTTTTATGCATGTTTTATTTCTGCATGTGCCGTGAGTGACTACCAGCCGTGGGCCCAAGTGATGTATGTGTGAGTTGTGTGCTGAGCTGCTGTGTCCGAGTGTTGCTTGTGCCGTGAGTGAGTTGCTGTCCAAGTCAGTTTCTACATCATTCAAAACATCCACCAACTTTTCTTCTCAAGTCCCTCACGTCTCTCATGTCCCTCACTTCTCTCAACTCCAACAAATTCAACTCTGCTATCTCTTTCTCTCCTCTTGCTCCCTTTCTTTGACTGATTCTCTTTTTTTATTCTAGCAAATCTTCGGTCACCAAGAGAAAAATAAATCACCACCAACTCCACCACGTTCTCTCTACAATGAATCAAATACGGAACCTCTTAACTTTTAGCACTTTCTTTTCCAATTTCAAATGATCCATTTCTTCTTTCGGCTTGCTCTTTTGTTTTCCACATCGCTTGCCGACAATTCTTTTACATTCAAAGTCCTCAACATTTTTATTTATTTTTATTAAATCTACTTTGAAAGACTTGTAAAGCATGCGCTTTTGGTCAGAGCCGGATCTCGTAAATTTTATTTATGCTGCAAATAAAGAAATAACACTCGAAATAAATTAAAAAGAAAATAGATTATTAAAAATATATTATATATGTGAGGAAATATTGTCCATTTAAAACATAGTTATAAAAATAAGCATAAACATGATATTAATCAATTAAAAATCACAACTTGTATTTATGCTTATTAACTATTTTTCCATCTAAAACCAATAATAATGTCAGAGGAATTTAAAATACATTGGTTTTAAATAGTCTAAAATATGCAATATCTCAGCTCAATCACACCCCCTAACTAGCTTTTTGCTAATCCTTGAGCAAAATAGTGAAAATTAATTGAGATGAATATTGCATAAAGATCGTAATTCAAACAAAAACAATCAAACTCAATTCTGAATTCTCACAAAAGTGACACGTTACTACTCAACCCCCAAGGGTTATACCCACCAAGACTATCTTCAACAATCTTTCACATAGAATTAAGGCAAATATCTCAGGACTCAAATGTGTGTGTGAAGCTAAACTGGTTGTGTGTTCCTCATTACTAGCCATGATTTGTCATAGGATTTTTCAACCTTAAGATTAATCATTGCTGATTCTAACTACCTCAAAGCCCAAGGGACTAGCAGTTTTCACGCCAGCTCTGTTTTTAAAGGTTGGACACTCAACCCCCAAAGTCTTGGGTAACTGTTTCTAGCCCTTTTTACTTAGGAAAGTTCGCTAAGCCGCCTTTATTTCTTCTTCTTTTCTTTTTTTTTCCATCTTTTTTTTTTCTTTTTTTGGCATGGCTCGGTAGTCCTGCAGTTTACTTCTCCAGTGTTAAATCAATGAATGGTATTAAGGAACACTACAAGCGTAAGGATGTGCAAAATGTCCTTCAAACTTTGCCTTTCGTTCTACAGAAATCTTATCAAGTTTCTATCTTGATAAATGGTCAATTATGTGACATTAATACTCTTAAATATCTTGAGTAAAAGTGCTTTATGAGTTAAAATAAGAGTATTAGTTAGATAATGTGAATTAATTTTCTTTGACATGCGAAACAATATATTACCCCTAATTAAACTTAGATGCATGCATTTTGATGTGGGGCCGACTAATGCTTACGTAAAACTTATAGTTGAATCTTGGTCGGTGTCTAGGAGTGAAGCCATTGCCTACATAGCTGAAAAATTCTATGAAGATAAAAGCAAGTGAAAGAAATAAATGAAGGGAACACAAGATGGAACTCAAGCACTCACGGCTGGAACACATGCAGCAACCACTCCACATGCACTACACATGCATCAAAAATGCAACTCACGGCTGGAAATGCAGAGGATAAAAGAGAACACATGCAGAAAGTTCAACTCACATGCAGAAAAAAGTAGAAACATGCAGCAGAAAATGAAAGCATCACACGGCATCACTCACACTTGCAGAAAATAAAATGCACATGCAGCAGCAAACCAGGACATATGCAGCACACATGCAGATCACTTGGACAGCTCACATAAAGCAGCTCACATTCACAGCAGCAACTCGGCACATGCAGAAAGTGAAGCTCACAGCTGGAGCATATGCATCACACGGATAGAAACAAGAGGCACATGAAGAAACACTTTCAGCTCAAACCAACGGACAGCAACTTGTAACATGCAGTCAACACATGCACATGCAAAAGGAAGAAAAGCAAAGCAGAACACATGCAGGAAATAGAAAACAGAAGCAAAATCATTCACGGAAAGAAGCAATTGAAGAAAGCAACACATGCAACAACAATCACGGCAACACACACGGAACAAAGAGAAGCATAAATCACGGCACCTCCACATTTCACAGCTAGAACTCCACTCACACGCACATGCAAGTCTCCCACTTGTATAACTCACGGACAACACCTATAAAACCAAGGGAAGGCAGCAGGCCGAGGGAGTTAGTTTAAGTTTTTATTACCTTGTTGGTTTCAATTTTATTTCCTTGTTATAGTTTCAATTTTATTATCTTGTTATGGTTTTAATTTTATTACCTTGTTGTGGTTTCAATTTTATTTCCTTGTTATAGTTTCAATTTTATTACCTTGTTATAGTTTCAATTTTACTACCTTGTTGTGGTTTCAATTTTATTTCCTTGTTATAGATTCTTTCTTTCAGCCGGCTTGTTCTTTTAGTTTTTGTTTTTTTTTTCTTTTACATATCCTGTTGTAGAGATTAGGAGTAGAGCACAGCAACTTTAGTTCCTTTTTTTTGCAATATGAATTTTATGCTTGTTAGCGTGGCGGTTTCGCTTTAGTTTTCGTAGATTATTTATTTCTTTAATTTAGTTTGTCTTATTTCTTCGAGTTGATATTATAGACTTTTTATTTTTATTTCATTCTAAAGTTTATTTATATTTTCTTAGTTTTTGATATGGTTCCACTTAGATTTATTTTTGTTACTAAAAATATCATGTGTAACTAATTACTAAAGCTTGGGTTGTGGAATGAGATTTAATTTATTTTAGATTCTAGTTTGATGCAATATTTTATTGTTTAATGTTGATTTCACTAAATTACTAGTCGGATTCAAATGGAAAATAGATTGCGGCTCTTGCTCTTGTTTTGTTGTTGACGTAAGGCACAACAAAAGCTTGAATTTATCAAGGCCTCTTTCGATTGATTATGAATATAAATTTGGCTAGTAAATTAGAGAATTTCTTGAGAAAATATTGCAAAAACTTGAGCCTAATTTTTTTATCTTCCGAATATCAATTCCTTGACTGGATTGTTAATCGAAAAATTATCTAGAATCCGAGATAAAAAGAATCTCAAACCCAACCCAAGTGTTTGTTAATTTGCCCTTTTTTTAGAAACTCTAAATTCAATTTCAATTATTTTTTTTGGCATAGCATTTTAATTTTATTTTCATCTCACATACTCGATTCATTTGTTCCTCACAAATCCTTTATACGCTTTGATAACCCATTGTCCCTGTGGAATACGATCCTGGACTTATCCTTGATACAACTTGACACTTCTGCACTTGGAAGCACATTCTAAACCGAGTCACATCTCAATAACTATAACATCCCGGTGTTTCAAGCCACATATCAACAAAATATGATGCATCAAAAATCATGCTCTATGTTTAAGCTTGAAAATAAATCTTCACAAATGATACCGCTCAATTATTCCACCAAGATGCTCAATCATAAATGTATCAAGGGCATCAAGTTTTTTTTTTTTTTAAATATTATTTTTAAAAGACTGTGCACAATGCTACCCCCCAACTAGTGAGAGACATAGTCCTCAATGAATCGAACGAAAGAAACAAAGTGCACAGAACTAAGCAAACAAAACAAACAATCAACAAGAAAAATAAAATCAAATGCAAAAGAACAAATAAAAGAAAATGCAAGTAAAGAAAACTGTAAAGAAGGAGAAACAAATCAAAACACTTCCCTGGGATCTTGCACAAGCAAGATCTCTTCATGTGGATCAAAATCCTTCAGAAATGACTTTAGACGTTGTCCATTGACAGTGAAGCTATTACCATTCTTCGGATTGACAATGTCTACCGCGCCATGATGATGAACAGTCTTTACAATGTACGGTCCACTCCATCGGGATTTCAACTTTCCAGGAAAAATATGCAAGCGAGAGTTGTAAAGAAGAACTTCCTGGCCAAGTGTGAAATGCTTTGGATGAATTTTCTGATCATGCAGAATTTTCATCCGTTCCTTTGCCAATTGCGCGTTGTCATAAGCATTCCGACGAGCTTCATCCAATTCATTAATCTGCAATTTTCTCAACCCTAAAGCTTCATCAAGTGACATGTTAACATGTTTTATGGCCCAAAGAGCTCGATGCTGAATATCAACAGGTAAATGACAAGCTTTACCATAAACTAATCGATAGGGAGACATCCCTAGATTTGTTTTAAAAGCTGTCCTGTAGGCCCACAAAGCATCAAGAAGCTTAATCGACCAATCTTTCCTATTAGGATTTACCGTTTTCTCCAGAATGAGTTTTATTTCTCTATTTGCCAATTCAGCTTGCCCATTTGTTTGGGGGTGATAGGGGGTGGAAACTCGATGTGTAATACCATATTTTTTTACAAGTGTAGAAAATGGTTTATTGCAAAAATGAGAACCCCCATCACTAATGATAACCTTGGGCATGCCAAATCGAGCAAACAAAGATTGTAAAAATTTTAGTACAACATGATGGTCATTGGTTTTGCAAGCGATGGCCTCAACCCACTTTGAAACATAGTCCACAGCCAATAAAATATATGTGTTTCCAAAGGAAACCGGAAAAGGTCCCATGAAGTCTATTCCCCAACAATCAAAGATTTCTAAAGTAAGAATGGGGGAAAGGGGCATCATGTTTCTTTTGCTAATGGCTCCCAACTTTTGACAAGACTCACACGCTTTGCAAAAATTGTAAGCATCCTTAAACATGGACGGCCAATAAAGACCGCTTTGCAAAATTTTTGCCACTGTTTTCTTCGCTGAAAAATGACCACCACATGCACCCATATGACAAAATCTCAATACTGAAGAAAACTCATCATCAGGAATGCATCTTCGAATCAATTGGTCCGAACAATATTTGAAAAGATAAGGGTCATCAAAGTAGAAATGTTTTACCTCAGATAGAAACCGACGCTTATCTTGGGTTGACCATTCAGAAGGCATTTGCTCAGTCACCAGATAATTGACTATGTCAGCATACCAGGAAGCTCTATTAACCACAAATAGCTGCTCATCCGGAAAACTATCATCAAGAGGAAGGCTGACATTTGAAGAGGAGGATGATGACAATCTAGATAGGTGGTCAGCTACCACATTTTCAACTCCTTTCTTGTCCTTAATGTTGATGTTGAACTCTTGAAGTAATAGAATCCAGCGAATCAAGCGTGGTTTTGCATCTTTCTTAGCCAACAAATACTTAAGAGCAGAGTGGTCAGTGAAAATAGTAACAGGAGAACCAAGAATATAAGCCCGGAATTTATCAAGTGCAAAAACCACTGCAAGCAGTTCTTTTTCAGTAGTGGTATAATTTTTCTGGGCATCATTCAAGGTTCTACTAGCATAGTAAATCACACATGGTCTATTATCCACACGCTGACCCAAAACAGCTCCTAAGGCATAATCACTAGCATCTGTCATGATTTCAAAGGGAATGTCCCACTGCGGGGGTCGCACAATAGGAGCAGTAGTAAGCGAATTTTTAAGGGTATCAAAAGCTTTTTGGCACTCATCAGTCCAAACAAATTCAATGTCATTTTGTAAAAGAGTGCACAAAGGTTTTGCAATAGAACTAAACCCTTGAATAAACCGCCTATAAAAACCAGCATGACCAAGGAAAGAACGAATATCCCTAACCGTCCTAGGAATAGGAAGTTTAGATATTAATTCAATCTTTGCCTTGTCGACCTTTATACCCTCAGAGGAAACAATGTGTCCCAAAACAATGCCCTGAGTAACCATGAATTGGCACTTCTCCCAATTAAGTAAAAGATTTTTTTCCTCACATCTTTGGAGAATACGTGCCAAATTATGCAAACAACTCTCAAAAGATTTTCCAAAAACAGAGAAATCATCCATGAATATTTCACAAATATCATCAATCATGTCAGAAAAAATACTCATCATGCATCTCTGAAAAGTAGCTGGAGCATTACACAATCCAAAAGGCATTCTAGTAAAAGCAAAAGTGCCAAAAGGACAGGTGAAAGTGGTTTTCTCCTGATCCTCAGGCGCTACAGCAATTTGGTAATAACCAGAATAGCCATCCAAGAAACAATAATATGCATTACCAGCCACTCTTTCCAAAATTTGATCCAAAAATGGTAAAGGAAAATGATCCTTCCTACTGGCTGAATTAAGTTTTCTATAATCAATGCACATTCTCCAGCCAGTAACCATTCGAGTTGGAATCAACTCATTTTTCTCATTTTGTATGACAGTTAAACCAGATTTTTTTGGTACCACTTGAGTTGGACTTACCCACTTACTGTCTGAGATGGGGTAAATGATACCCACTGCGAGTAGCTTAAGCACTTCCTCTTTCACAACTTCCTTCATGGTAGGATTGAGCCTACGTTGAGCATCACGAACTGGTTTAGCATCGTCTTCAAGATGAATTCTGTGGGTACATATAGCGGCATCAATGCCTTTGATGTCGGCTATTGTCCAACCAATTGCGCCTCGATGCTTTCTTAATATTTCAATCAACTTGGCTTCCTCCTTCTGATTTAGTTTTGAGGAAATCACCACCGGAAAAGTGCCTTCTTCAGGTCCAAGAAACGCATACTTTAAATCTTGAGGAAGCGGTTTTAGTTCCAATCGGGGAACTTCTTCCTCTGAAGATCTAAGCATGTCTGGTGGTGGTAGAGCTTCGAACTGGGGTTTCCATCTTGCTCCGGCAAATTGTACTTCAAGTGGTAAAGAATCTGCAAAATAATCAAGAAATTCAAAGTCATCTTCATTGATATGATCAATTTTCTCATCAAGTAAATATTCAGATGTCTGAAAAATATAATCATCATCAGAGAAGGGAGAGGTTGAGCAAATAAACTCTGTTGATGTCAAACTCTCCACAGCATTCAATTCACTTGTGTCATCAAAATGTGTTGGCATCTTGCAAGCGTTGAAAACGTTCAACTCAAGTGCCATGTTCCCAAAGGTAAGCTTCAACACTCCACTTCTGCAATTAATCAAAGCGTTTGATGTAGCTAGAAATGGTCTTCCAAGGATGACAGGAGCTTGGTAAATAGTGGAGACTGGCTGCTGCATATCAAGAACTACAAAATCCACTGGGTAGTAGAATTTGTCCACCTGGACCAACACGTCCTCTACAATACCCCTTGGTACCTTAACTGATCTGTCAGCCAACTGTAGCATGATGGAGGTCTTTTTTAGCTCACCCAATCCCAACTGTTCATACACTGAAAACGGTAGCAGGTTCACACTACTCCCCAAATCAAGTAAAGCTCTCCCAATGCGTGATTCGCCGATCATAATGGAAATGTTGGGAGAGCTGGGATCTCCAAACTTCTGAGGATTCTCGCTCAATATCAATGCACTAACTTGCTCCATCAGGAAGGCTTTCTTCTTTACATTCAGCTTCCTCTTCACTGTGCACAAGTCCTTCAAAAATTTTGCATATGAAGGCACTTGTTGTATGGCATCCAAGAGTGGAATATTGATTTTCACTTGCTTGAAAATCTCTTGAATCTCCATGTGATACTTGTTCTTTTGGCCAGCTGCCAATCTCTGAGGATAGGGAACCACAGGTTGGTATCCCTTACTAGTTTCAGCATTTACACTCACAGGCGTCTTCAGTTCTGGTCTCACTATCTCTGGTTCTTTCTCAACTTCATCAGGTTCCGTTACATCTTCAGGTGTAGGAGCAACTACCTGTGTGTCTATAGGCATCTTTGGTCGGGAAACTTCCTTCCCACTTCTCAAAGTAATAACTACCTTCGCCGTCTCAATAACGTCCCCTGAGACATTATGCACTTGCTGTTGTTGCTGCCTGTATATTTGAGGATTAGGCTGAGGCTGCGTTGGAAATTTCCCTTTCTCTAGGGTGCTCAAGGTTGTGCTCATCTTATTCATAGTGCCACGCAACTCATTTATGGCCTGAGTATTTTGATTATTTGTGGTGGCCTGAATCTACATAAATTGCTGAAGTGTATTGGCCATCTGTGCCATACTGTCATCTAGAGTCTTATTTGTAGATGATGGAAGTTGAGAATTCTGTGCAGCTACATGAGGAGGAAATCCAGGAGGAGCTACAGGAGGATAGCTCTGAGGATTCTGATATGACGAATGTTGATTCTGAGGAGCACTCTGACAAAATGGTTGCTGTTGAGGTGGTGGGGACCGACCAGGTTGATCATTTCTCCATGAGAAATTTGGGTGATTCCTCCACCCCGGATTATATGTGTTGGAGAAAGGCTGATTCTGTGCTCTATTCACCCAGTTAGTTGATTGCATCTGCTCAGACCCACTTTCTTGAAATACTGGCATTATCAGGCAGTCTTGGGTCTTATGGTTTGAATCAGCACATATAGAACATGCCTCTGCTACTTTCACAGCCTTCACTTTTTCCATTTACATGACCTCCAGTCTTCTAGTTAATGCAGTTATTCAGGCTTGAACATCAATGTCCCCTTTAAGCTCGTATCTACCCCTTCCAGAAATAGCCCTCAGTGGCTGTGCTATTGATGGAACTCGATCAGTACGAGTGTTCCACTGTTGCGTGCTCTCAGCAAGGTAGTCAAAAAATGATAGTGCTTCATCAGGTTCCTTGCTAAAGAACTCCCCATTGCACATTGTCTGAACAAATTGCTTGCATTCCGGAGTGAGGCCAGTGTAAAAATAGCTCACCAACCTCCAAGATTCAAAACCATGATGTGGACAGATGTTCATCAAGTCTTTAAATTTTTCCCAACTGGCCTGAAAGTTCTCATCAGGTCTCTGATTGAATTGGCTGATTTGCTCTTGCAAAAATTGAGTTCTTTGAAAGGGAAATTTTTTTTTGTAAGAATTCACGCTGCATATCAGACCAACTAGAAATAGAATTGGGTCTTATGATAAAAGTAGCACAAGCCAACTCAAAATCTGTTAAGTGCTGGTAAGAACTCTCAGAATCCATTCCGTGGAACTGAGGTATCACTGACATCATGTCATGCTTAATAGAGAAATTAGGTGCATTTGCTGGTAAAACAATGCATGAAGGTGTGGTGGTACGAGTGGGTTGCAAATAGTCCTTAAGAGTGCGTGGTGCAGGTGCAGCCATGTTTTCTGATTCAATTTCAATTTCGCCACCTGACTCACTCAAAGAAAAGACAGACGAGCTATCTATCTCCAAGCTGTGTATATTACTCTCAACACTCGATGTGACTCTAAGCAACCTATTTGAACTGTCTCTCACCCATGACATGAAACATCAGTTTAGAGAAGCATATATATATAAAAAAAAATAACGAGTTTAAATTTAAATTACTTTCCCCGGCAACGGCGCCAAAAACATTGTCTATAACAAAAATAAACATTGTCTATAACAAAAATGAAAATTATGAAAATTAAATAAACATTGTCTATAACAAAAATGAAATACACGAAAATAGCACAAAAATATAAAAATGAAAGAGGAGATAAAAGTTAAAAACTCCCTCTCCGTTCTTTCCTCACTCTCCTAGTTAATAAAACAAACCAGACTATATAAATAAATAAACTAAGAAAACTAAAATGAAACTGTCACCTCTAAACTAACAAGAACAAAAAAAAAATAGCAGAAAATTAACATATAATGAGAAAAATCAAAGCTGCCCACTAGCCGAACAACTATAGCAAGCAAATAAAATAAAACTATGAAAATAAAATTCAAGAAATTGCCCAGCCGCCTGCTACCAAAACCAAGTGTAAGCTACAACATAAACGAAAAAAGCAAAAAGAATAATAAGAAAAACTAAAGCTGCAACCTAGAAGAAACTCAAAGACGCTAAACGAAAAAAAATTAATGAGCTGCCAACATAAAAAAAAATCTGTAACCGAAAAGAAAGAAGAAGCTACTAAGCAAAATAAAAGAGAATGAAAACCGAATGACTGAAATGGACACTGCCGGAAGAAAGAAAAACAGAGAATGAAACAAGAAACAGAGAGTTTTTTCTGCAACCTCTCAAGAATGAATACAAGAAAAGGAAATAAATAAATTCAAACTGATTCCTCAGGTCTGAAAACGATAACAGAAAACAAAACTAGCTCTACGTAAACTGCAGAAAAATAAACTGAAGCTGAAAACTAAAAAATGCCTCCTTTATCAAATCTGAAATGAAAACAGAAACAAAACTAGAAACCAGCAAAATAAGTGCTGCTGCAACGTCCCAGTGCAGAGTAAATTTTGTAGTGTCTTTCTAAGCTTCCAGCCCCTTAGTTTTATAGGGTCTGCATGTGTGTTTGCTACCATGATTTCAGCTTGTTTTCCTTCCATGAATGATGCTTTTCCACTACATGTGTGCTGAGTTCCATGTTTTCTGTTTTAGGTGCCGTGATTATTGATTTTCTTGCATTTGTTTTCTCTGTTGTCCTGCATTTCTGCATGTGTATGGCTGCATGTGCTTCTGCCGTAGGTTACTTTTCTTGCATTTGTGCTTGACTTTTCTGCTTTTTCATTTTCTGCATGTATTCGGTTTGAGTGCTGCATGTGTTGGTTTGCTTCTTCATGTGCTCGGTTTGAATTGTCCATGGATTTCCTGCACGTTTTTCTGCTGCTGTCCGAATGATGCATGTATTGGTTTGTTGTCATGGGTTGCAGCTTTGTGTGTTGAGGTGCCATGATAGACTTGAGTTTCAGCCGTGATTTTCTGCAGGTGCTGGTTGCTATCCATGTTTTGCTGCCGTGGTCCAAGTTTTCTGCTCCATGTGCTAGTTGATTTTTTCTGCATGAGTGATCTTCTGCATGAGTGTCTGGTTTGCTTTATTCCTTTTCTGCATGTGCTGCGCTTTTCTGCATGTGAGCTGTGAGCTACTTTCTCTCATCATTTTCTGCTTTGTGTTTCTTCATTGTCTGCATGTGTAAGCTGTCCAAGGTTTTATGCATGTTTTATTTCTACATGTGCCATGAGTGACTACCAGCCGTGGGCCCAAGTGATGCATGTGTTAGTTGTGTGCTGAGCTGCTGTGTCCGAGTGTTGCTTGTGCCGTGAGTGAGTTGCTGTCCAAGTCAGTTTCTGCATCATTCAAAACATCCACCAACTTTTCTTCTCAAGTCCCTCACGTCTCTCAACTCCAACAAATTCAACTCTCCTATCTCTTTCTCTCCTCTTGCTCCCTTTCTTTGACTGATTCTCTCTTTTTATTCTAGCAAATCTTCGGTCACCAAGAGAAAAATAAATCACCACCAACTCCACCACGTTCTCTCTACAATGAATCAAATACGGAACCTCTCAACTTTTAGCACTTTCTTTTCCAATTTCAAATGATCCATTTCTTCTTTCGGCTTGCTCTTTTGTTTTCCACATCGCTTGCCGACAATTCTTTTACATTCAAAGTCCTCAACATTTTTATTTTTTTTTATTAAATCTACTTTGAAAGACTTGTAAAGCATGCCCTTTTGGTCAGAGCCGGATCTCGTAAATTTTATTTATGCTGCAAATAAAGAAATAACACTCGAAATAAATTAAAAAGAAAATAGATTATTAAAAATATATTATATATGTGAGGAAATATTGTCCATTTAAAACATAGTTATAAAAATAAGCATAAACATGATATTAATCAATTAAAAATCACAACTTGTATTTATGCTTATTAACTATTTTTCCATCTAAAACCAATAATAATATCACGAGGAATTTAAAATACATTGGTTTTAAATAGTTAAAATATGCAATATCTCAGCTCAATCCTTGAGTTTGCCTCTGGAAAATTTTGGCCTCGGTAGCTTAGGTCCTTCCTTGAGTTTACCTCGAGATGACTGCAGCTTTAGCAGCCATAGCATAACCTGATCATTTCTTGAGTTTATAGTTTACCTTAAGCATTGCAACGGCTTCAATAGAAAAATTCCTCCCCCAAGGCCTTAGGCTCAAGAACCCAAGCCCAGGCCTGAGCTAATCAAATAAACCCTGGCCCATTTGGGCCTCTAGAGCCAAAGAAAGAGGAACAAGGGGTAATAGGTTCCTACTGTGTCGCATGGCCCCAAAGATATAATATCGAAAGGTAGACCGTACATATGGAAGACCCATGATCCTTTGAGAACAAGCAAAAAGGGAGGAACGATATGACAAATCATACCTACGACGGACAAAATAGACATAGGCCATGCCGCATTAAGTGCACCTTCCAGAGGGCTACACTGCATTAGATGAGCATGGCTAAAGAAGCTACGGGAAGGACGCCTCCCCCCACCACAGGGCATGGGCTCTTGGTCCCAGAATCAGGTATAAAAGCTACTCCCAGGTATCGGGATATGCATTAGACTCTCTGAACTCTCTCTACTCACTCAAACACTCCCCTAAATATATATTGACTTAGGCATCAGAGGCTCCCTTGGCCACCACTACTACCACCACTTCTCGATGTTTTCTTTTTGTTTGTAGGCCCAACATTGAAGAGCTAAGCTACTGAGGGCCTAGCCCAAAGGCGTACGAAATACAATGTTAATAGTGGCACCGTCTATGGGATCTTGAAAAACTTTACGTGTTTTTCATATGCTTGTGACAGCTTATTCTCAGATAGCTCAAGAACTAGACGAGGCAACAACGATGGTAAACATGGAAGTAAAGCAACATGAAGGGACAAAGAAGGAGACGCATAATAAAGCTATCAAGAAGTTGAGGGACACTGTAGGGGGAACCAGCATCGTGCAAACAAGGGAGCATATACAGGCCGTCCTCTCACCCACACCAGAGTGCACTACAACAGAGGGTGAGGTAGGCAATGAGTGCGCACTCGAGAAGGTGGAGCCAAACAAGCTACTGGAGTTGGTTCTACTAGACCCAAACCACTCAAAAACCACCGCCAAGATTGGTACCTGGATGGTTGTCAAGATGAGGGTCGCTATGCCACAACTCTTTATGGGACATCGGGACGTCTTTGCCTGCAATCATGAAGATATGCTAGGAATCGACCCAGCGATCATGTAGCATCATCTGAGCATGGACCCCAGAGCCAAGGGGGTAAGGTAGAGACACAGAAGCTTCGGTGCAGAAAAGCACGCCGCCATTGACGTAGAGGCTAACTGGCTGCTCGGGCAGGGTTTATACGAGAAGCACACTACTCAGACTGGGTGTCCAATGTTCAAGGACCAAATTGGGAGAAATATGGAGGTCTATGTAGACGACAAATTGGTCAAAAGTAGAAACCCGATGCAGCACCTAGACGACATTCAAGACGCCTTCACGGTGTTGAGGTAGTACTAGATGAAGTTGAACTCAACAAAATGTGCATTTCGCATGGGCTCCAGGAAGTTCCTAGGCTTCGTGGCATCAAAGTAGGGAATCAAAGCCAACTCGAAGAAAGTGGAGGCCATCCTCGATATGTCTGCCCCTTGCAGCATAAATGACATCCAGAAGCACGTAGGTCGGGTGGCGACCCTCAACTATTTCATGTTTGGTCTATCGACAAGTGCCTTCCCTTCTTCAAAGTATTGTGTACGACTAAAATTTGGAACGAGGAATGTGTTAAGGCATTCAATGCTCTAAAAAAATGCCTCACCACCCCTCCATTGCCAGCTAGCCTAGATGCAGGGGGGTCTTAATCTTGTACCTATTTGTCTCCCTGCAGGCGGCCTCCTCGACCCTAGTACAAGACTATGGCAGGGTCTAGTGGCCTATATACTACACCAGCAAAGCTTATAGAGGGGTAGAGGCTAGATATCCCTGCATCGAATAGCTTGTCTTCACTATGGTAATAACCACTTGGAAGCTCCAACCTTATTTCCAGGCCCACCCAGTCAAAGTCCTCACCGAGATCCCCTTGAAGATGATCCTACAAACACTGGACACCACAAGCTGCCTTACTAACTTGGCCACAGAACTAAGGGAGTTCGACACCAAGTATGCCCCCACACACCTCCATAAAGGGATAGGTACTAGAGGATTTCATTGTGGAATTCATAGGCTTCCCTGAGGAAACTGACCATGCCCAACCTTTGAAGCCCTGGCAAGTCTTTTTCGATGGCTCATCTTGTTGGGGTTGAGGGGGGAGTGGGAGTAGATACCATTACAGACAAGGGCAAGGAGCACGACTATGTTGTTAAGTTGGCAATTAAAATTACAAACAACGAGGTAGAGTACGAAGCACTTTTCTTCGTCCTAATAATTGCCAAGTCTTTGGGTATTGAGGAGGTGAAGACTTGGCCCAACTCCCAAGTGGTGGTTAGCCAGGTGTGGGGAGAATTCACGGCAAAAAGCGAGAAATTGAAAAAGTACCTAATGCTAATAGAGGCTAAACGCACTTGCTACAAGTATTTCCAGATACAGCAAATCCCAAGGGCTGAGAATTACAAGGTGGACAGGCTGACAAGAACGGCATCTAGGAAGGAGAGTGCCCCCCTTCCAAAACAAACAGTTTTTAGGACCATCGAAGTATCTGTCGTAGGGATCGAGGTGATGGAGATCAGGTTGGGAGCATTGGTATGGGCTGCGGACATCAATAGATACTTAGATGCCAACAAAGTGCTCGTCGATAAACGAGAATCTAGAAAGGTCACGCGTCAAGCGGTGAGATACACTATAGTTGATGGCATCCTATACTGGAGAGGGTACAATTTGCCTCTCTTGAGGTGCATCTCAAACAAACAGGCCCAACATGTGTTAACAAAGATACACGAGGGAATCTGTGGTGACCACTTCGGAGGTAGGGTGCTAGCAGGCAAAGCAATGCAGGCAGGATACTACTGGTTGCGTGCCTTGAAGGAAGCTGAGGAATATATGCTGAGGTGCAGAAAATGCCAAGAATACTTTAGGGTGCCCCATTGCCCACCGGAAGAGCTAAAGTCAATTAGCTCGCTCTAGCCCTTTGCCCAGTAGGGGGCCGTGGAAGTCACAGTGGATTACTTCACAAAGTTGGTAGAGTCCGATGGCAACAATCAATGCAAGTAACATCACCCGCTTCTTGTGGAAGGCATCGTTTGCAGATTTGGCATCCCCTGCAACATCATTTCAGACAATGGGAGGTAGTTCAACTCCGACCACTATAGGGACTACTACCGAGACCTGGTAGTTAGGTTTCGGTACTCCTTCTCAGGCCAACCTTAGTCCAGCGGATAGGTGGAGGCAACCAACGAAACCCTGTTGAGAATACTAAACAAGAATCTCTACCAAGGTACATCTCCACCAATGGAATATGCAATGACAACTTACCTCTTCGCAGGACACCAAGGATAGTCCACTCCTAAGTGCTGTTTTATCCTCCCCGCGGAGCAGTGCTAGATAGCTCTTAGCTACCCAACAACTTACCTTTCTCATGAAGTACAACAAGCGGGAGCGGGTCCAGTCCCAAACTGCTTGAACAGACTACCTCCTCCCAGTCAACAGGTGGGTCTAGCCCCCCAGTGACCCAACCTCCCTCCATGAAGGAGTGCAAGTCTGACCCCATGGCCCCCCTAACAACTTACCTCAACCTCTGCAATGACGAAGAGTGTGCACAACACCAGCCTAGCCCTCACTTGCCTTTTCCTATGATGTGAACGTGTAAGAACAGGTCTAGTCAAGGACTGCTCGAATAGACTAACTCCTTGCGAGGGTCAACAGGCAGGACTAGCCCCAGTGACAACCTGACCGTCCCCATCACGGCGAAGAGGGGAAAACACCTCAGTCTTCCTACACTTACCTTCCCTGCAGGGTACCAAAGGGATGAGTGTAATGCCTATGGCTACTTGATCCCCCCCCCCCAATAGTGAAGTGTGGGGCTTTCCTCAACTGCCCGAGAACTTACCTTTCTCATGGGTGTTGACAGGCGGGAGAGGGTCTAGTCAAGGACTACTCGAATAGACTACCTTCTCGCGAGGCTCAACAGGAGGGACTGGTTCCAGCCCAACCTCACTCATGGAGGAGAGCGGGTCTAGCCTTAGGTCTATCCAAGCAACTTACCTCAACCTCCGCCACTACAAAGAGTGAGAATAGTGCTAATCTAACCCTCACTTACCTTCCTTGTGATGTCAACGAGTAGGAGCGGGTCTAGTTGCAAACTGCCCGAACAGACTACCTCCCTTCAAGGGTCAACAAGCAAGACTAGCCCCTGTGACAGCTCGACCTCCCCCATGGCAAAGAGTAGGTCTAGCGTCGAGGCTGCCCGAACAACTTATCCCATCCCTGTCACAGCAAAGGTCAAATTACCTTCCAGAGGGGGCTAGGGTGAGGGTGTGGTTTGAGGCACCCCTGCCCTTCCCTCAGCAGAGTGCAGGTTAGTCTCACGACTACTTGACAAAACTTTAGAAAGATTGTCTACTCCAACAAATAATGTCTCCAACCTTTACCACACTTCGGCTAGACAGTTCAGCTTAGCAAATGTCAATAATTACTTATACCATAGTTCGGCTTCCACAATGTACTCAAATGATCAACCAAAGTATCTAGGTGAGCCCAGCCTTTACTTGCTGCTTCTCGATATTTTCTTTGTGTTTGCAGGCCCAAGACGAAAGACTCGAGCTATTGAGGGCCTAGCCCAAAGGTAGATGAAACACGACGTTAACAGTGATGTTGTCTGTGGGATCCTGAAAAACTTTACATGTCCTTCGTATGCTTGCGAGAGCCCATTCTTAGACAGCTTAGAAACTCAACGAGGCAACAACAATGTTAAACATGGAAGTAATGCAACAAGAAGGGACAAAGAAGGAGTTGTGTGATGAAGCTATCAAGAGTTGACGAACACTAGAGGGGGAACCAGCACCATGCAAACAAATGAGCATGTGTAGGCCGTCCTCCCACCCACCCGCACTAGAGTGCACCCTAACTAAGGGCAAAGTATGAGATGAGTGCGCATTCAGGAGGGTGGAGCTAAACAAGCCACTGGAGTTGGTTCAATAGGACCCAAACCGCCCAAAAACCATCACTAGGTTTGGTACCTAAATAGTCGTCGAGATAAGGATCACTATGCAGCAAATCTTCATGAAACATCGCAACGTCTTCACCTGGAGTCATGAAGATATGCTAGGAATCAGCCTAGCAATCATGCAGCATCATCTGAGTATGGACCCCAGAGCCAAGGAAGTAAGGTAAAGATGCAAAAGCTTCAGTCCAAAAAAGAATGCCGCCATTACCATAGAGTCTGACTTGCTGCTTGGGCAGGGTTATACAAGAAGCACACTACCCAAGCTAGCAGTCCAATATGGTACTAGTGAGAAGTCAAGTGGCAAGTGGAGGATGTACGTGGACTTCATGGATTTGAAGAAGGCCTACCCGAAAGATAGCTTTCTGCTCCCTCGCATCGACCTGATCATTAACTCGACAATGGGCCATCGCATGCTGAGCTTCATGAACACCTACTCCAGGTACAATCAAATCTGCATCAACCCGAACGATGAGGAGAAAAAGTCGTTAATCATGGACCGAAGGCTTTATTGATACTTGACCATGCCTTTCGGATTGAAGAATGCAGGGGCCACATACCAGCGGTAGGTCAACCGCACGTTTAAGGACCAAATTGAGAGTAATATGGAGGTCTATGTAGATGACCAGTTGGTCAAAAGCAGAAACCCCAGCACCTGGACGATCTTCGAGAAGCCTTCATGGTGTTGATGTAGTAACAGATGAAGCTGAACCCAACAAAATGTGCATTTGGCATGGGCTCCAAGAAGCTCCTAGGCTTCGTGGTGTCAAAGCAGGGAATCAAAGCCAACTCATAGAAAGTGAAGGCCATCCTCGATATGCCTGCCGCTTAATGCATTAACGATGTCCAGAAGCTCATAGGCCGGATGGCGACCCTTAACCATTTTATGTCATGGTCTATCGACAAGTGCCTTCCCTTCTTCAAAGTATTGCAGAAGGCCCAAGTTGGAACAAGGAATGTGATGAGGCATTCAACGCCCTAAAAGAAAACCTCACCAGCCTTCCATTGCTCAGCCAACCTAGATGTAGGGAGATCTTAATCTTGAACCTATCCATCTCCCCAAAGGCAGCCTCCTCGGCCTTAGTACGAGACGATGGTAGGGTCCAGTGGCCGGTATACTACACCAGGAGAGCTTATAAAGGGCCTAAGGCCAAATACCCCCACATCGAACAACTTGCCTTCACTATGGAAGTAATCGCTTGGAAGGTTCGACCTTATTTCCAGTCAAAGTCCTCATCAAGACCCCCCTGAAGAAGATCTTACAAATATTAGACACCTTAGGCAGGCTCACCAACTAGGTCGTGGAACTAAACAAGTTTGACTTCGAGTATGCCCAAATGCACCTTGATAAATGGTCAATTATGTGACATTAATACTCTTAAATATCTTGAGTAAAAGTGCTTTATGAGTTAAAATAAGAGTATTAATTAGATAATGTGACTTAATTTTCTTTGACATGCGAAATAATATATTACCCCTAATTAAACATAGATGCATGCATTTTGATGTGGGGCCGACTAATGCAGGAACTTGGCACTCGGGCAGCTCACATAAAGCAGCTCAAAACTCACGCACACATGCAGAAAACACATGCACTACACATGCAGGAAAGCACTCGGAAATGCAGCTCAAACCAACACATGCAGCACAACACATGCAGCACAACACATGCAACACTCAAACATGGAACCCACGGCAGGAAGTACACATGTAGAAACTTACCTGGAACTCACGGCTGGAAATGGACATACAGCAGAAATACATGCAAGAAAAGTTGGACAGCAACCAACACATAAAGCAGCACACATGCATCACACGGAGTGAGTGGAAAGCAGAAAACTGCAGCAGCACATGTAGAAAGCACATGCAGAAAATGCAAGAAAGAATTCGGACAGCAGATGCAGCACAGCACATGAACTCACAACTCATGGCACACTCACACCATCACTCGGACAGTACACATGCAAAGCAGCTCACACTTGCAGAAAGTTGAAAACACAAAAGCAGAAAACTGCAGCAATACCTGCAGAAAAACTCAGCAAGAAACTCATGCAGAAACTAACGTGGGCAGTACCTCAATACAGATCAAAAGCAACAAGCACATGCATGAAAGTATCACATGGCACCTCCTGCAGAAAGTAAAGAAAACACATGCAGAAAAATCAGAAGCACATGCAGGAAATCACAACTCACGGCACAACCAGAAAATGCAGAAAGCTGAAGCTCACACATGCAGAAAAGTTGGACAGCAACTCACGGATGGAGGAGCAGCACACTTGCAGCACTCAAACGAACAGCTCACTTGCACATGCATGAAACACTCGGACACAAAGCTAAACACATGCAGAAATGCAAGAAAGCACACAGCAAACTCAGAAAGCCACTCACGCACTTGCAGCTCACGGATGGAGTTTTCTTTTTTTGTTTATAAAAGGAGACTGGACATAGCAGACGGGGGAGTAGTTAGTTTTAGTTTTTTTTTCTTTCATGTATTTTCTTTCTTTCAGTCAGCTTGGGTTGTTTTTTTTACTTCACTTGTTTTCATTCGGGTAGAGAAAGACAGCTGTTTCTTTTGGGATTCTATTCATTTCTCTTGCTGTTAGTATAGAGCACGGCAGCTTTATCTTTGTTTTACTTTTTTTGCTTGCTGTAGGGAGTGGTGGTGGACGGCTGGTTTTTGAGTTTGTATTGATTGCTTTTATTTCTTTTGGTCTTTCTGGTAGTTGGACAATGATTTTTTTTTCTTCAGAGTTTTCTTGCATCCTTTTATTTGGTTTACAGGTCATTTTTGATCGGCATCAATTTTATTTCATTTGAAGTTTCTTTCAGTTCAGTCTTTAGGCAACCGATTTCACTTACTTGCTTTTAGTTTTAGTTTTTCTGGATTTATTGGGTGGTGGATTCAGTGTGGTACTGCTTGTCGGTATTGGATTTATTTTTCTTGTTGCTCTTTCTTCTGTCATTTACGTTAGAGTACATTAAGTTTTCATTCACTTTACTTTTCGTTTCAAGCATTTGTGGACTTTCAGTTTTTATTTCTTTTCAGTTCGGTTGTTAAGCTTTATTTCTTAGTAGTTCTTTCAGCTTGTTTTATTTATTTTTCTGTATTTATTTTCATACAGTAATTTGAAATGTTAGGATTTATTATTATGCATTTTGCTAATTTAGTAATGATAGGCTAGATTTTTAGCTTGGGATTCAATGAGTAACTAATGACTATTTTGAGTTGGATTTTCTTCAAGGTTATGGGATTTCAATGATTAACTTGTTGGATGATATTTCAGTTTACATCTAGAAAGGATTGAAGTTCTTTGTTCTTGTTTAGATCAGTTTTAGACGTAAAGGCACAATTGATACTTGAGCAAGTAACAAGATTTTGATGGCTTTCTTTCATTATTTTACAATTGTTATATAATCCATCAAGTAGTTTTATTAGACTAAGATTTGTGGTTCATTGCTATATTATTCGATCATGACTTCTAGGAATGGGAGCATGGTTGAGAGAAGATAAAAAAAAGAAGTAAATCCATCTCCAACTCAGTGGGTGAAAATTGAATCCCAAGTGTTTGTTTTATTGTTTCTTGCAAGTTTAATTCATTTGCTACACACTTTCTCTAAGTCTCTTAGTTTTAGTAATTCTAGAAACATAGATCCACATCCATTTTCATCTTTCATAATCGATACATCTCTTACACAAAGAAAATCTTGGGACTTACCCTTGTATTACTTTGACAGCTTCTACGCTTGGAAGACAACATTATAAGCTGAGTCACACCTCTATAAATGGACAGGTACTAGCAAATTTCATCACAGAATTCACAAGCTTCCCAGAGGAAGCTGACCATGCACAACCAATGAAGTCCTAGCAAGTCTTTATCGATGGCTCGTCTTGCCAGGCTGGAAGGTGAGTGGGAGTGCATATCATTACAAACAAGGGCGATGAGCATGACTATATTGTTAAGTTGGCATTTAAAACTACAAACAACGAGGTAGAGTACGAAGCACTTTTCTTCAGCATAATGATCTCCGAGTCTCTGGGTGTTAAAGAGGTGGAGATTGGGCTGACTCCCAAGTGGTGGTTAGCCAGGTCCGGGGAGAATTCACTGCGAAAAGCATGAAATTGAAAAGGTACCTAATGCTGATAGAGGCCGAATGCACTTGCTTCAAAGTACCCACCTACAGACGAGAAGCCAAGAAGGTTACACACCAAGCAGCGAGATACACTATAGTTGATGGCATCCTATACCAGTGAGGGTGCAATTCGCCTCTCTTAAGGTGCATCTCAAACAAATAGGCCCAACATATGTTAACAGAGATACATGAGAGAATCCATGGAGACCACTCTGTGGGTAAGGTGTTAGCAGGCAAAGCAATGCAAGTAGGATAATACTAGCTGCGTGCCTTGAAGGATGCAGAGGAAAACAAGAAGAGGTGTAGAAATGCCAAGAATACTCTAGGGTGCCCCATCAACCGCCGGAAGAGCTGAAGTCAATCAGCTCACCCTGGCCCTTTGCCCAGTAGGGGGTCGACCTGGTGGGGACCCTTCCCCCGAGCAAAGGGGTGAACTTTGTGGTAGTCGTAGTGGATTACTTCACCAAAATGGTGGAGGCCGAAGCGCTGGCAACAATCACGATAAGCAACATCACCCGCTTCTTGTGGAAGAACATCTTTTACAGATTCGGCATCTCCTACAACATCATTTCAGACAATAGAAGGTAGTTCGACTCTAACCACTACAAGGACTAGTGCCAAGACCTGGGAATCAGGTTCTAGTACTCCTTCTTGGGGCACCCTTAGTCCAACGAACAGGTAGAAGCAACCAACAAAACATGTTAAGAATACTAAAGAAGAAGCTCAATGACTGAAAGGAGGCGTGGGCAAAAGAACTCCTAGTGGTTTTATGGGCGTATCGGGTTATAGTAAGGATGTCGATATGGGAGACCCCATTCACCCTCACATACGACTACAAGCCATGCCACTAGTCGAAGTTGAAATCCCCACCTACAGGGTGCAACATTTCAAACAACGCTCCAATGATCGGCAACTAGAGGAATAGCTTGATCTATTAGATGATATTAGGGAACAAGCAGAAGTGACAATGACAGCTTACAAGAAGAGGGTAGAGCGCTACTTCAATCAAAGGGTGTGCCCAAGGTCGTTCAAGTCGGGGACCTCATGCTAAAGTAAACAAGGACCATTACATTAGACAAAGGAAAGTTAGGACCACAGTAGGAAGGCCCTTATGTAGTCATCGCCAGTAACTAACCAGGCATCTGTTGGCTTCAAGATCCGTATGGGAATGAGTAGCAACACTAGGGGAACGCTGAACACTTGCGGATGTTCTAACAGTAAAGCTTTGTGATTTTTAAATTTGTAGCTTGCTTTAATGAGTGTTGCATACACGCTGTTAATAGAGAATACGAATGTTTAAGGGGTTGGGTGTGTAAAGCGGTATCTCTACCAATGTGTAACTCACCTCCAGCACAAATCTCTGCCAAGGTACATCTCCACCAATGGAATATGCAATGACAACTTACCTCCCCTTAGGACACCAAGGATAGTCCACACCTAAGTGCTGCTCTATCGTCCCCGCAAAGAAATGCCAAACAGCTTACCTTCCTCGTTAGGGACAACAGGCAAGTGCGTGGCCAGTCCCAAACTGCCAGAATAGACTACCTCCTCTAGGTCAATAGGTAGGTCCAGCCCCCCTAGCGACCCAACCTCCCCCATGAAGGAGAACAAGTCCAGCCCCATGGCCCTTTGAACAACTTACCTCGACCTCTATCATGACGAAGAGTGGGCACAACACGAGCCTAACCCTCACTTGCCTACCCTGTGACGTTAACGGGCAAGAACGGGTTTAGTGAGGGACTACCTGAATAGACTAACTCAACAGGCGGGACTAGCCCCAACTGCAGCCTGACCTCCCTGACGGAAGAGAGCAGGTCCTCAGTCATTACCTAGTCAACGTCACAACAAAGAGCGAAAGGCACCTTAGCCCTCCTACACTTACCTTCCCCGTAGGGTACCAAAGGGATAAAGTGTAATGCCTATGGCTACTTGATCCCCCCACGGTGAAGTGCAGGCCTTTCCTCAACTGTCCGACAACTTACTTTTGTAGTGGGCATCAACAGGTGGGAGTGGATCCAGTCAAGGACTGTTTGAATAGACTACCTCTCTGTGAGGCTTAATTGGCAGGATGAGCCTCGTGCCAGCCCGACCTCACTCATGGAGGAGAGCAGGTTTGGCCTTACAAGCTACCCTAACTACTTACCTCGACCTCTGCCATGACGTAGAGTGAGCATAGTGCCAAACTAACCCTCACTTACATTCCTTGTGACGTCAACAGGCGGGAGCGAATCCAGTTGCAAACTACCCGAATAGACAACCACCTTGTGAGGGTCAATCGGCAATACCCAAGGCTGCCCGAACAACTAATTCCATCCCTGTTACAACAAAGGCCAAATTACCTCCCTAGGGGGGCCAAGGTGAGGGTGTGGTTTAAGGTACCCCTGCCCCTCCCCTGACAGAGTGCGTGTCAGTACCACAACTACCTGACGAAACTTTAGAAAGATTGTCTCCTCCAACGGATAGCGTCTTCGACCTTCACCAGACATCGGCTAGACAGCTCAGGTTAGCGAATGCTAATAATTACTTGTACTGTAGTTTGACTTCCATAATGTGCTCAAACAACCAGCCTTACATGCCGTTCAACCCCCTTTCGCCAAATACGTGGGTCAACGAGGCGAGTTCATGCCTAAGCGTTGCTCGACTTCCACCAAAGTCCCTAGGCGAGACTAGCCTTATTTGCTGCCCGGACTCCTCTCGCCAAGCGTAAAGGTCAACAAGGCGAGTTCATGCCTAAGTATTGCTCGATCTCCACAAAAGTCTTTGGGCTATCCCAACCCTTACATGCCGCCCAGTGCCCTCTCGCCAAGCAAAGTGGTCAACTAGGCAAGTTCATGCCTAAGCACTGCTCAACCTCTGACGAAGTCCCTAGGCTAGCCCAGACTTATATGTTGCTTGGCCACCTCTCGCCAAGTGTGAGGGTCAACGAGGAGAGTTATGCCTTAGCACTACTCAACCTCCGCCAAAGTCTTTGAGTAATCCCGGCCTTACATGCCGCTTGGCCCCCTCTCACCATGTGCAAGGGTCAATGAGGTGAGTTCATGCCTAAGTGTTGCTCGACCTCCACCAAAGTATCTAGGTGAGCCTCACCTTACATGCCGTTCAGCCCCCTCTCACCAAGTACAAGGGTTAACGAGGCGAGTTCATGCCTAAGTGTTGCATGACCTCCGCCAAAGTCTCTGTCTCACATTCCGCTCGGCCTTCTCCTGCCAAGCACTAGCATCAACGTGGTGAGTTCATGCCTAAGTGCTACTCGACCTCTGCCACAGCCCCTATTAAATTTCCCACGTGTTGACACGAAAAAAATTAGCGGGGTAACTATAAGAGATATTTGGTACCATACTAATGGGCCTAGAAAGCCCGATGGCAGAGTACAAGCCTAAAGATGAGTCTTATTAAGATACATTGTGGATAATAGATAATGCCTCTGACTGATCAAGAAGGCAATCACTCCAATTAATACGAAGAGCCTTCAAGATTTACTGTGAAATTTCATCATCATCACTGACACGCCTTTATAAATAACACTTCAAGGTAACACATTTACGCATTCATTCATTCACTTATATTGAGATTCCACCGAGCACTTATTGCCACCCACTCTTATCATTGCAGGTATCTATGCAGTTGGTGGTGTGAACGAGGATTATGTGCGAACGTATCAGCAATTTCAAAATCTCTAGCAAAGTAACATATTTGTAGATGATTATACATTTGAGGTCTATAGATTAATTGCACATATTAATTTAATGGAGTACAAGGATCAATTGCATCACAATATAATTTAATGGAACCCTCCGTCAACTCCGTCAGTTACATCTTTGGTGATGAAGTTCCTCCATCAACTTCATTCACTATATGAGATTCTTGCCTTTATTAGAAATCAATGGGGTAAAGACAGGCAACCTGTAGTTTCTTCCATGAGACGTTCTCGCAACGTGTTTCTTTGGTTTTCTAACAAAGGGGATTTCATCAAGGCTTTTTCTATAGAGAATAGTGAAGTAGATGGTAAGCATTACAAGATTTTTTCTTGGAACCCTAATTTCTCTGAGGAAAATGAGCCTTCCACGGTCCTAGTTTGGGTGGTCCTCCCTGGTCAACCACCAAACCTATATCATGAATCTTTCCTGCGAAGTTTGGCATTATTGTTTGGAAAATATATTTGAAGAGATAATAGCATGCGATGTGCAACACGAACCGATGGAGCAAGGATCTGTGTAGAGATGGATGCGACAGTTGATCTAATTCCTGGCTTTTGGATAGGTGATCCAAGGCAACCTTCATCTAGGTACTAGGAAATTATTTATGAAAATCTGCTAGCTTATTGCACCTGCTATCATATATAGGGCCATAATGCAAAAACTTGTAAACGGGTGATCGATGGCAAGAAGCAGGGTAGCCTAAAAAATCTAGAAGGAGTCAATGTCTCAAAAAAAAAAAAAAAGGGTTCCCAACATTCATGACAAAAATATGGAGGGCAAGGAAAACCAAGACTCAGGGGAGGAAGTGTTAACAGGGGATTTGGAAAATCCAAAAATGCTAGAACTAGAGTGCAGTGAGGCTAAAGACGGTAATCCAAAATTGCTACCTCTGAAAGAAGCTCTAGTGACTACTAATAGAGTTGCTGCCCTTCCATATCAAGAGACTTTGAGTGTGATTGAAGAGGTTGAGGAAGAACAGACCTTGGTTTCGGCTTCAACCCATGACAAAGGACATGAAGGTCTGGTGGTGCCTACCAATATAGAAAGAATGGATGAAATGGGTGTGTCAGATTAGCAAGTAGGACAACCCAATGCTGAAAAGGATCGATGTGGGATCTACGTCCAGTGAGGACTAGGTTGTAACAATTCTCCCTATGATTCCAAAAGAAGTTGGTGTGGGCTCTGTTTCATTTAGTGTCAGCCAAGATTAGTTTCTTCCTTTCTTAAGGCAAAGAGGAATTGGATGCGGGTCACTTACAAAAGGAAACAGACTCTTTGTCTAACAAAGAAGACCAGGAATGTCAATCTGGGGAGGAAGGGGAGTTTAAACTAAGGAGCTCCCAAAGGGCTAAGAGCAAGCCCGCTCATATGAACCTATGACTACACCCATTTTATTTTGGAACCTAAGGGGTCTTGGGACCTCTAAGAGGTGATTAGTAAAGCTAGCTTATATGTATAAACCGAAGATCATTGGGCTAGCAGAACCTTCTTTGAACAATAGTCATTTGATTCATTTACAATCCAAACTTCGTATGGAGGATAGTGTCTCTAAAGTCAATAGCGGGAGTAAAATTTGGCTTTTATGGGTATCTAGAGTCAAGATCACAGTGTTGAACTCTTTCGCACAATCTTTGACCGTTAGAATTGAGGAGGATAACTGCCAATATATTACCTCCTTTGTCTATGCTAAATTCCAACAATTGGAAAGAAGAGGCTTATGGGAAAACCTTCGCAGCTTAAACCCAGGAAATGATTCGTGGATGGTTCTCGGGGATTTCAACATTATTCGTTCTAATGGGGAAAGAAGAGGGGGAAGGCCACACTTTGAAGTGGCTATGGCTGAGTTCAATTCTTTCATTGAAGATTTTGGTCTGGTGGAGATGAACCATAAAGGTAATATGCTATCATGGTGTAACGGGCAACATGGTCTCTCTAGGAGTTGGGTTCACTTGGATAGGGTGATGATTAATTCCCCTTTTCTTCTTCAATGTTATGAGGACTCTATGAAATATTTATCGTGGATGTCTTCAGACCATTCTCCTATGGTAGTGTGGATGGAGCGTGATAATACTAAATATGGCTTTCCAAGTTTCAAATATCAGAGGATGTGGGAGACTCACTCAAAAGTCTGAAAATGTGTTATTGACTCTTAGGGATCTCAGAGGGGAGGTGAGGGTTTGGCATGCCTAGCAGGGAAACTAAAAGTGTTAAAACAAAGTTTGAAAGTATGAACAAAAATGGTTTTGGTATTACTGCTGAAAATATTAAAAGGCTTGAGAACTGGGCAATGCGTTTGGAAGAATAGCTGCAAGATGAGTTTAATAAGGATTTGGAACTTGATCACTTGGCAACAAAAGTGGAGCTGGAAACTTGGATCAATAGGGAGGAGATTCAACTTGGACAACAAGCTAAACAACTATGGCTTCACTCTGATGAGGCTAATGCTTCTTTTCTCAAGGCCCTAATCTCCAAGCAATATAGAGTAGTGAGGGAGATGACTCTAAATGATGAGAGGGTTTTGAAAAGCCCAGAGGAGGTGCACAACGAGGCGGTTGATTATTTCTTAGATTTTTTGATGTCCAAAAACTCTACTTCTTTGCCGGATCTCTCTAGCTTTTCTTTGCAGGCTGTCACTGTAACAATCCGTTAGAAATTCAATGGTAGAATTTCTATAGACTTGAGAAACCTCGTGAAAACTCTGTAACTTTTCACGAATCAGCTAATCGCAAAGGTTTTAGTCTGTCAACATAATCAGTGTTATTACTCACTAAATCCTAAATATAGTCTGAAACCCTAAATGGTTGGAATCCAATTGAAACCCAAAAAATTTGGTTGAAACCGAAACCCTAAACGGTTTACCCAAACCCTAAAGTTGGCCTTCAAACCCTTTTTAATCTAATTTCTAGCATTGTGTTTAATTACTTGATTAAATCACTTCAATATGCTATTAATTTCTCAAATTCTTGTTATGACATCATTATTCAACCTTTTAAACCTAGAAAATTTGATTGGGCCAAGAAAAATTAGATTTGAGCTTGATAGCATCTCAAACCCTAACCAAACCCCGTTAAACCCCAAATTGAAGCCCACTTGGTTGAGGCCCACCAAGGGCCACGAATTTGGCCACCTTGGCAAGGCTTCTTGGAGAAGTTTCCTCCCCCACATGGAAGACCATCCACTGCCCTTGGTTGCACCCAATAGTGCCTTGATGAGATGGAGAAACCCACCCCATCAACCTCCATACCTCACAGCTTCTGCAGGCTGTCCTCTCCTTCACTATTCTCCACTTTATGTCACATAGCCACCTCCAATCAAGGGTTTTTCAAGCCCATATCTTCCCCCTCCAAAAGTCTAGAGTCGTGCAAGCCACACTTCTTTCACTTTAATCACTTCTTTACCACGTTCTTAAAGAGAAATCCAAAAGAACTCTCTTGGGCATATTTCTATATCTTTTTGCATGGATATTTTCAACCTTTTGTAAGTATTTTCACATGATGAATCCTCATAAAAGTTGTTCCTCTTTAAGTATAGTTTCCGTAGATATATTATTCGTATCATTCCATGGTCATTTGGTCGGTCAAAAGTATTTTTAACCATGGAAATGTCATTCTGGGAGTGAATCTGGAGAGTATATTATGTTTTGAAATTTTTGACCAAGCTAATGGACATATCTTGGTCCGAAACTTTTATGGAGTGTTGTTAGCATGTGTTTAAGAGTGTTTGTTGAAGTTTTGTTGCAAGACTAAAGCTTTTGATGATAGATTTCTTAGATCTAGAAACTTGAAAACTGGAAGTGGAAAAACAGTTTTTATTTGGAGAAAGTTTGAATATTTCGTGGTTTGATCTTACTCTAATGGCTTTGATATTTTTATCTGATGATCCTAAATCTCTTATTTTCATGTTAGGATGTTATTTTGGAGATATTTAGCATTAGTTTCAAAGATATGATTTTTCTATGCAAAAGATTTTCGGTTAGGCCTAAGATTTGATGTTCTTGGGTTAGATCCATGTTTTATTGAGTTTTAGCCATGTGATTTTAAGTTTGATGATTGGATATTCTTTAGGACACATTTTTAAACTATGTGATGCTTTATTTCAAAAATCTCACATTCTTAAGCCATTGATCAAGAGATTTATCAAAACTAGTTAAGAAAAAAGTAACTGTTTTTGGACTAAGTGTAAAACTAAAAACTCCAAGTGTCATTTTGTGATTTTGGTGACTTTAGTTTGATGATTTAAAGCATGGTTGATCTTAGGATAATGTTATGAATATGTTAGAAGTAAGATTTGATTTTTTTGGAATTCTTAGAGATGTTTTGATTTAGGGACAAAACTTGTGGTTCAAGTGTTTAGATCTTTTTACAAAAGAATTTGGTGTTGATTATTAGTTTTTTTTTTTAAATGGATGTTTTGGCCATAGTTTGTTTTTCATAGTTGTGTTTTGTTTTAAAATTTTCTAAGTTGATATTTGAGTTTAGGACAAAATTTGCATGAGGAATGTAAATTTTGAAAATTTTTGGAATTAGAATGTGAAATCCTTAAGTTATGGGTAAAATGGTCATTTTTCCACATGTAGAGGGTAAAATGGTAATTTTACTCTAAGTTATCTTGTTTTCATGTTTCTAATTGTTAGTAATTAAATTTCTAACTTTTAGAATACCCTCTTACAGTTTCTCGTGTTTCGTACTTTATTCTCGTAGATCGCGACGATCGAGTTAAGTTAGCTTATAACTTGCTATCATTCTACTGTGTATGTATGATGGGTAAGGGAACTATAATTTATGTATGTATGTTATCATATATGTCATGCCATGCCACGCCATTACATGTTTATCTATTACGTATGATTTATTCTGTCATGAATATTTATCTGTTACATAATCTATTCTGTCATGTATTACTGTATGTTATAAGTATGCCAAGTTAAGTATACCATATGTTACATGTATGTCATATCATGTAATATTCACTGTTGTAAGTATGTCATGTCAAGTATGATATCTGTTACATGTTCGATTATGTTACGAAATGTTTCCATCTCAAGTAAGTCATATCTTTCAATTTACGTTTAAGTCAGTTATGTCTAGCATACTCGTGATGTACTCATTATGATTGTCCGAGCATCTCCACTTGTAATTCACACAAAATACTTTTGGCGAAATCATTTTGATTGTCAGAATGTCGTTCATGTTCAGTTATGCAAATACTCCTAGCGTAATCATTATGATTGTTAGGGTATCTTATTTAAAATACTTGTGATGAAATCATTGTAATTGTCAGATTATTACTAGGTACTCTTAGTGTAATCATTTTGATTGCTAGGGTACGTGTTTTAAAACACTCGTGATGGAATCATTCTGATTGTCAGAATATTACTAGGTACTCCTAGTGTAATCATTTTGATTGTTAGGGTACGTGTTTTAAAATACTCATGATGGAATCATTCTGATTGTCTGAGTATCTCTGATGGAATATGTTGGGCGGAATCATTTTGATTGTTCACTATTCCTAATGAAACGACTGGCGGAATCATTTTGATTATCAGAATTCAAGTTCAAGTTTATATCAAGAAGTTAAGAATAAGTAATCATGGTGACCACATGAGATAAGAATAAGTTTCAGATCAAGTCCACGTTAAGTCAAGCTTCAGATCAAGTTCATGTTATGTTATGTTATACTCACGTACATGTTATGTTCATGTTCACGTTAAGTTTCAAGTTCATGTTCATATCATGTTATGTTCACGTTTATGATATGTTCAAGCGAGCACGTTCTTGTTCACGTTATGTTTCAAGTTCACAATTTTGTCATATTATGTTCACGTACATGTTATTTTCAAGTTCACGTTCACGTTATATTATGTTCACGTTTACATTATATCTTAAGTTCACGTTTATGTCATGTTATGCTCAGGTTTATGTTAAGCTCAAGTTCATATTTACGTTATGCATGTTCACATTCATGCTATGTTTCAAGTCCATGTTATGTTTCAAGTTCACGTTCATGTTATGTTGCTAGTCCATGTTATGTTTTAAGCTCAAGTTCATGTCATGTTAAGTGAAGCTCAGTTCACATTTAAGTTCAGGTTATGTCAGCTATGTCATGCTATATGTGAAGTTATTCTATGCTTACTTACGATTTTAATTATGCATTCATGTTTTTACTGACATGCATTCATAATTAACCTGTGTGGGAGGTTTCCTCTTAACTGTAATCAAATCTCACCGTGGTAGTCCCAACTACCATTCCCCCCGAATGATAGGCGATGTGTCATGATCAAAGTAAAGAGCAGACATTGGTAGACTGAAAGAGGTTGACTGGACGCCGCAAACACGCACGAAGCTTACAACTTCCATAGTTAGTTCTTGGATAGTATTCTGGCCTCGTTAGTCGAGTTACTCGACGAGCTTCCTCAATAATGTATTTTGGTAATGTAAATATGGAGTCTGGTCTCCTATTTTTTTTAGGCTACAGTCTTCTAAAACTCGTACTGAAATCGTAGATGTTTATTTTGTTAAGTATGCTAGGTTATGATTTAACTATTTGGGATATTATAAGTTTGGTGCATAGTATTACTAAAAAAAAAAAATTATCCGCTGCGAATATTGCATAATGCTAGATGCATATTGGGAACATTGCATTTTATATGTCATGAACAAGGCCAGGTAACTATATGTTGCATGTCCCGACGCTTCATATGTCCGTTCAATCCCAAGCGGAATTTGGGGGCATCACAGTCACTGATAGGGATAACCAGAAGCTCATCAAGCTCCCTTCGACCCTAGAGATTAAAGAGGCAACATTTTCTATTCCATCAGATAGTAGTCCGAGTCCTGATGGATTTGGAGGTAGTTTTATAAATATTGTTGGGATATTATTTCTGTCAATGTTGTGGAGGCAGTACACGATTTTTTTCGAGGGTCTCCTCTACGCAGAATATTCTCAGCTACCTCTCTAGTTCTCATTCCAAAGATTGTTAATCCCAAGGCGGTACACGATGTTTGTGCTCTGTGTTCTACAAAATTTGTAGTAAAATTATGCTTCGCCATAGCTCTCCATTGCTGTCCACGTGTATTTCTCTGGAATAAGGAGCCTTCATTCCTGGGCAGAGTATATTTGATAATATCAACTTGACATAAGAGATGACTCACAACCTGCATAAGCCTATTTGAGGAGGTAACATTATTCTTAAAATTGATATGGCCAAGGGCTATGATAGCATTAAATGAGATTTCTTAATTCACGTTTTGAAGACATTTGGGTTTTCAAATATATGGTTTGCGAGTTGATCAGTAATTGCATCTCTTCTCCTTGGTTCTCATTTGTTATGAATAGTGTTTCAAAAGGATTTTTTAAGGCAAGTCAGGGATTGAGACAGGGAGATCCAATTTCTTCTTACCTTCTTATTATGGTGGAAGAAATTTTGTCTAGACTGTAGAAGTATAATTTCGATCAAAGTAATATTGGATCTTTTATCATACACGTGGTACGCCTCTTATTTCCCATCTTTTATATGCGGATGACATTGTCATTTTTGCTGATGGGAGTAAGGCATCCTTGAGGAGCATCTCGGCAACTCTAGAGACCTATGCAAAGTGGTCAGGTCAATATGTGAGTAGAGAAAAATCATCAATTATGTTTTCTAAGCAATTCACACCAAAAAGGTGAAGAGCTTGCCTTTGTATGATGGGTTTTTCTGAAGGACTCATGCCTTTCAAATATTTGGGGGCACCTATTATTTCTGGGAGGCTTAAGACCATTCATTTTGATGAGATGTTGTCAAAGATTAGAGATAGAATTGGAGGTTGGAAGGCAAATCTATTATCTAGTGGGGCAAGGATTCTCCTACTGAAGTTTGTTCTTGGAAGCATGCCTATACATCTTTTTTCTATATTACAGGTTCCAAAATCAATTATTGCCAAGTTGAATAGTTTGTTTAGTAATTGTTTTGGGGTATACAGGAAGGCAAACTAAAGAAACATTGGAGGGCATGGAAGGTGGTTAGTCAACCAGAAAGAGAAGGTGGAATTGGTTTGCGTAATTTGGAGGATATACAAAAATCTCTTCACAAGAAATTCATGTGGAAGCTTCTTACGGAAGACTCTTTATGGTCACAATATTTCAAAGCAAAGTATGTGAAGAACTATCCTATTTCCCTAGTCAATCCATCAAGAGGAACGAGCTTTTGGAAAATGGTTATTGGATGTATTTCAAAAGTTTTCAAGCATGCAAAATGGAAAATAAAATCGAGAGATACTTTCTTTTGGCATGATAGATGGTTGGAGAATGGCCCCCTTCATGAACATCATACGGTCGGTAACTCTAATTTGAGATTGAATGAGTTATTGGTGGAGGATAGCTGGGATTTTGAGCACATGGGTCAATTGGTTCGGCCTGATTGTCTAGAGGTGATCATGTGTACTCTAGGGGCCAAGAAGCCTAGAGCAAATGTCCTTATTTGGATGCCTAATTTAGATGGAAAGTTTACGACTAAGAGTGCATGGGAAGTGATTCGATTTAAAATACCCAGAATCCTGTGGGCTAAATGGGTATGGCATCCTAGTCTTGCAAAATTTATGGCAGTTACTATGTGGAAGGCTTTTAATAATGCTTTGAGTGTGGATGATCGCATTAGAAAGGTTGGTCTTCCCATTGTCTCAAAATGCAATTGTTGTGTATATGGCGCTTATGAGGACCAGAGTCACGTCCAAGCTAAGGGGCAGTTCGCGAGAATTATATGGAAGAAATGTGTTGTACAATTGGCATGTATGTGAGGGATAGTGGGTCATGGCGAGAGACTATCACCAACTCGTTTAGCAGAGCAAAAAAAGGGGGACAAAATGGGGAGTATTATGGGTTTATTACCCGCCATTATCATGTGGAGACTGTGGACTAGGCAGTGTAAGGCAAGAATGGAAGGGATTGGAGAATATGTAGAACACATGTGGAGGAATATACAAGTTTGGCTGGCAAAGATTGGTAAAAAACTCAAGGTCAGAAATACCTTGTCTCATCAAGATGAGAGGATCCTCAAGGAATTGAACATGTCGTTGACATCTGGAAAAATCAAACAGATGAAGCTAGTTTGATGGTGTCGACCACTAGATGGTCGTCATAATCTTAATTCGGATGGTAGCAGTAGAGGTAATCCGGGTGCTGCGGGGACAGGGGGAGTAATACGTGACTCTTCTGGGAATTCGGCGAGAGCTTTTTCGGTTTTTATGGGACACAAAAATAGCTCCTTTGCTGAATTGTTAGCAGTGTTTCATGGTCTTAAAATGGCAAAAAGTATTGATTTGTCTCTTATAGACGTAGAACTTGATTCCAATATTGTGGTTAACTGGTTGAAGAAATTTGAGATTGGTCTCTAGTACCTTGAAGAATATTGGGAGGAGCTAAAGGAGATTATGGAGGGAAAGAATATTAGCATTTCCCACGTGTTTAGACAGGGGAATGCACCAGCTGATAGTTTGGCTAGGATGGCTTCAAGGGTTGTACAAATTTATGTAACTCTTTTGAAGATCTGCCTCGGAGCCTATGTGGACTGTTAAAAAGTTATATTCCAACAATATTTTATTTAACTCTCATCTCATCTTATTTCATTTGTATACCAAAACAAAGTCTAAAACTTGACCTCCTACTACTTTGATCATGAAATTCGTCACTATTGTTAGCACTAGCAACGTTGTAGGCAAACACTAATACAAACCACTTTTATAACTGACAGTCCCATTAAATCTATTGTAGTGAAAGAGCCAAACACAACTATTTTACAAGCTATAGTGCATGTTTCGGGTTGTGGTAAAAAATATTACTTTTAACTTAAGGCTTATAGCTTAAAGCTTAACGTAATAAGCTCTACTATTAAAAGGCTATGTATTGCTTGGGATCCGTATGTTTAAAACACTTTCAAACATATTAAATTTATTTAAAACAAATTACAAAAGTACTTTTTGAGATAGAAATAAAATAAAAGGGCATATACTTCATAAAAACCAAATATTATAATAAAATAATAACAAAAATAGTCTAATAGATTTTTCAATAATTATAATGAAAAAGAAAATCTCTTAAACGATGCAAAAGTGATAGGAGAAGAATGAAAAATATTGATGAATAAAATCTTGAGTAGATTATACGTGAATAATGAAAAATATAGATGGGCAAAGTTGTCATTGTGTTAAAATGTTAAGGGTCATTTTGTAATGCACATAGCACGGTAAAATATGGACTATTTTTTTGAAGTACTTTTGAAAAAAAGCACCACTTTGATGCTTTTGTTGAAACATAGTTTTCTGCTTTTTCTTGGTTTAGAAGTACTTTGATGTAAAACTACCAAGCAGACAAATTTTCTCATTTAAGCACTTCAGACCATTCTACCGCACTTTTTAAACTACTCACCGCAATTCCAAACAGGCCCATAGTCTCTACATATTTGGATAGGTATTATTCACCATCTATTGATTATTTTATTACTTATTTCTCTCTCATCTCACTTGCTCTCTCTCTCAACCAAAGGCAAAACAATAATTTAAATATAAATTAAATTATTACTTGACATATGTTCAGCATATTTGTAAAATATGAAAAAAAAAATTATAAATAATTATTATTAAAAAATAAGATTTTATTATTATTTAGACTAATAGATGAATAATTTTACTTGAGAATCTCTCTTGTATTACAAAGATAAAAGGTAAAACATGTCATTTTAACTCATTACCTTTGCTTACATCATTGCTAATGGTCTCGTAGAAACCCTGGTACATCATCCTATTTATCTCATCAAACTTTGTACTTCTTCAACTTCTGCCTAACACTTCCGACGAGACGTTCGGATAAACTGTAAAACATTAAAGGTGTTGCCAGAAACTACAGTGGTGTTGTGTTGTTAGCCAAATGAAGAGAATTAGAGAATGCAGGGGAAGATGTCTTAAATAAAACATATAACCGAAGGAATCGAATAACTAAACATGGTTCAAAAAGGTTTGTAGCCAATATGATTTGACTTTAATCCAACGATCGGAACCAGAGCCTTACGCCCATTTGATTGGGGAATTGGCACCGTATCATCAGGTTTGAATTTAAAAAAATAAAAAATAAATAAATTTGAGGGAAAAGTAGCCGTTGCAGTCACTAACCTACTCTCCCCAAGTCTATATATTGATGAGTAAAATATTTCTATATTCATTAAATACATTGTAATTTGTCTCAGAATGTGTCCGCCCGTTTGTTAGAGAGAGAGAGTGCGGGTGTGCTTGCATTGGAAGAATCCAAAAAGTTGGAGAAGGCAGGGCAATCGGACTCACAGGAAGGTGTAAAGAACGAGAGAGGAAGCGTATTATCAGATCTTTCGTTTTGAGGTTTTCGTTTTCTCCTCTTGTCTAATCTTGCTTTTGATCTGGGAACTGCATTCTTGGGTTCCCACCATGGATTCTTTGAGATTTCTTACGTTTCTTAATGCTCTTCAACCTTTTCATTCTCTATTTTGCAGTTTTTGATGTGATACAATTGCTGTCATCCTTTTTGGTTTCTCAGTTCTAGTTTTTTTTTTTTTTTTTTTTTTAATAAGTTGATGTCGAACAAAAAATTATTATGTTTCTATGGGTTTCTAATTGGGAAGTCTGAAGTTTTGGTTTAGCTGGTTTTAAAAAAAACAAAGATTCGGTCGTCTCTTTAATCTTCGGAACATTTGACTTGGTCTGCCATGATTCTGAAATCCTTAAAGTTCAATAAGGACAGTCAATGTCCTAATCATCGATGTCAATTCGCGTTTAAGTTTTCCCTACCAGAACTTGGCTCTGAATGTATACACATTCTGTGTAAAGTAAAATGTATCTTAGTTACCCATTTGTTGTTTGATTTATTTTCTGTGTAACTTTTTATTAGCTTTTCTTGATAAATTAAGTACCAAATGCTGCAACACAACTGTAGAGAGGAATCTCATAGAGATTATACCATGGAATCCCTCTACAATTGCTTCACCAATAGATATTTTTTTCTTCAAAACAAAATAAATAAATAAATAAATAACAAAGATACTTGCTGCTTTCTATTTTAAAGTTTGTTTCTTTATTCAGGTCATACAAATCTTGTATATGGATGATGATGCTGACCATATAACTCGCTCGTCCGTGTTTAAGAAGCCATGAACAATATTAAAGACATTCGGCTACTGTCATTGAACAGGTATTCAAAATTATTTTTCTGTAAGATTTCAGTGCAATAATGTAAAAGCTTTGTAGACGATGATGGTTCAAAATTGACTCTTAAGTTGTCCACTTCTTTTAAAGATATAGTAATAACAATTACAATTGCACTTCGTTTAGGAATGTTAGCTAGAAGTTTGTTGTATATTTTGATATTTTATGGCAGGATATTAGATTAGATTTGAGTATTTGCTTAATAAACATGGCTTGGTGATTTGAGTATCTGCATAGTAAACATATATCTAGTAGTACTATACCTTTTTGTAGATCTGGTACCTGGTATTTGTACCAAGACTTGCGGCTATGATGTTTTCTTAACTATGCAAGTTTTCTGGATCTCTTTACTATCTTGGTTAAGCTTGTCTCTATAATTCATTTATATCTTTATATGAAATTGTTCTCGTAACGATGAGTTGTTTTCCATTTTTGGTTCACATTTGTCATTTTCAGCTCTTGTATTAGATTTTAAATTTACAATTCAGATTCCAATCCTCTCTCTCCTTCCCTTCTCTCTACCTCCCTCCATCTCCCTCTTCTCTCTCGCTTGCTCCCTTGTCTCTCCCTCTCCCTCGCTCTCTCTCTTGCTTCCCAAGCAAGACTCAAGAGAGCTTAGGGTGAGGCCATTGGTGGTTCTAAGGTAAACTCGAGAGAGTATTGGGATGCATCCCAAAGCATTCTCGAGGTTGTCGATGTTGGGATCTTCTAGAGGGAGGATTAGGCAAGACCACTTGTAATCTTGAGGAAACTCATGGGAGGACCGGGTTGGGCATTGAGAAAAGCTCGACTAGGGACAAGGGTTGTCGAGCGGTCGTCTTGAAGCCAATCTACCCAAAGCCAACTTGAGAGAGGACTGAGTGAGGCCAATAGTCCTGCTAAGTCAAACTCAAGGTAGAATTAGGCGAGACACACGTCGTCTCGTGGGAAATGCGAGGGAGGACCAAGATGTGTTGCAAGCCACCCTAAGGGAAACTCTAGAGAGGACCAAGCTAGTATGCAAGTCACCCATGAGGAAAGTTGAGGGAGAGGATCAGGCAAGACAACAGATCAGATCTTCCTCAAGCAAACTCGAGGTAGAATTATGCTAGGTCGTAAATCATTCTAAGGCAAACTCAAGGGAGAACCAAGGTTGCTAAGTTCATGATAATCCTTAGAGGGTGAATCAGGCAATGCTATGAGTTTCCCATGGCAAACTTGAGGGAGTAGGGTTGCTAAGCCACCATCATCTCGAGGCAAACTTGAGGAAGGATCAAGTGAGGCCCCACATCTTGATGGAGGATCAAGTTGGGACACAAATTGCTCCAAGGAAAACTTGAGGGAAGGCCTCGCATGATCCTCCTCCTAGCTTGGCTTGGAAAGATCGCGACCTAAGTAACCCAAATCCTCCATCAAGTTTGCCTCAAACAAGCTTGCCCAGGATGACCCGACTAGCCCAATCTATCATCGAGTTTGCCACAGGACGACACACGGCCTCAATAGACTCTCCCTTGAGTTTGCCTTAGGTGGTGGCCTCATCCCGTCCTCTCTAGAGTTTCCCTTGTTGTGACTTGGCCTAGCTCTGTCCTCCCTCAAGTTTCCTCAAGACGATAACAACCTAAGTAGTCCTAGTCCTCCCCTTGAGTTTGCCTCGAATGAATTGTGGTGCATCCATATGCTCTGTTCAATTTCTATCTGGATGACTAAGAACTTGTTGGATCCTCCATCAAGTTTTCCACGGCACGCTAGTGACTTTCTACCTAACTTCCCCTCGAGTTTGTCTTAGGATGACCTGCAGTCGTTCCCAATCCTCCCTCGAGTTTGTCTTAGGTGATTAGTGGTCGTTCCCAGTCCTCCCTCAAGGTGAATTATTGTGCATCCAATCCTCCCTTGAGTTTTCCTAGGAATGATTATGGTCTTGCTCTATCCTCTCTTGAGTGCCTTTGGACAATCCTGGCCTCACCAGCTCAAGTCCTCTCTTGAGTTTGCCTTAAGACGACTCACGAGCTCACCTGATCGTTTCTCAAGTTTGCCTCAACATGACCCTTGGTATCTCCTAATTGAGTTTGCCTTAGGATGATCGTAGCTTGAGCAGCAGCCCTAGCATAACCTAATCGTTCCTTGAGTTTATACTTTACTTAGCTCAAAAAGACCTGCAACGACCTCAACAGCCCAAGTCATCCCTCGAGGAAGCAAACTCGAGAGGGGATAAAGACTACTAAGGTCCTTATACAAACTCAAGAAGGAACTAGGTTTGTTGAGGCCTCGATCGTTCCGAGGCAAACTCAAGAAAGGATTGAGAAAGGGAATGTGTCATATCGAGGCAAACTCATGGGAGGACCAAACTAGCTCGCGAGTTGTCACGTGGGAGGACTAAGGTTGCTTAGGTCGTTATTGAACCAAGGCAAACTTGATGAAGGACTAGGGCTGTTGAGGCCACGATTGTCCCAAGTCAAACTCAAGGCAGGATTGTGCAATGCCACAGGTTGTCCCGAGGCAAACTCTAGGGAGCTCTGGGTAGCACTACAAATCATTGTGAGGCAAACTCGATGACGGACCAGGGTTGCTAAGGTCACTATCATCACAAGGAAAACTCGAGGCTGAAAATTTTCCTGAGACAAACACGAAGGAGTAAAAAGCTGCTACAAGTTGCCCCAAGGCAAACTCAATGAGGGTTAAAGCCCACTAAGGTTAAGATTGTCTCGAGGCGAACTCAAGGCCAATGGTCGTCTCAAGGAAAAAGTGAAGGAGGACCGACCAAAGCCGTAAGAAGCCATAAGTTTCCCCGAGTTCAACTTGATAAGGGACTAGGGCTACTGAGGCTATGATCATCGTGAGGTACACGCATAGAAGGAGAAGGCAAGGTTGCAGGTCGTCTCAAGGCAAATTCCATGGAGGACCCAGCTGGGCCGTAAGGCACCCAAAGGCAAACAAGGGGGACTAGGGTTGTTGAGGTCATGTGTCATTAGGCTACAGGCCTCGATCGTCTTTAGGAAAACTCTAGGGAAGATAAGGTTACAATAGATTATGCTAGGTCATGAGTCGTCTTGAGGCAAAACTCAAGGAAGGACTAGGGTTGTTGAGGCAAACTTGCTAGGTCATGAGTCATCCTGAGGCAAACTTGAGGAAGGACTAGGGTTGTTGAGTCCTTAATCATCCCTAGGTAAACTCAAGGGAGGACTTAGCTTGCCCGTACGTCATCCCGAGGGAAACTCAAGGGAGGACAAGATGAGGGTTGTCCTAAGGAAAACTAGAGAGAGAATCAGGCGAGGACTATCCCGTTGCAAACTAGAGGGAGGGCCGGATGGGTTGCAAGTCATCCCAAACTCGAGGGAGTAGTGTTGCTAAAGATGTGATCTTCTCGAGGCAAACTTGAGGGAAGGCCTTACATGATCCTTCCTCGAGCTTGGCTTAGAAAGATCGTAATCTAAGTAACACTAATCCTCCATCAAGTTTTCCCTGAACAATCTCGGTCTTGCGTTGAGTTTGTTTAGAATGACCTGACTTCCCTGATTTATCGTCAAGTTTGCCTCGGGACAATCATGGCCTCAACAACTCTAGCCCCCCTCGGTTTGCCACACCCACGCCTGGTGAGGCTCTCCCTTGAGTCAGCCTTAGGCGACCTCATCTTGTCCTCTTTCAAGTTTCCTTCTTGGTGACTTGTGGCTTAGCTTGGTCCTCCCTTAAGTTTGGCTCTAGACGATAATGACCTAAGCTAGTCCTCTCCTCGAGTTTGCCTCAAATGACTTGTGGTGCATCCCTATGATTTGTTAAGTTTCTCTCAGGATGACTACAAACTTGTTGCATCCCCTCTATCAAGTTTGCCACATCATGCTCGTGGCTTACTACCTAGTCTCCCCTCGAATTTGCCTTGAGATGACCTCTACCATTCCCGGTCCTGCCTCAAGTTTCACTCCAAGTGAATTATTGTGCACCCAATTCTTCTTAGAGTTTTCCTAGGGATGATTGTGGTCCTGCTTTATCCTCTCTTGAGTTTTGATTCTAACCTTGGTAGCTCACATCCTTCCTTAAGTTTGCCTCGAGATGACCGCAGCTTCAGCAGCCCTAGCATAACCTGATCATTCCTTGAGTTTAGAGTTTACCTCAATGATTGAAGTGGCTTCAACAAAATAATTCCTCCCTCAAGTTTTCCTCAAGAAGACATGTGCCCTCACCAAATCCAACCTCGCGTTTGGATAAGGATGATCACGGCTTCAGCAACCCTAGTCCTCCAACGAGTTTTCTTCACGACAAATTGCGAGTCAGCTCAATCCTCCCTCAAGTTTGACTTGGGATGATCATAGCTATTAGGGGGGTTTTTCCCCCTAAAGGCCTCTCAGGCTCAGGAACACCGGCCAAGGCCTAAGCTAACCAGATGAACTAGGGCCCACCTTGGGCCCAAAGAAAGAGGAACAAAGGGCACTCAGGTCCTCATAGTGTCACCAAGCCCCGAAGGATAAAATTGAAAGGCATACCATACATGTAGAATACCCATGATCCTCTGACAACAACCAAAGAGGAAGGGGCGATCCGACACATCACACTTGTGGTAGACCATATAGACATAGGCCACGCCGCATTAAATGCACCTCCGAGAGGGTCACGCTGCATTTAATGAGCATGGCTAAAGAAGCTACGGGGAGGACGCCTCACCCCACCACAAGACATGGGCTCTCTTGGTCCCAGAAACTAGGTTTAAAAACTACTTTCAGGTATTGTGATATGGGATAAACTCTCTAAACTCTTTCTACTAATTTAAACGCTTCCCTAAAGATATATTGACTTAGGCATCAGAGGCTCAATTGGCCACCACCACGGCCATCGCTTTTCTGTATTTTCTTTGTGTTTGCAGGTCCAAGATTGAAGACCCGAACTGCTAAGGGCCTTGCTTAAAGGCACACAAAACACATCATTAACAGTGGCACAATCTGTGGAATCCTAAAAAACTTTACATGTTCTTTGTATGCTTGCGAGAGCCTGTTCTTAGACAGCTAGGGAACTCAACAAGACAATAGCATTGGTAAACATGGAAGTAATGCAACCAGAAGGGGCAATGAAGGAGATGCATAATAAAGTTGTCAATGAGTTGAGGGACACTAGAGAGGGAACTAGCACCATGCAAACAAGGGAGCATGTGCAGGCTATCCTCACATCTACATCGGAGTGCACCCCAATAGAGGGTGAGGTATGGGATGAGTGCGCACTCAGGAAGGTGTAGCTTGAAAAGCTACTGGAGTTGGTTCTACTAGACTCGGACTCAGACCACCCAAAAACCACCACCAGGATTGGCACCTGATTGGCCATCTAGATGAGGGCTGTTATGCAGCAACTCCTCATGGGACATCACGACGTCTTCGCTTGGAGTCATGAGGATATGCTAGGAATCGACCTAGCGATCATGCAATATCATCTAAGCGTTTACCCCAGAGCCAAGGGGGTAAGGTAGAGATGCAGAAGCTTCAGTGCAAAAAAGAACGCCGCCATTGTCACAGAGGCCAATTGGCTACTCGGCTAGGGTTTATAAGGGAAGCACACTACCTGGACTGGCTATCCAATGTGATACTAGTAAAGAAGCCAAGCGGCAAGTGGAGGATGTGCATGGACTTCATGGATCTGAAGAAAACCTGCTTAAAAGACAGCCTTCTGCTCCCTTGTATCGACCTAATCGTCGACTCGATAGCAGGCCATTTGCATGTTGAGCTTCATGGACACCTACTCCGGGTACAACTAAATCCATATGAACCCGAATAGCGAGGAGAAAACGTCGTTAATCACGGAGTGGGGCTTTATTGTTACTCGACCATGCCTTTCGAGTTGAAGAATGCAGGGGCCACATACCAATGGTTGGTCAACTGTTCAAAGACCAAATTGGGAGAAATATCTGCAAGTCAAAAGCGGAAATCCCGTGTAACACCTAGATGATCTTCAAGAAGCCTTCACAGTGTTGAGACAGTACTAGATGAAGCTGAACCCAGCAAAATGTGGATTCGTCATGGGCTCTAGGAAATTCCTGGGCTTCATGGTGTCAAAGCAGGGGATCGAAGCCAACTCGGAGAAAGTAGAGGCCATCCTTATTAAGCCTGCCCCTTGGAGCATAAACGACGTCCAAAAGCTCATAGACTGGGTGGCGACCCTCAACCGTTTTGTGTCAAGGTCTATGACAAGTGCCTTCCATTTTTCAAAGTATTGTGAAAGACCCAAAGTTGGAACAAGGAATGTGAAAAAATACCTCACTAGCCCCTCCGTTGCTCAGCCAGTCTAGATGCAGGGAGACCTTAATCTTGTACCTATCCATCTCCCTGTAAGCGACCTCCTCGAACCTAGTACGAGATGACTGTAGGGTCCAGTGGTCAGTATACTACACCAGCATAGCTCATAGAGGGGCAAAGGCCAGATACCCCAGCATCGAACAGCTCACCTTCACTATGGTAGTAACCACTTGGAAGCTCCAACCCTATTTCCAGGCCCACCCAGTCAAAGTCCTCACCGAGACCCCCTAAAGAAGATCCTATAAACACCGAATGCCTCAGGCCACCTCACCAATTAGGTCATGGAACTAAGCAAGTTCGACATCGAGTGCCCCCACGCACTTCCATAAAAGGACAGGTACTAGCAAATTTCATCACGAAATTCACAAGCTTTCCCTAAGGAAGCTAACCACGCATAACCCATGAAGCCTTGGCAACTCATTATCGATGGGTCATCTTGCCAGGCTAGAGGGGGGGAGTGGGAGTGCATATCATTACAGACAAGGGCGAAGTGCTGACTATGCTATTAAGTTGGCATTTAAAAGTACAAACAATTAGGCAGAGTACGAAGCACTTTTCTTTGGCCTAACAATCGCCAAGTCTCTGGGTGTTGAGGAGGTGGAGATTCCGGTTGACTCCCAAGTGGTGGTTAGCCAGGTGCGGGGAGAATTCGTGGCGAAAAGCGAGAAATTGAAAAAGTACATAATACTGATAAAGGCTAAACGCACTTGCTTCAAGTATTTCCAGATACAGCAAATCCCAAGGGCTAAGAATTATAAGGAGAGTGCCCCCCTCCCAGAACAAATGGTTTTCAGGACAGTTGAAGTACCTACCATAGGGATCAAGGTGATGGAGATCAAGCCGAGAGCACCGACATGGGCTGTAGACATCATCAGACACCTAGATGCCAACAAAGTGCCCGTCGACATATGAGAAGCCAGGAAGGTCCCGCACCAAGTGGCCAGATACACCATAGTTGATGGCATCCTATACCAAAGAGGGTACAATTCGCCTCTCACGAGGTGCATCTCAAACAAATAGTCCCAACATGTGTTAACAGAGATACACGAGGGAATTTGTGGCGACCACTCCGAAGGTAGGGTGCTAGCAGGCAAAGCCATGCGGGCAGAAGACTACTGGCCACACGTCTTGCAAGATGCCAAGGAATACATGCGGAGGTGCAGAAATTACCAAAAACACTCTAGGGTGCCCCGTCGCCCGTTGGAAGAGCTAAGGTTTATCAACTCACCCTGGCCCTTCACCAAGTGAGGAGTCGACCTAGTGGGCCCCATCCCCCAGGCAAAGGCTAGGGGAAGTTCATGGTAGTCACAGTGGATTACTTCACCAAGTGGGTGGAGGCCAAAGTGCTGGCAACAATCAAGGCGAGTAACATCACCTGCTTCTTGTGGAAGAACATTGTCTGCCGATTCAGCATCCCCTGTAACATCATTTCAAACAATGGGAGTTAGTTCTACTTTGACCACTACTGGGACTAGTGCCAAGACCTGGGAATCAGGTTCTAGGACTCCTCCCTATGGCACCCTCAGTCCAATGGATAGGTGGAGGCAACAAACAAAACCCTGTTGAGAATACTAAAGAAAAAGCTCAGTGACCGAAACGGGGTGTGGGCAGAAAAACTCCCAGTAGTTCTATGGGCATATCGGGTTATACTAAGGATGCCGATAGGGGAGACCCCATTCACTCTCACATACGGCTACAAATCCATCCCACCACTCAAAGTTGAAATCCCCACCTACAGGGTGCAACATTTCGAATAGCCATCCAATGACCGGCAGCTAAAGGAACAACTTGACCTATTAGAATATATCAAGGAAGAAGCAGGAGTGATAATGGTAGCTTACAAGAAGAGGATAAAGCACTGCTTCAACTTGCCCAAGGTTGTTTAAAGTCGAGGACCTCATGCTAAAGCAAACAGGGACCATTACATAAGATGAAGGAAAGTTAGCACCACAGTGGGAAGGCCCTTATGTAGTCATCACCAACAACTACCCAGGCATCTATTAGCTTCAAGATTCCCATGGGAATGAGCAGCTACACCAGTGGAACGCCGAGTACTTGCGGATGTTCTACCGATAAAGCTTTGTGATTTATAAATTTCTAGCTTGCTTTAATGAGTGTTGTATACACTCTGTTTATAGAGAATACGAATGTTTTAGAAGTTGGGTGTGTAAAGCGGTATCTCCACCAATGTGTACCTTGCCTCCAGCACAAATCTCTGCCAAGGCACATCTCCACCAATGGAATATGCAATGACAACTTATCGAGTGTAGGATAGCCCTCGGCTGCCTAACAACTTACCTTCCTTGTGAGGGATAATAGTCGACAAGTGGGTCCAGTCCCAAACTGTCTAAACAGACTACCTCCTCGGGGTTAATAGGTGGGTCTAACCCCGCCAGCAACCCAACCTCTATCATGGAGAAGAGTGAGTCCTTCCCCTTGCCCCCTGAACAACTTACCCCAACCTATGCCATGATAAAGAGTGGGCACAACACTAGCCTGGCCCTCACTTGCCTTCCATGTGACGTTAACAGGCAGGAGCGGGTCCAATCAGGGACTATCCGAGCAAACTACTTCCTTGCAAGGGTCAACAAGCGAGACTATCCCAGATTGGGTCTGGCCCCTAGGCTCCTTGATCATTACCCCATCCCCGTTGCAGCGAAGAGCGAAAGGTACCTAGCGTCTAACATTTACCTTCCCTACGCGGTACCAATAGGGTGGGTGTAATGCCTATGGCTACTTGATCCCCCCCCCCCCCCCCGGCGGTGAAGTGCAGGCCAGTCCTCAACTGCTCAACAACTTACCTTCCTCATGGGCCTCAACAAGAGAGAACGAGTCCATTCAAGTACTGCTTGAATAGACTACCTCCCTGTGAGGCTTAAAGGGTAGGATTGGCCTAGTGCCAACCCAACCTCACTCATAGAGGAGTAGGCCTGGCCTTAGAGCCCCTGAACAACTTACCCGGACCTCCGCCACGATGAAGAGTGGGTATAGCGCCAACCTGACCCTCACTTACCTTCCTTGTGATGCCAATAGGCGCAAGAGCGAGTCTAGTCACAAATTGCCCGAACAAACTACTTCGTGTGAGGGTCAATAGCTAAAACTAGCCCCCATGGCACCCCAACCTCTCCTATGGCGGGGTCCGGCCCCAAGGCTGCCTAAACAACTTATCCCATCCTCATCACAGTGAAGGCCAAATTACCTCACCATGGGGGCCAAGGTAAGCATGTGGTTTGAGGCACCCTTGCCCCTCCCCAAGCAAAGTGCAGGTCAGTCCCACGACTACCTAGCGAAACTTTAAAAAGATTGTCTCCGCCAAAGTCTTTGGGAGAGCCCGACCTTATATGCCACTCAACCCCCTCTCGCCAAATACGAGGGTCAACAAGGCAAGTTCATGCCTAAGCACTGCTAGACATCCACCAAAGTCTTTAGGTAGGCCCGGCCTTGCATGCCACTTGGCCCCTCTCGCCAATCACAAGGTTCAACAAGACGAATTCATGCCTTAAGCACTACTCAACCTTCACCAAAGTCCTTGGGCCAGCCCGGCCTTATATGCCACTCAGCCTCCTCTCGCGAAGTGCAAGGGTCAACTAGGCAAGTTCAAGCCTAAGTGCTGCTCGACCTCTACCAAAGTCTTTGGGCAAGCCCGACCTTACATGCCGCTAAGCCCCCTCTACAAGTTCATACCTAAGTACTGCTCGACCTCCTCCAAAGTCTTTAGGTGAGCTCGGCCTTACATGCCACTCAGCCCCCTCTACAAGTTCATTCCTAAGTGCTGCTCGACCTCCTCCAAAGTCTTTGGGTGAGCCTGGCCTTACATGCCGCTCAGTACCCTCTCGCCAAGCACGAGGATCAACAAGGCTAGGTCATGCCTAAGCACTACTAAACCTCCACAAAAGTCTCTGGGCAAGCCTAGCCTTAAATGCCACTCGGCCTCCTCTCACCAAGTGCGAGGGTCAACGAGGCGAGTTCATGCCTAAGCGCTGCTCGACCTCTGTAAAAGCCTTTGGACGAGCCCTGCCTTACATGCCACTCAGCCCCCTCTCACCAAGCATAGGGGTCAACAAGGCGAGTTCATACCTAAGCGCTGCTCAATCTTCGACAAAGTCCCTGGGTAAGCCCAACCTTATATGCCGCTCAACCGCCTCTCACCAAGCACAAAGGTCTAAGAGGCAAGTTCATGCCTAAGCACTGCTCGACCTCCGCCAAAGTCTTTGGGCAAGCCCAGCCTTACATGCTGCTCGGCCTCCTCTCACCAAGTGCAAGGGCAACGAAATTAGTTCATGCCTAAGCGCTGCTCGACCTCCACTAAATTCTTTAGGCGAGCCCAGCCTTACATGCCACTCGGCTCCTCTCGCCAAGCACGAGGGTCAACAAGGCGAGTTCATGCCTAAGTGTTGCTCGACCTCTACCAAAGTCTTTGGGTGAGCCTGGCCTTACATGCTACTCGGCCCCCTCCCACCAAGCACGAGGGTGAACAAGGCGAGTTCATGCCTAAGTGCTGCTCGACCTATGCCAAAGCATCTGAGTGATCCCGGACCTTACATGGCCCTCAGCCCCTCTTGATTGGAAAATGAACTGACAAGGTAGGGTGACTTAAGATGTTTCTACATCCCCCCGCATCGTGGAAAGTCATTTACCTGCGAGGGAAAATGGGGGGCCAAGCTCATGGCACTAATAGTGCCATCTTTTGCCCAGTGCTCGACCTTTCCGTGAAGCAAATGAAGGATATGCACAAAGTGTAAATGGGTGGCAATAAGGGAAAGATAGCAAAATAAATAAACATGAGCAAAAAGGTAAAGAATGCTTATTCATTAATAATCAAAGTCTTTACAAAGAGGGAGATTACAATATCTCCATAGAGGACCTTACAAGAAAGGAAAGTACTTCGTCAATGAGCTCGGAGAGGGTGGGGGTAGGCTAAAGGTGCAAGACCCCTTGCCCAATCAAAGAAGTGTACAAAAGATAAAACCCAACAGACCCCCATGTTTCCTGCACCTCAAGACCCTCGATTCTCGGGATGATCATCAAGGAAGCCATCATCAAATCAGGCCATTTCTTGATAGAAGTGGTAGACAGAGGCTTCTCCTTCATGATCACCACCCATACCAAGGATTTTGGAGAACTCGAGCAATTATATCGCCAAGGAATCTCCTGGCACCAGCCAAGCTTGAGAGGAAAAAGCCAACCCGACTCATTCCATCGAATAGGTCACAATGTCATAATGGAATATGGACTGCACGGTGAGTACTAAGATAGTAAAACCGTCAAATGATATAGTCATGAAGCCCAAGCCATACCGCTTCTAGAACGCACCTCCGAGTGATAGGGAAGAACACAACCTTCGACATGACTTCTTCAGGGCTCGTGGTCCCCTCCTCCAAGGAAAGTCCTCCTAAATGAACATGCCCAACAACTTAGGATCAGCCTTCAGCGCTCCCAACCCGTCCAGAGCCATGATTGGGCATCGCAAAAGGTTGTTGAACATCTGTTTCAATGTGAACCCATGGTGAGCCTTCATCCAGGGAGCCTCACACCATGGATTGGAGCTCCCAATTCTTGGCCTCCAACATCTCTTGGACGTCCATAATAAATATCGCCAGCCACTCTATACCCTTCCATGGGAAACCTTAGTCAGAACTGTAAGGAAAATGCTAAGAAGGCTTAAAGAAAAAAGGAAACAAGCTACAGAGTACTATTATAGGACGGAGTACCAACAAGAACTTCTGTAGACCTTGGGCCATTGTATGGACCCAACCAGTACAATCCCCTTCAGCCCCTAGCCGTGGAGCTACCTCCTCTGTGAGAGGACCCCCGATCTCAACACTGTCACTTGGAACGACTCCTGAACCCGCTCCTAGTCCAACAATAGCTACCTCAACCCCAACATCTATTGGCACCATGGCCGTAGTGATAGCAGAAGGAAGAGCTGGGAGGGTATCGACGAACCCCCTCAGCGCCTAGACTTCCTTATCCACGCTATCCCTACTGCCAACCCAAACTGTTGGGGGGACAGCACCCGCCACTTCGACCTCGATCTGCTCAGCCCACGACATGGCCCGCGCAATCCCCTTCCTAGTCTCAGTGTCGTTACCTAGGGCGGGTTTCGGAAGGTAGATGATAAGAGAACCTGGCATGGACACCCGGTCGAGAAGATCCCCAACCCCGAAGGGATGTCCTTTGGGCATAGAAAAAGACGCAACCTGCAACCCTCAAGAAGGATGGTCTCGGGAGGCACCAAGGAATTGCACTATAAGACACTGCTTGCCTTAAAAAAGTCCCGTGGCTCGACTCGGTGACACAAAAACTGTCTCCCTCCTCGGCAAAGGTGGTGCACGTCACTAAACAAACACCCCATTCGAGGACCATCTTAAAGGGAAAATCAAGTCTTCATTGGAATCCGACTCAACTGGCTTGCTCTTCTTTGGGTTTCTTCCCCTTCCCCTTGACTGGCGGGCTAGGGGAAGGCTTTCACCCCTGCTGACCAACCTGTCCTAGCTGAATGGAGCTTCCTAAAAGGCGTAACGGAGCATAAGGAGGCAAGTATTGTTGCAAGTAGCAGAGCATCCATGAAAACTTCAGCCTGGTGGGCGGCCACCCAAGCCTACATGACCTTAAGGCCTTGAACCTCTTGCAGGGTTATCAAGGAATCACAAGCTCTTCTTCCCGCATGACCCCTCAGTTGCCCCGAATGGGGAATTTCTACCGAGCAACCTACAGGGTTATCAAGGAACACTTGACATAAGGAAGAAATGCTTAGACCATGGGGACCGTTTCTTATACTTCAACTCCACGTGAGCCAAAACCTGGATAGAGTGGAAGCTGCAAGTGTTCCCAACCTCCTTCAAATATTGTGGGTAAGGAAAAATTCTTGGTCTGTAAGGTCTAGCTAGTTAGCCCCTGCCTCCTCCAGGGCGTGCTGCCAAATGATGTAGCAGCTCACGAGGATCCTCCATGCATTAGGATGAAGTTGAATTGGAGCCACCCCCACGAGGTCCAGCACGTCATGAATAGGGTGACAAAACGGTAGCTGCAAGCCATCAGAGAACATGACAGGATATAGCGCAACCTTAAACGCGTATCCCCCGGGGTCCACAGCACCCTCGTCCGGGGGTGGCACTTTGAAGTTCATGGCCCTCGACACATTGTACTCCCACCTCAGTGAATCCAGTTCGCCGGGAGTCACTACCAAACGCCACGAGGAGCCCCCATATCTCTGAATTTCCATGGGAGTTTCTACAAACTCTGTGTCTGCAAATTCCTAAGGGGGATTCAAGTGCTCGACAAGTTTGGGGTTCTTAGATCCTTTTGGGGCTGCACGAGTAGGATTCTTGGGAGCCATAAGAGGGTGAGGAGGAAGGAAAAACCAAACACGAGAAGTTTCAAAACAGAAATGGACCAAAGGCACTCAGTCCGCGCAAGGAGAAAGTGAGGGATAGCCTGCCACCTAGGGAGGAAGCTTATATAAGCCTATGGGTATAGTTCGTATCCTAGGATTGTGGGAGCTTACACACTTCATAAAGGCTGTATACTCAGAATGAATCTCACAACACGAGCCCCTGTAAAGGAAGGTGGGAGGAGCTGCTTGAAGCCATCTATGCAAAAAGGACATAACGTACACCATTAAGTACCTAAAGGTAATCACCGAAACGTTCCAGTAAGGCAGGAATGGGGACTGTTTTGCCAAGGAGAGAGCCAACAAATAAGCATGACCCCAATTCTACAAAGTCAAGACGTTAACAGTCAACCATGTGAGGGAATGAAAGGGCTTAAATAAGGAGGAATTCCCACCAAAACATTCCGATAGGAATTGGCAGGATAACTGTTAGGAGGTTTTTCCCCCTATGAGCCTTAGGCCTATGTGTAAGAAGCCTGAGCTAACCAGATAAACCCTGGCCCAAAGGAAGAGGAACAAGGGCCACTCAAGCGGTAGACACATGATCCTCTAACAATAAGCAAAGAGGAAGGGATGATCTAACACATTTTACCTACAATCGATAGATGAAACAAAGGCCAGGCCGCATTAAATGCACCTCCCAGAGGGCCACGTCGCATTAAATGAGCATGGCTAAAGAAGCTACTGGGAGGACACATCCCCCCACCACAAGGCATAGGCTCCTAATCCCAATAACCAAGAATAAAAACTACTCCCAAGTATTCGGATAAGTGTTAAGACTCTCTGAACTCTCTCTACTCACTTAAACACTCCCCTAAACATATACTAATTTAGGCATTGAAGGATCACCTAGCCACCACCATGGCCATCGCTTCCTGGTGTTTTCTTCGTGTTTGTAGGCCCAAGATTGTAGACCCAAGCTACTGAGGACCTGGCGCAAAGGCATACGAAACGTGACATTAACAATGGCTTCATAGACTAGGTCCTCTGTCGAGTTTGCCTAGGGATGATCTGTGACCTCATCCATTCCTTCCACGAATTTGTCTCGAGATGATCATTGCTTCAGTAATCCTTGTCCTCCCTAATGTTGGCCCCATGGCTTGCAACCCAACCTAGTTCTCCCTTCAAACTATCGTGGCCTCAATAGCCAATTCCTCGCTTTAGTTTGCTTTGAGATGATCACAACCTCAACAGTCTGGAAACATTGGGTCTTTTCTTTTTTGTGAGACGACTAGGCCAAGGAAGAATCGGGTGAGCTTGTGGGTCATCCCGAGGCAAACTCAGGAGGATTGGGTGAGGTTGCAAGTCATCCCAAGGCAAACTCGGCCCACTAAGGTCACAGTTGTCATGAGGTAAACTCAAGGGAGGTCATATCAGAACAATCCCAGTTTTATTCTCAACCAAAGTTCGGGTTGTTTTTAGGATATTCGAACAATGTGTGGAGTCCTAGCTAAAATACTTACTCCGGACCCATAAGAAGTTTATGGCTATTTTATAAATTTTTGAAACTCTCTATGCCTTTTGGTAATTTTGGCACATTTGAAACAGAAAGTCTGTTTCAAGTCTTCATCTCTTTCCCTTTCTGCCTTTCAACACTCACTAGGTGATCTAAATTCCTCTCCTAATATTTTGTTCCTTTTCAACTAGTCCACTAGACAATTTGCCTCAGGACGACCCATGGCATCACCTGATCCTTCCTTGAGCTTGCCTTGGGATGATTGTGGCTTCAACAATCATAGTCTTCCCTCACATTTTCCTCAACTATGAGCGGCCTCATCGGTTCCTATCTCAAGTTTGCCTTGAGATGAATTAGGCCTAGCCAGGTCATCTCTCAAGTTTGGCTCGGGTTGACCTGTGGCCTGGCTTGATCCTCCCTAAAGTTTGCCTTTAGATGATAATGACATAAAAGGTCCCGGTCCTCCCTCGATTTTGCCTCAGATAACTTGCAATGCAACCTGATCCTTCGTTCAAATTGCTCAAGGCAGTCTGCCCACCTTGCGAAATGGCATCACCCAAGTGCCAATATACTATGCTAGCTATGCAATAAGAGGAGTCGAAAAAAAATACCCAAGAATGAAGTTTCTAGCATTCACATTAGTAACAGCTGCCAGGAGATTATGCCCATATTTTCAAACTCATCCCATGAAGGTGTTGATTGAACACCCACTCAAAAGAATATTGCAGAAACCTGACACCTCAGGCAGGTTGGTTGCATGGTCAGTGGAACTCAGTGAGTTCAATATCGAATTCATTCCCAGGAGTGTAATTAAGTGACAAGCCTGGCAGACTTTGTAGTCGAGTTCATCGGGTTCCTAGACGAAATTCAAGCCACACCACACTAGCAATCCTAGTGAGTTTTTATCATGGATCTGCTTGTCAAACAGGAGGGGGAATAAGGATTTACATTGTCAAAGAAAATGGGAAGGAGCACTATTATATGGAAATGCTCACATTCAAAACAACCAATAACGAAGCCGATTACGAAGCCCTGATAGCAGGACTCTCAATCGCCAAAGCACTAGCAATCCTAGTGAGTTTTTATCGATGGATCTGCTTGTCAAACAGGAGGGGGAATAAGGATTTACATTGTCAAAGAAAATGGGAAGGAACACTATTATATGGAAATGCTCACATTCAAAACAACCAATAACGAAGCCGATTACGAAGCCCTGATAGCAGGACTCTCAATCGCCAAAGCACTAGGCACAGTGGAGATCGAGGCGAAGGCAAATTCCCAAATCGTGGTAAACCAAGTCAATGGAGCCTACGCCATGAAAGTGGAAAAATTGAAGCAATACCTAAATTGGGTATGGGAGATCCGTAACCAGCTGACCTACTTTAACCTAGAATAGATACACAAAGAAGACAACATCGTAGCTGACAAGCTAGCTAAAGTTGCCTCCGTGAAGGAAGAAGTAAACTAGGGCCAGCAAAGCCAAATGGGTCAAGGCAATCTCTAAATACTTAGACTTAGGTAGGCTCCCCGAGGAAAAAGAGGCAGTAAGTAGGATCAAGAGAAGCGCAACACAATTCATCAAGGTAGATGGAATTCTTTATAATAATAAAAAGGTTTCCCTGCCCCTCTATTATGGTGTATCTCACCAGAGGAGGCGCAATACGTCCTAGTAGAGATATATGAGGGTGTCGATAGGAACCACTCGGGCAAGAAAACATTGACAAGGAAAGCCCTTCGGGTGGGCTATTATTGGCCCAACGCCCTTAGGGATGCCAAGAAATTTGCAAAAAAGTAAATCAAGTTCCAGATCTATGCCCATATCCTACATTGCCCCCTGGAGAAGTAACTGTGGACTATTTCATGAAATGCATGGAGGCAGAACCCCTGGAAACCATAAAAATGAAGATTTTCACCAAGTTTCTGTGGAAGAACATCATCTATTGATTTGGAATCCCTCACAGTATAATATATGATAGTGAGAAGTCAAAGCATTACAAGCGATGGTGAAAGGAGCTGGGAATCCAAGCCAAGTATTCATCACCTGGGCACCCATAAGCCAACGGGCAGGCGACGTCGACAAGCAAGTCTTTACTTGGGATTTTAAAGAAGAAGCTAACAAAAAGGAAATGAGAGTGGTTAGAAGAGCTCACAGGACTACTATGGGCATATAGGACAACGGTAAAAACCTCAACAGGCAAGACACCATTTACGTTGGCTTTCGGAAGCGAAGCAGTCGTGCCTGCAAAAATCAGTTTGCCTACACATCAAACCCACCACTTTAATCAAACAAAGAATAACGAAGCACTGGAGCACCTCGACCTCCTGGAAGAAGAAGGAGAAGAAGCTGAGATCCTAAATGTCCTCTACAAAAGAAGGACAAAACACTACTTCAATAAGCTGGCCAAGCCCAGATCCTTCAAAGTAGGCGACCTGATCTTTAAAGAGATGAGAGTGACAACACAAGATGAAAGAAAGTTTGGGCCACTTTGGGAAGGGCCATTTATAGTGATAGCCAACCACCGACCAGGCAAAGATAGCCAAGGAAAGGAGTTGCAGCATCCTTAGAATGCTGAGCACTTGAAGAAATTCTACCATTGACTTTATTTTCTTTCCTATGTATTCAATAAAGATAGATCAATAAAGCCAGGTGGTTGTCCAGTTTGCGTACCCACGGCTCCTATACTTAGTCACTAAAGTCGAGTCAAAGACTTGCAATGCAACCAAAAGTGCGTGGAGGTCAAAAACTTGGGATGCAGTCAACAAGGGTGTAAAGGTCAAAAGACCCCATGACTCCTATACTTAGTCACCAAAGTCAAGTCAAAGACTTACGATGCCTTAGACTTAGTCACCAAAGTTGATTCAAAGACTAGCGGTGCAGCCAAAAGAGCATGGAAGTCAAATGACCTCACGACTCCTATACTTAGTCACCAAAGTCAAGTCAAAGACTCGAAATACAATAAAAAAGGGCGTTGAGGTCAAAAGACCCCATGCCTCCTATACTTACTCACAAAAGTCGAGTCAAAGACTCACGGTGCAGCCAAAAGGGTGTTGAGGTCAAAGGACCCCACAACCACTATACTTAGTCACCAAACTCAAGTAAAAGACTTGCAGTGCAGTCAAAAGGGCGTGAAGGTCAAAAGACTCTGCGACTCCTATACATGTCATAGCAATAGGTTCATCCAAGCAGAGGTATTGTAACAGCCCGCTAAAATTATCAGTTTTGGATTCTTTCCCGACAGCAATCACATCTCTCTCGTCTTAACCCTCTATCTTTAGTTATTTATGTTTAACATAGTTGATTTGGTTGGCTGTAGACTGTGTAGTTAGTGTTTGTGGAGTTCGCTGCGTAGTTGTGAAACGAAGTGTGGTTGTGAAGTGTTAGGCTTGATTTTGTAGTTTTGTGGACTGTGCTGTGAAGTATAGGCGTGAGATGGATGCCGTAGATGTGATACGGCGGGTTGTGTGAAGAGAATACGCGTGTAGCGTATTCTGTGTAATGCAGCGACGCGCCGCGCGACTGCGCTGTAGTGATGTGGGTCGTAGAAGGAAGGGAGTACGCATGTAGTGTACTCCGTGTGGTATGGCGATGCATCGTGTGATGTGCATCGTGTTGATGAGTGTTGTAGCGAAGGAAGTACGCGTAGCGCGTACTCCGTGTCGCGTAGCGATGCACCGTGAGACGTGTATCGCAGTGATGGGTTTTGTAGTGTGAATGGAAGAGAGTTCACGTGAGTGTACTCTGTACTAAGTCGTGATACACCGGATGGCGTGTCACGAAGGGTTGAATGGCGTAGCAGAGAAGTGTGGAGCGTATGGTGTAATGTTGGGAAACTGTATGACAGTGTCCCGAAGCAGTGATGATATGGATTATAGTCCGGGATGACTGGTGTCATCTTGTGGTTGACTATGGCTAAGAGTATATGGATTGAGAAATGAGTTGTTTGTTTGGTTGTTATTGATAATTTTAATGAACTTGTTTTAGTGCAAAGGCTTTCTGAAGTCAATTTATCTCTTCCGAGTATAGTGAAACCTCAAGTTGGCCGTGGTGTTGCAAGTGCTTACAATATGGCAATTGAGTTCAGAAGTGAAAATCTTAAGGACTTGAGTGTTCCTCTTCCAGCTGTTGTGCAGTTCCTCGTGTCTCGCGCTCTATTCTCATAGAACGCGACGATCGAGGTAAGTTAGCCTCTAACTTACTATCAGTTTATTGTGTATGTGTGATGGGTAAGAGAACTATAATTTATGTATGTATGTTCTCGTATATGCCATGTCATGCTATGTCATTACATGTTTATCTGCTATGTATGATTTAATCTCTCATGAATAATTATCTGTTACATAATCTTTTCTGTCATACAATATTGTATGTTATAAGTATGCCATGTTAAGTATGCCATAAGATACATGTATGCCATTAAATGTTTATGATTAAATCATATTGTGCCATTTACAAGCATACGCCATGTTAGAAAAGTATATGATATTAAATAATATCTCATGCATTAAGAAAGATAAGACATGTTATGTTACGTATAATACGTGGGGCCACAACAACTGTGGAGTACGTATTATATTTTATGTTACGTTAATGCGTGGGGCCACAACAACTGTGGAGTACGTATTATATTTTATGTTACGTATAATGCGTGGGGCCACAACAACTGTGGAGTACGTATTATATTTTATGTTACGTATAATGCGTGGGGCCACAACAACTGTGGAGTACGTATTATATTTTATGTTACTTATAATGCGTGGGGCCACAACAACTGTGGAGTACGTATTATATTTATGTTACTTATAATGCGTGGGGCCACAACAACTGTGGAGTACGTATTATATTTTATGTTACTTATAATGCGTGGGGCCACAACAACTGTGGAGTACGTATTATATTTATGTTACTTATAATGCGTGGGGCCACAACAACTGTGGAGTACGTATTATATTTTATGTTACTTATAATGCGTGGGGCCACAACAACTGTGGAGTACGTATTATATTTTATGTTACTTATAATGCGTGGGGCCACAACAACTGTGGAGTACGTATTATATTTTATGTTACTTATAATGCGTGGGGCCACAACAACTGTGGAGTACGTATTATATTTATGTTACTTATAATGCGTGGGGCCACAACAACTGTGGAGTACGTATTATATTTATGTTACTTATAATGCGTGGGGCCACAACAACTGTGGAGTACGTATTATATTTTATGTTACATGAAGTATGGGGCCACAACAACTGTGGAGCATACACTACATGAGACACAGCAATTGTGACATGTAGAATACGTGGGGCCACAACAACTGTGGAGTACGTATTATATTTTATGTTATGTGTATTCATGGGGCCACAACAACTGTGGAGCATGAAGTATGGGGCCACAACAACTGTGGAGCATACACTACATGAGACACAGCAATTGTGACATGTAGAATACGTGGGGCCACAACAACTGTGGAGTACGTATTATGTTTTATGTTACTTGAATACGTGGGCCACAACAACTGTGGAGTACGTATTAACGCACGTTATTAATCAAGACAATTGAATAAGATTTCAAGTTTATGTTAAGTCCAGTTTCAGATCAAATACATGATAAGTCAAGTTTTAGATCAAGTCCATGTTATGTTATACTCACGTACATGTTATGTTCAAGTTTATGTTATTTTCAAGTTCTTATTTATGTTATGCAGGTTTACGTTCATGCTATATTTCAAGTCCATGTTATGTTTCATGTTCATGTTATGTTGTTTGTTCATGTTATGTTTTAAGCTTAAGTTCATGCCATGTTAAGTCAAGTTCAGTTCACGCTTAAGTTCTGGTTAAGTCATGCTATATGTCAAGTTATACTATGTTTATGTATGACTATAATTATGCATTTATGCTTTTACTGCCATGCATGCATTTTTAACCTGTGTGTGAGTTTTATGTTAACTTACTGAGATTTGTAATCAAATCTCACTGTGGTAGTCCCAACTACCATTCCCCCCGAATGGTAGATCTTGTTACAGGACCCAAAGGAGAATTGGAATCTGACCAACTGAATACGGTCGACTAGGCCACGGTGCGATGTTGATGATGGTATAGTATTTAACTTAGGTTAATACTTGTACTTTTGGAGTTGTATCTCAAGTATTCTTTTGATCACAACCATTTTAGACTAGTGTGGTGATCACGGCTTTTTAGTATGCCTTTATGTATGAAATATGTTTCAAGTATTTGGGATATTTTTGGTTTGGTGCATAGTTTTGCTAAAGAGAAAAATTATCCGCTGCGAATATTGCATAATGCTAGATGCATGTTAGGAACATTGCATCTTATCTGTCATGAACGGGGGCAGGTAACCTTGTGTTGCATGTCTCGACGCTTCAAATGTCCGTTCAATCCCAAGCGGAATTTGGGGGCGTCATAGGTATAGAACAACTATCAAAGATGAAACAAACTAGAAGATTTACACAAGTATATAGATATGCTAACCAAACTAGGTTAAGTGTTTATTTACAAAATTTTTCGGAAACAAAAGCAAACATCTGAAAATTACAATATAATGTATTAGAAGTCATCACTAAAATTCTAGATTTGGAAAAGTGAGTGAGTGAGTGGAAGTTTAGAGATATTTTCTCAAACTCAAAACCCTAGGGTCAAAACCTTTAAAGGTCAAAACCCTAGTTTGCCTTCAAAGGTAGAAACTGAATCACTTTGCATTCTCAATCGAACATGAGGTTATTCTATGAGGAACGCTTCGGGTTCCATCTTTCTAGAAGAGACACCCTAATTTCTAGCGTGAAAGTGGGTGAGTGTGTCCAAAAGCCCTAAAACTGAAAATGAAGAAAGGAGTTTCTCCACTTAGGTCGTGCATGAACAACAAGGAAAGGGTGGAATGATCCTTACCTTCACGTGCTAAACTTCTACTTGAAGTATGGAGGGTGACTTCTTGGTGACCTACGAAAATGGTGATGAGTATGGTGTTGTTTGGCTTGTGAGAAAATGTGAGAAGTGGAAACTTGAGAGTGAAAGGGTGGTGGCAGAAATGTTCCAAGGAAAACGACTAACTTTTGGGCAAAAAGAACCTCCCCAAATTCGGCTATCTCTATATATATAGTGCCCCTCCATGCTTTTCACCAACCAATGCATGTAGGACAAGTGTCACCTCTCTTCTTCCCTATTGCCAAAATCTCTTCCTTTTCCACACTTTTGGATTTTCCCTAGAAGTCTGAAAAAATCTCCTCGGGCGTGATCCCCTTTTGTTCCTAGCCAAAATAGTCTCTTATGCCCCTCTTACTTTGTCTAGATACAATGAACCCTTAGGGTAGGAAAGTAACTTTCTCTTCATGTCCTTTCATCTTCCAACACAAGGTTGAGCATGTGTGACACTTGGCAAGGGTATGAGCCTTGCCCTAGTTGTCCGTCCCCTTTCCAAAACCCCAAGTGTCTCTTCTTCTTCCCATGGTCCTTCCCTAGGTGACTCTTCCTTTCCCCAAGAACTCTTTTGAATCTTAAGTTGGCAAGTGGCGTGTGGAGGTGTGCTCTTGGTTGTGGTGGCCGAAAAGGTGAGGGTAAGCTTGTCTTTTAGTGTAGTTGTCTCTTCACATTCCTTCTAGAAAGTCTTGGCATGGTTTACATGTGTCAATTTCTAAAGAAAACTTTGTGTACAAGCAAAATTTCGAAATCCCATTGTGTCCCTTCAGTTTCCTCATGCAAATCCCTTGGAAACCTCTGTTTGTCTTCCCTAGGTTCCCTTTCCTATGAACATCTTTCTTGAAACTTGAAATTGTGTCAAACAATGAGGTGTAGGCATGTGGGAGGACTTGGCCGAATGTCTCTTGGTTTTCCCTAGGAGATCTTGTCATGTAATCTTCTTAAAGGCTTCTAGCATGGGTGACAAGTGGCATCTCCTCTAGGGTTGGCGTGCAAGCCTTCCCTTGGGCTTCCCAAACACTTTTCTCGCCCCCCTTAGCCAACTATCAAGACTAGATACATAGTGTCTTTCATGTGAAACACATGACACTAGTGGCAAGGGTTTGGATTATAGGCCAAAAGCAACTAGGGTTTATGGGCTTGGGCTTCCTATGATGATCGAAATTCACATGGCTTAGATGGCCTTCTTTTTAGGCTTCAATTGCTAATCTACAAAACCAAGGCATAAATCAAACTAAAATATTTCCATGGCCCCAAAATATCACTAAGGCAATGAAATCAAACAAGGGTGTAGCCTTAGTCAAAACTCAGGTTATCACACAACTCAATCAGCAATGTTGTACCAGAGTCAAGAAGTCCTTTAGGAGGTGTGACATCTCCATCACACCATTATCCTGAGGAGAGGAACTCAAGTTAGAGGGTCCCTCAATCCCTTTTCCCTGTCTTGATGACACTCCACCTGAACCCTTCCTGAGGGATGTGTCAAAAGGCACGAAAGAGGTGGCAGTGACTTTATCTCTGGGGCAAAAAAGGGGGCAGTGATCTCTATCTCCGTAATAGAAGCAGTGGCAGCGGTCTCCACTTCTTGTTCAGGGTGCTTTAGACTGGAGTGGTGTCAGGGTTTCCTTTCTCTATATTCCCATCTTCCACATCCCCTCATACCACCTACTCTTCCGTCGACGACCCATCCCCCTCGGGGTCAAGGATTCTGCATCACCACCAAAAGAGGTGAGGGATGGAGAGGGAATGGAGACCCTTTCATTGTCTATGGATGGGTTCACACCCTTAGAAACACTCGCAGACAAAGAGCTTGGGCTGGGTAATGATCCCTAGGTAAACTCAAGGGAAGACCTAGCTTGGCCACAAGTTGTCCTGAGGGAAACTCAAGGGAGAATCAAGTAAGGTTTTGGGCTATCCTATCACAAACACAAGGGGTGACCGAGATGTGCTGCAAGCCGTCCTATGGCTCCTAGTTCTATGTTATGGAGTTTCCTTTGGATATTCCACTATAGAGCTACTTTTCCCTGAAGCAAGTAGCTCAAGCATAGCACCTTTTAGTCTTCAATGCACCCACACACCATGAACGTCCTTTCAATGTCAGACATCCACCTTTCGACCCTCGCCAATCCCTCATTTATGAAGAATCCAAAGTAGTGATGAGCTAGAAATTGCTCATACATACATCCTTTTCCTTTCTCCCTAGGGGACCTTATCGATTGAAATTGCATATGACAAGAACACATCTCATATTGTTGTTCAAACATATTCGATATTAAGTTTAGTGCTCTGGCAAGTTCCTTGTCCCTTCCTCCACTAGGTGATCCTCCCTCATGATCATTCAGTGTTTGCTCTCCTAGCGGAACTCTCGGTCGCACCATAGTTAAATCATGCCACATAACCCAAGCCTATCACATACTATCCCATCTCCCCAACCTAATTGTAGTTCCAACTTAATAGTAAGATTTTCAACATATCGTACTATATTAACTCCTATTTTAGGGTACTATCCAATCTATCTTAGAGTTGCCAGAGCCACTCACAAACACGAGCTTTTATACCAAGTTGTGGAACCCCGTTCATTGTGTTAGAGTAGGTGAGGATCTGTGGTACCAAGGATGCTCGCCAAGAGGTCAACACCCTAAAGGTAATCAAAATAGGGATGTAGTTTTCTAGAGGGAAATACACATGTAAGACTATTTACAAGATCATAGCAAAAGTTTAAATAGAGATGCTGCGGTAACAACGCTAACGTTTCAGTACCAAACTACTATATTTTACGAAAAGGGCTTCTCGCCTTCATTAACCTCAAAACATGACATCATCCTTTTACATAAGTTAGTCACCATAAGGTGGTTGACTAATTACAAATAGGCGCCAGGCTTCAAGATTTACATCCTACAAAAGCCACAAAATAACTACGACGGCTAGTGGTACTAAGATGGGCCCTTACTCTTATAGTTATGTGCCTCCTCAAAACCTAGCAAGGAATCACCCTCTCAGTAAACACATATATATAGGCAAGGCAATGAATCACCCTCTTGAAACATTGTCCTCTATTATGCAAAATAGATTAAAACATAGTAGTAATATTGAGGTGAGGAGTTACCCATCCCCACGTTAGTACAAAACCTCTAAGAACCAGTATTCATCCCATTTTAGCCTCTTTATAATACACCAAAAAAATCAAATAGAACCGGACCAGAATTAGCAAAACTTGAAGTACCGGTTTAGGAGTGTAACTAGTGCAGTATCGGTTCTTCAAATCTCAAAATCAGTATATACCAGTTCGATTCTAAAATATGTCCAAAACTAGACTGAACCAGACCAGTTACACCCCTAGTCTCAAGGTAAACTCAAAGGAGGATCAGGTATATTCGCAGGTCTTCCTAAGGCAAACTCAAATGGCCTTAGGCTGCTAAGGCCATGGGTCCCGAGGCAAGTCAATGAAGGATCTAGCAAGGTAGTAGGTCATCCTGACTAAAACTCAACAAAGGACAAGGTTGCAACTCAAATCATCCAAGGCAAACTCAAGAAAAGACCAAGGTTGCTTAGGTCGTTATTGTCCCATGGCAATCTAGTGAGGCCATGGTTCTTACCTAGGCAAACTTGAGTAAGGACTTGGTTGGGCCTGAAGCAAACTCAAAAGAGGACCGGATGAGGCTGCAGGTTCTCTTGAGCCAAACTCTAGGGAGAATTTGGAGAGGTCGCTGGACGTCTAATGGCAAACTCGATGGAGGATCGAATAAGGTCAGGTCATCCTAAGCAAACACAATGAAGGACCAAGTTGAACCACAAGTCGCTTGAGACAAACTCAATGGAGGACTAGGGTTGTTTAGGTTGCAGTCTTCCCAAGGCAGGCTCAAGGGAGGATTTGGCGAGGCTATAGGTCATTTCGAGGTAAACTTGAGAGAGGACAAGGTGAGGGCACGAGTCCTATAGACGTAAACTCGAGGGAGAACTAAGGCTTCACAAGATGGATTGTGAAGAATCAAAATGTGAGATTATACCATATAAGCAAAACCCTATTTTCTATCTGATCAACCAAATTGTGTCAGACCAAAGAGGGTTTCAACCCTAGTGAAACCCTAAACATTTGGAATCCAATTGAAACTCCAAAATCTTGGTTGAAACTGAAACCCTAAATGGTTTCCCCAAACCCTGAAGTTGACCTCCAAACTCTTTATGATCTGATTTCTAGTATTGTGTTTAATCATTTGATTAAATCAGTTCCACATCCTATTAATTCTTCAAACTCTTGTTATGATATCATTATCCAACCTTTTAACCTTGAAAATTTGATTGGATCAAGAAAAGTTAGATTTGGGCTTGATAGGATCCCAAAGCCTCTTCAAACCCCAAATTGAAGCTCACTTGGTTAAAGCTCATTAATTCCCATGAATTTGGCCACCTTGGCAAAGTTTCTAAAGAAAATTTCCTTCCCTACATGGTAGACCAGCGTCTACCATTGGCGGCCCCCAAATAGTTCCTTAATGTGAGAGGAAAGTCCACCTCATCACCCCCTTCTACAAGGAAACAATAGAAGCCCACTCCCCCTCACTATTCTTTACTTTTTGTGACATGGGCACCTCCATGGGTCATTCAAGCCCATACCTCCCCTCCAGAAGTCTAGATGTGTGAAAGGCGCTCTTTATTTTATTTCATCACTTTTCATCCCCGTTCTTAGAGAGAAACCATTATAAGCTCTCTCGAAAAGTTTTTTAAGATATTTGCGTGGCAATTTTCGACCTCTTGTATGTATTTTATCATGATGATTCCTAATGAAAGTTGTTCATCCTTGAGTCTAGTTTATGTGCGTATCTTTGTAGTTTCATTTGAAGGTCACTTGATCAATCAAAAGTTATTTTAATCATAGAAAGATCATTATGAGTGATAAACTAGAGTGTGTGTTATATTTTGGCATTTTTGACCAAGTTAATGAACATATCTTGGTCTGAAAGCTTTATGGGGTGTTTCCAACATGTGTATATGAATGTTCATTGAGGATTTCTTGTCTGACTAAAGCTTTCGATGAAAAATTGTCTTAAATTTAGAAACTTAGAAATTGGAAGAGGAAAAACAATTTCTATTTTAAGGAAGTTTGAATCTTTTGTGGTCTAATCTTACCCCAATGGCTTTGATAATTTTATTTGATGATCCTAAGTCTCCTATATGCATGTTAGAATGTTAGTTTGAATATTTTTTATACTAGTTTCAAAGATATGATTTTTATGCAAAAGGATACTCGATTAGGCCAAAGGTTTGATTTTTTGGTTAGATCCATGTTTTGATTGATTTTTAAGCCATGTGATGTTTTGGTTTGAAGATCTCATCTTTTTAAGTCATGGAATAAGTGATTGATTAAAACTAGTTAAAAAAACGTTTTTGTTTTTGGACTAAGTGTGGAGCTGAATACTCCAAGTGGTGTTTTGTGATTTTTGGTGACTTTTGTTTGATGATTTAAAGTATGGTTATTCTTGGGATGATGTAATTAATTTTTTAGAAGTTAGATTTGATTTTTTTTAGAATTCTTAGAGATGTTTTGAATACGATCAAAACTTGTGATTCAGGGGTTTGCTTTTTGTTAAAAAGTTTGAGTCCTTTTACTAAAAAGTTTTATGTTGATAATTAGGATATTTTTAATGGATGTTTTAAGTATGTTTTTAAACTTAGGATAGGAAGTTGTAAAATTTTGGTTTAATTATGAATTTTGAAGTTGGAAGAATTGCCACAAAAATCAAGAGAAATAGCCTATGGATGTTTTAGCCATATTGTGTTTTCTATAATTGTAAATTTTTTTAAATTTTTCTAAGTTGATATTTTTAGGACAAAATTTACACTTTTTGATAATTTTTGGAGTTAGGATGTGAAATCCTTAAGTTATGAGTAAAATGATCATTTTCTCATATGTAGAGAGTAAAATGGTAAACATTTTTTATGCTTCTAATTGTTAGTGATTAAGTTTTTAACTTTTAAAATCCCTACTTACAGTTTCTCGTATTTCGTGCTTTATTCTCGTAACACGACGATCGTTGTAAATTAGCTCTTAACTTACTATCAATTTATTGTGTATGTGTGATGGGTGAGGCAACTACAATATATGTATATATGTTATCATATATGTCATGCCATACTATGTCATTTCATGTTCATTTGTTACACATAATTTATTCTGTCATGAAATACTTATCTGTTACACATGATTTATTCTGTCATATATTACTATATGATAAAAGTATGTCATGTTACTAATACCATATATTACATGTATGTCATGTCACGTAATATTCATCGTTATATATTATGTCATGTTCCGAAATGTTATCTTTACATGTAATGACATGTTATGAAATTTTGTTTGTTATATATGTTATGTCAAACTACAAAATATTTTTTGTCAAGTATGTCATGTCTGTCGACTTAGATTCATGTCTTGTTACGCTACATTGGGACTTCTATCCTTTTGTATTCATGTCACATTTCATCTTGGGCACAGTTTGTGTATATCAAAAATAGTCATGTCAAGTAAGTTTATTTCTATCACGACTTTAAGTGCTAGAATGGGGTAATATCCTAATAGAACTCCTTTGTTGACATTGGAGTGTCTAAATTAGTATAAAATTCCCTCAGTTGACAAAATACAGTCAACAGGTTGCAAATGGGACCTAAGTAACTGGTCACCAGAGCGCATCAGGCATTAACGCCGATGGAGCCTTATTTTATTTCACGTATGTCCACAGCAATTGCTGCACAAACAATACGTGTGTCCACAGCAATTATGGCACATACAATACGTGTCACCACAACAATTGTGGCATGTACAACACACATGGTCCATAACAAGTGTAGCACGTGTGTTAACGCACTCACAGCTGGTGCATATACCTGTGTTGTGATGCGGTAATCGACAGGGACACATAGGTCAAGGGGACCCGTATAACTCCCGCATGGTCACTTTATTAATCAAGTTTATCGAACAAGATTCTAAGTTCATGTATTTCATATTCGTGTCAGTTCACATTCATGCTATATTTCAAGTTCATGTCACATCATGTCAAGTCTCAATTTCAAGTTCATGTCATGTCATGTTTCAAGTCCAATTTACGTTAAAGTTCAAATTATATTATGTTTATTATTGACTTTGACTTTGCATTCATGCATTTACTGTCGTGCATGCATCATTAACCTGTATGGAAGTTCTCTATTAACTTGCTGAGATTTGTATTCAAATCTCATTATGGTAATCTCGACTACCATTCCCCTCGAATAGTAGGTAATGTACAGGACGAGAACAAGGAGCAAACATTAGCATACTGGATGAGGTTGACTAGACACAATAGATGCAACGGGAAGCTTACGGCCTCCATAGTTAGATTTTTGGAAAGTATTTTGGCATCGTCAATCGAGTTACTTGATGAACTAGCCTATTAGTATATTTTGGTAATGTAATTATAAAGTCTGGTATCCCATGTTTTGAGATTACAACCTTCTGACACCCATATTATAATCACGGATGTTTATTTTGTTAAGTATGTATAGATTTATTATAATTATTTGGGATATTATCAATTTGGTACATAGTATTGCTCAAAAAAAAATTATCCACTGAGAATAGTGTATAAAGTTAGATGCATGTTAGACATAATGTATCTTATATGTCATGAATGGGGGCAGGTAACCTTATGTTGCATGTCAAGATACTTCAGATGTTCATTCGATTTCAAGCAGAATCTGAGGACGTCACACTTTCAGTCTAGTTTCCATTGATATATTTTGTGTAATTTCTCGTGGAGTATTAGCTGATGAAATTTGGGTCTGGACATGCAAAGGTCATGCTAGGCGTCAATTTGGATGATGGTGTGGAATCTTGATGTTTTCATTGTTAAAGTTTGGGGTAGATATTGATATGATGACATGCTAACACATTTTAATACATTTTACTTGTTGATCAAAAACATGTTAGCATTTTTATTAAAGAAATAAACATTTTCTTTGAGGTTAAAACTAGAATACACAAAACAATTTCTTTTTTGAGGTTATGATGTTTGTTGGTTCTAGATACCTAGTCCAATTGCCATGAAATTCATATATGTTGTTCTCAATACTTTTATTGCATATGTTGAGAGTTTTTTTTTTTTTTTTTTTTTTTTTTTTTAGGAGAGTTGGTTTAAATCTTGATGCAATAATTTTTATGTATGCAAAGGTTCAATTAGGATACGAACTTGAGGCTCATGGGGGTGCCTTATGTTTTTATTAACTTTTTCCATATGATCCTAGATTAAATGCTTAGATCAAGTTTAGAGCTTGAATATGAGGTATATGGTTTTTTTATTTATTGAAAGTTGATCTCATGAAAATTTCAGATTTAATGATTTTGATCTAAAGTCAAAACATATAGTACTCGGTTTGGACTTAATGTGCATGCCGATTTTGTTGTTGATAAATTTTGTGATTTTGGCTGTTTTTCAATCATGATTATATCACTTGGGTTAATTTATGAACCTGTTAAGAGAGTGTTTATGGACTTATAGTGTGTGACGCCCCCAAATTCCACTTGGAATCGAACGGACATCTGAAGCGTCGGGACATACAACACAAGGTTACATGCCCCCATTCATGACAAATAAAATGCAATATTCCTAATATACATCTAACCTTATGCAATATTTGTAGAAAATAATTTTTTTTCTTAAGCAAAACTATGCACCAAATTAATAATATCCCAAATAATTAAAACATAATATGTGCATACTTAACAAAATGAACATCCATGATTACAGTACGAGTCTCAGAAGACTGTAATCCCAAAACATGGGAGACTGGGCTCCATAATTATAATACCAAAATATACTATTGGGCTAGTTCATCGAGTAAATCGTGTAGCTCGACTGACGATGCCAAAATACTATCCAAAAACCTGACTGTGGAAGTCGTAAGATCCGCGTCACATCTACGGCGTCTAGTCAACCTCTTCCAGTCTACCAGTGTCTGCTCTCTCTTTTGGTTTTGACACATCACCTACCATTCGGGAGGAATGGTAGTTAAGACTACTACAGTGAGATTTGTAATCAAATCTCAACAAATTAACAGGAAACTTACACAGGTTAATGATGCATGCAAAGTAATAAAAGTATGAATGCACAATCAAAGTCATAAGTAACCATAGCATAACTTGACATATAGTATAGCATAACTAACATAACTTGAACTGAAATGTGAACTGAACTTGATTTGAACGTGAACTTAAAACATAACATGGACTAGTAACATAACATGAATGTGGACTTGAAACATAACATGAAAATGAACATACATAACATGAACGCAAACTTGAACATAACATGACATAAACATGAACTTGAAACATAACCTGAACATGAACATAACATAACATGAATGTGAACTTGAACATAACATAAACGTGAACATAATATGACATGAATGTAAACTTAAAGTATAACGTGAACGTAAACATAGCATAACATGAACGTGAACTTAAACTTAACTTGACATGAACTTGAACTTAACATGACGGCAAATTATATTCCTTCACTGAAGTACTCGGCAGGGCATAGCCTTGACTGTAGTACCAAGCAACGCGTATCATCTTTCTGTAGTATGGCAGATTATACTCCTTCACCATAGTACTCGGCAACGCATAACCTTGATCGTAGTACCAGGAAGCGCATATTATCCTTAATCGTAATATAACTTAACTGATTTGTCCATTTGTAGTTTGCAGATTATACTCATTCACCTTAGTACTTAGCAGCGCATAGCCTTGATCGCAATACCAAGCAACGCGTATCATCCTTGACCATAGTACAAATTAACTGATAGCTAAAACTTCACTATTTTTAAAATATACAACTGTATTCGAGATGAAACGTGACTAGAATACGAAAAGATAGAAGTCCTAACATAACATAAAATGACTTAAACGTAACTCGAGATACATGACTTACTTGAGATAGAAACATTTCGTAACACAACATAACATATAACAGACAACAAACTTAACATGGCATACTTGCAATGTATAGTAATATGTGACAGAATATCTGGCATAACAGATGAATAATTTGTGATAAAATAAATTCTATGTAACATATAAATATGTAATGACATAGCATGGCACATATGATAACATACATACATACACTATAGTTCTTTTACTAATCACACATACACACTAAATTGATAGTAAGTTAAAAGCTAACTTATCTTGGTCTTTACGTTTCTAGCAAACTCAAATGCGATCACAAGGAGCTGAAAATAGTGATTTTTAAAAGTTAAAACTTAATCACTAACAATTATAAATATGGAAAATACTAATTTAGAGCAAAATTACCATTTTACTCTCTACATGTGAGAAAATAAAAATTTTACCCATAACTTAAGGATTTTGCATCCTAACTCCAAAAATTACCAAAATTTACATACCTCATGTAAATTCATATACTTAAATATCAATTTAGAAAGACTTAAAACAATTCACAACTATGAGAAACTCCCAATAGCCGAAACATTCATAGGTCATTTTTCTTGATTTTTTTTGCAACTTTTTCCAACTTCAGAACTCATGATTAAACCAAAATTTTGCAATAAAGATCTTTCTATCTTAGGCTTGACAAAATACTTGAAACATCCATTAAGAAAAATAGCTAATCATCAACACCAAACTTTTTGTTAAAAACCTTTTTAACAAAAAACAAACCCTTGAATCACAAATTTTAACCTTAATCAAAACATTTTCAAGAATTCTAAAAATTTAAATCTTACTTCTAACATATTCATAACATCATCTTAAGATTAACCATACTTTAAATCATCAAACAAAAGTCACCAAAAATTACAAAACAACATTTGGAGTTTTCAGTTTTACACTTATTTTAAAAATAAAAACATTTTTTCGTAACTAGTTTTTATCAATCTCTTTATCCATGGTTTAAAAAGATGAGATATTCAAAATAAAACATTAAATGGTTTTAAAATGTGTCATAAAGAAGATTCAACCATCAAACTTAAAATCACATGGCTAAAAATCAATAAAACATGGATCTAACCCAAAAAATCAAATCTTAGGCCTAACTGAAATCCTTCTGTATAGAAAAATCATATCTTTGAAACCAATAATAAACATCTTCAAACTAACATTCTAACATGCATATAAGATGCTTAGGATCATCTCATAAAAATATCAAAACTTTTGGAGTAAGATTAAACAACGAAATATTCAAACTTTCACAAAACAAAATTATTTTTTCCACTTCCAATTTTCAAGTTTCTAGATCTAAGAAAATCTATCATCAAAAACATTCATAAACACATGCTAACAACACTTTGTAAAATTTTTGGACCAAGATATGTCCATTAGCTTAGTCAAAAACTCCAAATTATAACATACTCTCTAGTTTAACTCCCATAATTACCTTTCCATGGTTAAAAATACTTCTTACTAATCAAATAATCATTAAATGAAACAAATAAGCTATTCATTGAAACTAAACTCAAAGAAAAACAACTTTCATGAAAGATTCATTGCGATAAAATACTTACAAATGGTTGAAAATTACCACGCAAAAGGACCTAGAAATTTGCTCGAGAGAGCTCTTTTGTGTTTCTCTCTAAGATGGGGTGAAGAAGTGATGAAATGAAGCGAAGTGTGCCTTACACGACTTTAGACCTCTAAAGGGGGAAAGTATGGGCTTGAATGACTCTTAATTTGAGGTACTTATTTCACATAAAGTGAATAATAGTGAGAGGCATGGACTGCTTGCTACAGCTATGGGGTATGGAGGGTGATGAGGTGGATTTCTCCTTCACATCAAGGCACTATTAGGCTCAGCCAAGGGTAGGGGATGGCCTACCATGTGGGAGAGGAAACTTCTTCAATAAACTTTGCCAAGGTGGCCAAATTTGTGGACCTTAATGAACCTAAACCAAATGGGCTTCAACTTGGGGTTTAAAGAGGGTTTGGTTAGGGTTGGGGATGCTATCAAGGCTAAATCTAATTTTTCTTAACCCAATAAAATTTTCAAGGTTTAAAAGGTTGGATAATGTGTCATAACAAGAATTTTATGATTTAATAGCATGTGGAAGTGATTTAATCAAATGATTAAATACAATACTAAAAATCGGATCAAAAAGAATTTGGAGGCCAACTTTAGGGTTTGGGGAAACCGTTTAGGGTTTTAGTTTCAACCAAGTTTTTGGGGTTTCAATTGGATTCCATTTATTTAGGGTTTCACTCAGGTTGAAACTCTCTTTGGTTTGACACAATTTAACCATTTAGGGTTTTAGTTTCAAATAAGTTTTTGAGATTTCAATTGTATTCCAATCATTTAGGATTTCACTAGGGTCGAAACTCTCTTGGGTCTGGCACAATTTGATTAATCAAATGAAATAATAGAGTTTTGCTTAGGTGGCATGATCTCACATCTTGATTCTTTCATAATCCATATCATGGTTCCTCTTTGTGCCAAGTATCTAAAACTATTCACCAAATGTGGCTAAGATCTTTCCAAGTATCCAAATAAAACTTCATTAACATAATTTGGACATTCAACACTGTGATTTTAAAAGCACTGCACTAGGTGCTACTATTGAGGTTACTATTCACTCTAGGAAAGTGAAAAATAAAATTTACACTATAAAATCTTAAATATTCATGCAAACCTAACTGTGCACTTTATTTATCAAAATTTAACCCTGAAACGCCTAAAAATACAAAACACGTTTTCGAACAAGCCTATCGTTAAAAAACTGAAAATGAGATTATTGCGTTATAAAATCCTAAATAATCAATTGAGTCTGATGGTGCAGACTATATCATATTCTGACACTTTTAACTACCTCAACTAAATAGAATTGTGCTTCTGATTCTATAGTCAGTTATAACATTGACTATATTGACAGAATAAAACCTACGCAATTGGCCAATTTGTGAAAACTTACAGAACTTTCACGAAATTCCTAAAACCTATAGAAGTTACACCATTGAAATTCTAGTGGGTTGTTACATTTAGAGTCCTAGAAGTTGATTTGAAAGGTGTTACATCAAGAAAATCAAGGATTTGTTCTATTTGACCAAAACTTAGTATTTTGGCATTTTTGGTGGTATGATGAATTAATGATTTTTATGAAATGTACATTTTGATGTCTTATCATGATTTTAGAACATAGGATACGATGTTTAAGTGATGCATAAATTGGTTTAAGCATGAAAGTTGAAGTTTGGATGAATTGCAACAAAAATCAATAATTTTAGCTTTAATGTGTTTTGACCAAAGCATGGTTTTCATAGTAATGTTTAGTTTTAAATTTTTCTTATTAGAAATTTGAATTTAGGACAAGATTCACATAAGGAATGTAAATTTTGGTAAGACTTGTAGTTAGGATGCAAAATCCTTATTTTAATGGCAAAATTGTAATTTCCCATAAGTAAATGAATAAATTTGCAATTTAATTATAAGTAAGTAAATTCTCATATTTCTAAGTATTTAGTAGGAGTTTCTAACTCTTAAAAATATCTCACTTCAATTCACGCCTTATAGTATGTGTTACGCTATAATCAATGTAAGTGAGCTTCTAACTTACTTTACAATATATATTTGTATATATGGTGGTAAGGCATAAATATCATATTTTTGTCACTTATGATATTATAAATATTTTATTATGTCATGCCATGTTAATTATTATAAGTGCATGGTTAACTGTCACATGCCATGTTATGCCATGTGATTTGTTAGACGTCCATTATTACATGTCATGTCATATCCTTTGTATAGAGTATGTCACAAAAAATATTTTTAAGTCAGTGGATTTTTTTATTTTTAACACAACCCCAAGTGCTAGGGTGGGTGTTATCCCATTGGAACTTCATTGTCCACACTGGAGTATTTGAACTAGCGTGGAATTCCATAGGTTAACAAAGGACTGTCATCAAGCTTTGAATGTGACCTAAGTATCTGGTTACTAGAGCAAAGTTAGCCACCCAAAGCCGGTGGTGCCAACAACATGTTTATTAGTTTTGATTTAGTTATCATGACATATTCACAGCTGGCACAAATGGTTATAATGTGATGCAATACCTGCAAGAACCCACGACTCAAGGGGATTGATGTAGTATCCATATGTTCATGTTTGATTAACCTTGTATATGTTGAACTAGATTCCAAGTTCATATTCAATTCATGTAAAGTTTAGTTCATGTCATTTTTCAGTTCATGTCAAGTTTCAATCCATATGAGGTCATGTCACACATATTCATGTTCATGTCATAACGCATTCGCGCATTTTACTGTCACACATGTATCGATATACTACTAATAAGTTGGTAGTTGACTTCTTGAGATTTGTAATCAAATCTCACTTAATAGTCACAACTACCATTTTCTCAAAATGGTGGACTATGTGTTAGAATCTGGAGAGCCAAGTGAGGACAGACTGGATGGGGTCGATTAGGCCCCAACGCAATGACAAGGAGATTGTTGCTTCAGTTCTCTAATTTATAGATTGGATTTTGTTTATCTTAGTTGAGTTGCGCAAGCGGCTCAGCAAGTTAGCGCAATAGTTATGTTATTTAATACTGTATTTATGGAGTGTTGTCTCCAGTATTTATTCATATTACAGTCATGATAGACAAGTTTTGCAATATTACAATTATCAGTCTGTTATAAAGTTATGAAGTATGTTATGTTTTGGGATATAATTTATAGTACAATGCTATTTATTCAAGAAAAAAAAAATTATCTATTGCATATATTGCATACTGTTAGATACATGTTAAGTGCATTGCATCTTCAATTGTGATGAACGAGACAAGCAATTTTATGTTGCATATCCTAAAACTTTAGAGTTCATCCGATCCCAGGTGGAATCTGGAGGCGTCACAATAAGACTCAAAGTATGATCAACTTGCTTACTCATCTCATCCAACTGCTGTTTCATGAGGCAAAGTTGGAATCATTCATTTGATATCACATACAAAGAACTGGAGATGTCTAATGTGATATCAAATCAACTTCAAGAATGAGACAAATATGTAAACATTTTCCAAATCATCAAATTTGAGTGACCATGATCTTTCATCACATCTTGTCATTGAAATGATGTACATATTGTTTTCCTTGTCTCCTATTAAATAAAATGTATTTCCAAAATAAAAAATGATAACTGTACACAAAGAAAAACTTACAATGAACTTGATCCACGTGTCAACTATTGATGTGCTAAAAGTTCTAAAATTTGAATTATTTGAATTTGAAAAGGAAACTGATAAAATAAGTTTTTGCAAGATTTTTGGTGAGTAAATTGTAAGTACATGTAGCACTGTTCTTCCAAGATTTTTTGCCCTTTCCAACATTAGGTATGTAGACTTCCATCTTGTCTAAAAATTAAGGCACAAAATATTTTTTAAACTCGGTTTTTTCCTTATAAACAAGTTTTAAATTCATCAAGATTTGCCAGTAAGAACCTCAAACATCCCACTATATTCCTCCGCATGATAATTTTTGAACCGTTTATTACATTAAGCATATCATTGCATACATTAGAACTTGCCTTCCAATACAAGCTTTCTTTTTTTCATCTTCTATCTTAACTATTCAATTGCAATGTCATTAGAAGATTGAATTATCAACTGTAATTGTCAAAACCTTTTACTTTTCTTGCACCATCACAATTTCTTGATCTATTTCTTTATGGGGTTTTCAGGTTTTTCTATCAGCAACTACCGAAATTATTGGTATTATCATTATTGTTTTGATCATTAGAGTGGAATATCTAATCTTATAATTCAAACATAATGTGTTGATATATTCTAATGACAACATTTAGTCCAATTGGGTTGTAAATCTATGNTAACACATTTTAATACATTTTACTTGTTGATCAAAAACATGTTAGCATTTTTATTAAAGAAATAAACATTTTCTTTGAGGTTAAAACTAGAATACACAAAACATTTCTTTTTTGAGGTTATGATGTTTGTTGGTTCTAGAATACCTAGTCCAATTGCCATAAATTCATATATGTTGTTCTCATTACTTTTATTGTATATGTTGAGAGTTTTTTTTTTTTTTTTTTTGTTAGGAGAGTTGGTTTAAATCTTGATGCAATAATTTTTATGTATGCAAAGGTTCAATTAGGATACGAACTTGAGGCTCATGGGGGTGCCTTATGTTTTTATTAACTTTTTCCATATGATCCTAGATTAAATGCTTAGATCAAGTTTAGAGCTTGAATATGAGGTATATGGTTTTTCTATTTATTGAAAGTTGATCTCATGAAAATTTCAGATTTAATGATTTTGATCTAAAGTCAAAACATATAGTACTCGGTTTGGACTTAATGTGCATGCCGATTTTGTTGTTGATAAATTTTGTGATTTTGGCTGTTTTTCAATCATGATTATATCACTTGGGTTAATTTATGAACCTGTTAAGAGAGTGTTTATGGACTTATAGTGTGTGACGCCCCCAAATTCCACTTGGAATCGAACGGACATCTGAAGCGTCGGGACATACAACACAAGGTTACATGCCCCCATTCATGACAAATAAAATGCAATATTCCTAATATACATCTAACCTTATGCAATATTTGTAGAAAATAATTTTTTTTCTTAAGCAAAACTATGCACCAAATTAATAATATCCCAAATAATTAAAACATAATCCGTGCATACTTAACAAAATGAACATCCATGATTACAGTACGAGTCTCAGAAGACTGTAATCCCAAAACATGGGAGACGGGCTCCATAATTATAATACCAAAATATACTATTGGGCTAGTTCATCGAGTAAATCGTGTAGCTCGACTGACGATGCCAAAATACTATCCAAAAACCTGACTGTGGAAGTCGTAAGATCCGCGTCACATCTACGGCGTCTAGTCAACCTCTTCCAGTCTACCAGTGTCTGCTCTCTCTTTTGGTTTTGACACATCACCTACCATTCGGGAGGAATGGTAGTTAGACTACTACAGTGAGATTTGTAATCAAATCTCAACAAATTAACAGGAAACTTACACAGGTTAATATGCATGCAAAGTATTAGAAGTAAATGCACAATCAAGTCGTAATAACCAAGCATACTGACATATAGAGCATAACTGCAAATGACTGAAAGACTTGACATATAGTAACAACTGACATAACTTGAACTGAAATGTCTGCTCCCTCTTTTGGTCTTGACACATCACCTACCATTCGGGAGGAATGGTAGTTGAGACTACTACAGAGTGAGATTTGTAATCAAATCTCAACAAATTAACGGGAAACTTACACAGGTTAATAATGCATGCAAAGTATTAGAAGTATGAATGCACAATCAAAGTCGTAAGTAACCATAGCATAACTTGACATATAGTATAGCATAACTGACATAACTTGAACTGAAATGTGAACTGAACTTTATTTGAACATGAACTTAAAACATAACATGGACTAGTAACATAGCATGAATGTGGACTTGAAACATAACATGAAAGTGAACATACATAACATGAACGCAAACTTGAACATAACATGAACTGAACATAACATCATAGAAACTTGAAACCTAACCTGAACGTGAACATAACATAACATGAATGTGAACTTGAACATAACATGAACGTGAACATAATATGACATGAATGTAAACTTAACTATTCAATTGCAATGTCATTAGAAGATTGAATTATCAACTGTAATTGTCAAAACCTTTTACTTTTCTTGCACCATCACAATTTCTTGATCTATTTCTTTATGGGGTTTTCAGGTTTTTCTATCAGCAACTACCGAAATTATTGGTATTATCATTATTGTTTTGATCATTAGAGTGGAATATCTAATCTTATAATTCAAACATAATGTGTTGATATATTCTAATGACAACATTTAGTCCAATTGGGTTGTAAATCTATGGGTAGTGTCTATATTAAAATTGGAGCAAAAATACAAGAGTATCAAGTTAGTTCTTAGTGGATAGTTCTAGTCATAGCACTAGAATTCGACATCGGATCAAAGTAAACTTGATGGTGTTGGAAAACCAATTCAAATTTCTTAAACTTCATGTTTCATGAAGATCTTCAAACTCCGATATTTACTAGGTCATAATTTAAATTCAAGTGACACTCTTGATCGAGTGAATGAGACCATGAGAAGACTATTACCATAATGCTCTCCCACCTAGTACTCTAGGTAGTCTCATTTTGACAACCGTACAATTCCCAGTTGCCAACGAGCTATTTTTCAACTTTCTTGCCTTTTACATCCTTTTGAACAAGCTTCATACTCTTCCTTTCAACAACATGGGTTTAGTGTTCTACAATATTTGTTTCAACTAAAATTGTATAGAGAACATTTCATAATTAACAATCCATCACTGGATTATCTATCACTGGATTGTGTTGAAATCCACGTGAGTAGTGACACCTTCTTGGCTTCATACTAAGGAAAACGAGCCAAGCTTCTTGTACCCATTTCACCATTGTTGTTTTTTATTTCCCACTTTGTATTAACTTGTTTATGGTAGTTGTTGAAATTCATATTCTCCATTTTTTGTATGTAATGTCCTTTAATTTAACAAATTCTTTTTCAAACAAAGCAGCATTGGTAAAGGCAAAAAATTAAAAAAGACTAGCATATTTGGCTAGTGAAAATTTTGAGATTTTTGTGAAAAGTACTTTGAGATGTATTTTGTATTAAACTTTGTGAGTAGAAAAAATAAGGTGTTTGATAAACATGTTTTAGCTGTGTTTTGTATTAAGGTTTGTAAAAGTGAATATGTAAACTTAAAAAGTTGTTTAGCTAAAAGACTTCTTATATGTATTTGTGAGATTTTCTAAAAGTTATTTTAGTTTATATGGTTTTCTATACAAAGATTTAGCCAAATGATTAGATAAGATCTTTTTAAGAATCGTAAAACTTTTTTTGGTGGGTAAAAGATGCAGTTTGAATTGAAGTTGATTTTTTAAAAAATGTTTGACAAATTTTTTTTATTAGGTTTGACAAAAACTGAAAACCTAACATAGCATCTTAGCCAATATAATTATGTGCAAAAATCAATTACCGGATGCCTTTACTAACAATAAGAAAATAATGAAGTCCCACATTTTAGCTGCTAATACTCCAGCATTGATTGATGTTCCAGTTGGACAATCAAATAATGCAATAGTTAATGAGTCTAAAACATGCCTGGAGCGTAGAAGATCTATTGGTGCAAAAGATAAGATTTCAGAAGAGAAAAACACATATAAAAGAAATCAGTACTCCTGAAAAGGCCATACTCACAAAATAGGCAACAAGAATTGTACATCCATCTAAACTTTCTGTACAAAATTCTCCCATAATAGAATCCCTTAAAGAGGAATCTCCTAAAAGGTTATCTCCTGAAGAGGAAAATGTACTTGAAAATAATGAGATTTCAATACATTATGTAAGTACGGGATAATTATTCAATAGAAATAAAATTGTTATCAACAACATATTTTTATTTAAAGTTGCTTTTGATATCATCGTAAGTGATTATGAAAATGAACCAAAAACTATCAAAGAATATCGATATAGAAATGATTGACCAAAATGGAAAGAAGTAATTCATGCAGAATTGATCTTGCTAGCAAAGCATGTAGTATTTGGACTTGTAGTCCAAACACCTAAAGATATGATACATGTTGGATATAAGTGATAATTTGTACGTAAACATATTCTCCTATAGTGGATGCAATTACATTTAGATTTTTATTAGCTTGGTAGTCATATAAAGTTCGGATATATGTTTAATGGATGTTATTACAGCATATTTATATGCACTAGATTATAATATTTATATGAGAATCCTCGAATGATATAAAATGCCTGAAGCATGTAATTCAAAATTCTGAAGTATTTATTCTATCAAGTTACAAATATTTTTATATAGATTAAAGTAATTTGGACACATGTGGTACAATCATATCATTGAATGGTTAATAAAAGAAAATTTTGAGAATAATCTAATTTGTTCATGTGTTTTAATAAATAAATTAAAAAAAAAATAAAATTCTAGATTTGCTATTATTGTGATATATGTCGATAATTTAAATCTTGTTTGAACTTCAAATTAGCAGAAGAAAATTATTTAAAAAATGAGTTTCAAATAAAAGACATAAGAAAAACAAAATTTTGTCTTGGTCTGCAAATTAAGCACTTTTCAAATGGAGTTCTTATCCATCAGTCAATATATACAGACAAAGTTTTGAAGCACTTTTACATAGACAAATCTCATCTTTTGAGTATCACAATGGTTGTCCAATTACTTGATGTGAAAAAAATACACATTTCACCCTCAAGAAGATGACGAAGAAATTCTTCATTCTAAAGTATCATATCTAAGTGCAATTGGTGCTTTAATATATCTTACAAATTGCACATAACCAAATATTGCATTTTGAGTTTCACAATGGTTGTCCAATTACTTGATGTGAAAAAAATACACATTTCACCCTCAAGAAGATGACGAAGAAATTCTTCATTCTAAAGTATCATATCTAAGTGCAATTGGTGCTTTAATATATCTTACAAATTGCACATAACCAAATATTGCATTTTGAGTTTCACAATGGTTGTCCAATTACTTGATGTGAAAAAAATACACATTTCACCCTCAAGAAGATGACGAAGAAATTCTTCATTCTAAAGTATCATATCTAAGTGCAATTGGTGCTTTAATATATCTTACAAATTGCACATAACCAAATATTGCATTTTGAGTTTCACAATGGTTGTCCAATTACTTGATGTGAAAAAAATACACATTTCACCCTCAAGAAGATGACGAAGAAATTCTTCATTCTAAAGTATCATATCTAAGTGCAATTGGTGCTTTAATATATCTTACAAATTGCACATAACCAAATATTGCATTTTGAGTTAACTTACTAGCAAAATATAATTATGCACCAACTCGGAGGCACTGGAATGGGATCAAACATATTCAACACTACATTCGTGAAATGGTTGATATGGGATTGTTTTATCCAAAAGAATTAAATTCTCAATTAGTTGATTATGCAGACTCAGGTTACCTCTCTGATCCACATAAAGGAAGGTCACAAACAGGATACTTGTTCACTTGTGGAGGTACAATTATTTCATGGAGATCTGTCAGACAAACATTAGTTGCTGCTTCTTCTAACCACTCAAAGATTATTGAAATTCATGAAGTAAGTTGAGAATATATTTGGTTAAGATCAATAATTCAACACATTTGAGATAAGTGTAGTTTATCCACAATCAAAGATAGCCCTCAACATTATATGAAGATAATGTTGATTGTATCACACAAATCATAGGAGACTATATCAAATGTGACTGAACCAAGCATTTTTTTTGTCAAAGTTCTTTTACAAATAAGCTTCAAAATAGAGGTGTAGAGCATGCATAGGAATCAAGAAGAAAGGATGTAGAGCGTGCATCTATTATCCTTCAACAATGCTTGCAATCATTCATAGACCAGCTCGAATGGTCAAAATCAGTGATCTAAAAAATATAATGACAGTATGCGTAATTCTAAATAACATGATTATCGAAGGTGAGTAAGATGATAATGAGGTTCCTGACTTCAAGTACGAACAAGTTGATGATAATCCTCCTGAGCTGTCGTGCAATCCTACAAGTGAACTTATAGAGTTCATTCAACTTCATCATTAAATTAGAGACACTCCGGCTCATCATCAGCTCCAATTGGACCTAATTGAACATCAATAAAAATTCTATTCCCAAGTTTAGAAAATTAACTAGCCAGTTTAATATTGGTTATTGATTTGAACTCAAGATTCCTATGTACAATTTCAATTCCCTAATAAAAGTTATCACAACAAGATTTGGACTAATATCTTCAAATGAATATCTGTAATATTTGTTTAACTTATTTCCTTCCCAAACCAAGTTTATCATATTTTCATCAAAACAAACATGGTCCAAATCAATTAATTAATGTCCTCAAATTTAACACTTGTGAAATAAATAAAAAATGAGATACAAATTAACCAATGCTTGCCATTGGTGAAAATTGTTAGGATGAATTAATTAGTTACACACAATACTCACAAAACAATTGTCACTGCTTATTTGCATTACGTTTTGCCACAATTATCATTTGACGTTACTGAAAATATATACATTGTATTTTAGGTAAGACAATGACATTCATCAACATGATTTATTCCTCCCTTTCTAACCACTCTCTCTCCACTTTAGGTCGAGAAAATTCTAACATATTCACTTCCAACATTAGCCTCTTGTCCTCCTGCTGTATTTTATGCTCCTCCCTTTCTCGATCATGATACATTTTAGATTCCTTAAGATGGAAAAACTCTTTCTCGAGTGCTTGACTCCTCAAGAAGAGTATACTTCATCTTGGAGATCTCGAAAATGTCCTCAGCTGACCTAGTTGGGGCCTCCCGTTTTGCTTTCTCAACTTTTCTTCCCATTAGCCTATCTAATTCAACATCATTTTTAAGAACATGCTCCTCATCGACATCATTTACTAAATCTACAGCAACAAAGGTACGAGTTGGGATTCGTGACATCGTGGATTTTTGCTTTGGACCATCCTTTGAGTAATGCTGAATCTATTTTGGTTGTTCTTTCAATAGGTTCCAACAATGCTTGAATGGAAATTACCTTTTCTCCAATGATTGTACATAAGCTTTGCTTTTTCAAACTTGTAAAATACAAATAAACATAATATAATTAGTGTGAATTTATCCAAAAATATAATATAACAGTATGTACAAAAGCTATAAAGTAGTGGATGGATATACCTTGTATTGCTTGGTCATACTACTTTGATTTAACCTTTTGACTTGGGCTAGTTTCGTACATAATTTATTGGTTGCTTTTTTAATCACTGACCACCGATGCATTAAGGACCCAATGGTCCAATCCGTTATACTTTGCTTATACTAATTAAGGTACAAAAAAGTTTTCTCCCAAAGTTAGGAGTGTTTTTTATCAATCCATTATATTGCATCTAAGCTAGCATTTAACCATGCTAAGATAAGTAACTTGTCTTCCTCTTGAGTGAAGTTGGCATCCCTTCGTGGTTTTTTTTTTTTTTTTTTTGTGGTGAGAACCTCTACTTGGAGTGGGGATGAAGAGTCTTCCATCAACACTGGGTTGTGTTAAGTTTGACTTTAGAAAGTGTAGTTAGTGTTAGGATTCTCATTCAGGAGGTTCCTGAAGAACATATTTTCATGCATTTGTGGGTCCATCTCCATAAAATCATAGACAATGAAGGAATTTAGACATGTTAGAAACTCAAAATCGATGGTGACAACATTTTGCAAACTGGCTCAGGAAAAAAATGGTGACATAGAGGAAGTGGCAATGTCCCTAATGGCTGTAACAATCGGTTACCAATATTTTGAAACTTCACATTGATATTGGCCATTCAAGTTACCCTACCATGGAGTATGTCCCAAATTTTCCTTATACCCAATGAAGTTGGACATCATCATAGGCAAAGGAGAAAAATAACCCAGCAAACAAATAAGCAACAACTAAAGATTCAATGAATACAACATTCTAAGCACATAACAGATCAAGATATTGAGCACAAGGTGTTGACATTTTTAATCAAGAAGAAAAGATGTTAGGTATGGATATATCACATCACAAAAGGAAAGCCAACCAACAAATCCAAAAAAAGGGGGGAAGGGGGGGATGCTTAGTGGATAAATGTTTGACCATAAGGGGTTGCCAAAAGTTTACCATATGTTCTTAGAAATTAACAAAGGCAAATACAACAGCCAATGATTCAATTAATAAAACATTCTAAGCACATAATAGGTTATAATATCGAGTACAAGGAGTTGACAATTTTAATCAAGGAGAAAATATGTTAAGTATGGATATATCACAACAAAAAAGGAAAGCCAACCAACAAATCTAAAATAAAAAAATAAATAAAAATAAAAAACAACATGCTTAGTGGATCATGGTTTGACCGCCAGGGGTTGACAAAAGTTTACCATATGTTCTTGGCAATTAATAAAGTCAAATACAATAGACAATGATTCAATGAACAAAGCATTCTAAGCACATAATAGGTTATGATATTGAGCACAAGAGTTGACATTTTTAATCACAATGAAAGGATGCTAAGCATGGATATATCACAACATGAGGAAATCCAACCAGCAAATCCCAAAAAAAAAAAAAAAATAGCATGCTTAGTGGATCAATACTCAACCACAAGGGGTTGCCAAAAGTTTACCTTATGTTCTTAGCAATTAACAAAGCCAAATGCAACCACCAATGATTCAATGAATAAACTAAGCCAAATACAACAATCAAATACCATATGCTTTTAGCAATTAGCAAAGTCAAATACAACAGCCACATATTCTCAAGGACCTCAAAGCAATAAATAAAGCCAAATACTATAGTCAAGTATTATAACTGAAGAACATGTGGCTCAGAATGATCCAATTTCAAACGTAGGAAAGGAGCACAAGCTCGAATGGCTGTAAAACATTTAACTGTGGTTGCTTTTGTAAAACTTTTCACAATAAAGATAATCATCTAGGTTACTCTACCATAGTGATCAGGACTAGTTTACAATACTTGCTGATTTTATACTCTCAATATTTCAATTCAACCATCATCACAACCTCATTACATTATAAATACAACCTCAACAACAGCTCGTGCATATCAACACCAAAAGTGTAAAGGACAAAGCTATAACTCAAGAACAAAGAAATTAACCAATTATTCAAAGAATCAGAGACCCTATGCACAAAGGAGGAATCAACATATCACAAATCACAACTGTAGAAGCCAAATGTCACAGCAATAGCAAAGCCAAAAAACATGTTGAGCTTGCCCAAATTTCTTGAGTTTACAAATACTTATCAAACAACATGATTGGCGAAATTGTCACATGAATCACGCGAAGCTAGTAATCACAGAAAGCCAAGGTAGAGAACATAGCACAAACACTTATGCAAAAGAAATCTCAAATCACACAAATTACACAAAGCACTAATCAAACAAGATATAGAATCAAATGGCAATCGAACTGATTGAACACAAATCTTTCCAAATTACAAACAAAATCTCAGTTATAGAAACCCTAGACAAGCACAGATAGAGACCCAAAATGATTAAGGCTTGGGTTTTCGTCATACGACTCAGTAATCAAATTGAACACTGGATTGAGTGAGAGTGAGTACAGATGGATTCGAGAATTCATTTCTCTCAGAGCATTCCCATGAGAGAGAGAGAGAGAGAGAGAGAGAGAGAGAGAGTATGTGTGTGTGTGAGTTTGTGCATGTTGGAGATAAGGCATAAACTTACTACAGAAAATAATCTGAGGGGCTGCTGTCAATGGACAAGTAGGGTGGTAGAAAGAGCTGGTAGCAAGTAGGGGATGAGAGAGAGTTGAATGTGGGAGGGTGAAGAGAGAGACAGGGGCCGAAACAAAAAAACAATGAGAAAGGAGATGCACGGTGGCTCTTCAAATATAGTGATCCATTGCATCCTAAAATCCAAGTCCTAATTTGCAAAGTTAGATGGTAAGGTGCAAACTGAGCTTTTTGCAAGATCTCTCCTATAATTTGGAGAAAATAAATGGATGGGGTGTCCGATAGGAGTGCTCTAAGGCTCATTTGGATACTTAAAATATTTTAGTATATCTATAAATAGTTGTGAAATAGTTTGAGTTAAGATGTTTTCTAAGTCTTGGAAAAAAATTAATAAAAATAATATAATGTTAAAAAATTGCTTGAATATAATTTTTTTAATATTATTTTTATTTTAAAATTTGAAAAAGTTTTTTTATTTTTTGTATAAATTTTAGGAGTTTAAAAAAGTTGTAATGTTTAGATGAAAAAATTAAAAACTTGAAATTGAAAGGTATTTTGTGTTTGAGTGATATTTGAGAAGAAAATATCTTAGAATATATAAGAATACTTGAGAATAGTTGTGTTGCCAAATAAACTAAGATTTCGTTTGATTAGACAAATGGGATGAGATGAGAAATATGTGAATAATAGTTAGATTGTTTATGAATAATAGTGAAATAGATTGAGATAAGATGTTTTATGGAGTTTAGGGAAATGAGAGAAAAAAAATTGAATAAAAATAATATAAAGTTAAAATATTGTAATAATATAAATTTTTAATATTATTTTTATTTTGAGATTTGAAAAAACTGAATTGTATTTTGTTTGAAAGTTTGAAAAAGTTGTAATTATTAAATAATGATTAAATGAAAAAGTTAGAAAGTTGAAAATTTAAAATTTGAAATTAAAAAGTGTTTTTATTTAAATGATGTTTGAATGTTGAGATGAGATGAGGTTGAGATCATTTATAAAATCAAACAAGGCCTAATTTCGAACTTATTATGCATCTTAATCTTGTCCCTTAGCCTGCCACATGGTTAAGTTATTAAAAGAGTTGTGTTACTATATCGCTCAAGTTTGATCACTAGGTGTGCCTTTAGTGTAAATTGCTTTAAATTTTTTTAAAAAATAAAAAAATATATATCAATATATTAATAATCACTTTTTAATCATTAAATAAAAAAATTATTAAAAAGTAAAACAAAATTTATGAGCCATCAAATTGGAATACAAACTCAGGGATATTGCATCATTTTCCTTAAGAAAGAAAGAAAGGAAGGAAAACGGAAAAAAAAAAAAAAAATGTGGAAATGCGAGGGAAGGCCGGTGTCCCGCACAAACCAAACCCAGCGAAGAGAATGGGATTAACCCTGGCAGCCTGAACCCACCATGAAGATTCCGTCCACTTCCGAGCTGCCTGAAGCCACCAGCTGTGAGACCTCTTTCCCACGCCTGAACCCTAGCAGCCACGTGAGAAGTCCTCGTCCCCGACCATTTCAAACCAAATCAAGCGGTGGAGACTAAATTTTGAAACCCTAGCCAGCAACCTCTCATTCCGTCCAAGGAGCCATACCTCGTTCCCACCGATTGGTTAGTTCCTACGTTGCTGTTTATGTGTTGTCTGTTTCATTCTGCTTTTTATCTCAAGCTTCCTGAGTCTGTTTGGGAATTCTTTGGTAGTAGAGTTTCATGGTTGATGCTAGTTTTTGGGTTCTTGCGTTGGACCAAAGAGACTTCTGTTTGAATTTTTTTCGGTTGTGAACTTGGGAGATGAAGATGATATGTGCAGCAGAAAGATTTGGGTTTCTCGAAGGGTCTATAATTTTTTGTTGAGGCGTTAAATTATATGCTGATATTATTTAAATGAGTAGTGCTATATTTTTTTATTTTTTTTTGATAGGTGAGTAGTGCTATAAGAACTTCGAATTTTGCGTACAACATTAAATTTGGAAATGGAGGTAGAATTGCATGGAGGCAAAGTTTATTGGTTTAAATAAAAAGCGTTTACAGTATCAATTTATACCTTCTGTGAAGATAGCATCAATTTGAATTGATATATGTGTAAAAACATGAGGATAATTATATTTTTATTGGCACTGGGTGTGTGGGAACAATGTCCCAACTAATCCCAACGGTGCACAGCCTCTTGGCAAGAAGTTACCCGCAAATACACATCGGGTAATTCAATGAGAAAATTCCACAGTCCGATAGCCCATAGAGATTGTTTGCACTCAAGGTGATTTGAACTTTAGACCTCGGGGGAGCATACCTCAAACTCAAAGCCTTTACCACTTGAGCCATGACCCCTAGGGGTTACATGAGGATATTCTTAAGAGCAAAACTAAACATTTCAGTGGTGATGAGAGTACCTTTATCATTTAATACATATTTCGATTATAGTTTGTGTGATAATTGTACTGAATCATATAAGTGGGGAAATAATATAATCAAACCAAAAAAGACTAGCTTTTGAGAGGCTAGTTGAAAGTAAAAAGTATTATTTTCATTCAATATTAGACCCAACAGCTCAATGCAACTATTATTATAAACAGAAAAGGCTAGTTTCTGAGAGGCATGAGAATGTTCTTTAATTATTCAAAGAACTCTGTCACAAGCAACTTGAAAGTATAAATAGGGTTCTTAGAATCAAGAATATAGGTTCAACTTATGCGTTTCCTAAGTTTGAATCAGAAATTGCTTCAAAGACTGCAACCAATGCATAAATTATTTCAATGTGGTTGAGTCAATAACATGACTTGTTATTAAGGTTTTTTTGCACTATTCCTTTTTTATATATATATATAAGTAAATATTGCACCATTCTTATTGTTGTTTGGGTCCTCTGGTATGTATCCTATGAAGTTTTCCTTGTTTTGTGGAAATTTGCTACTTTAAATAGTTATATAATTCAATAATGCAAATCTGGTTGTGACATCAATTTATTATATGCGACTTATGCGTAATTACTAAATTTATTGAAAATCCCAATTTTTTTTAATTTTTTAATGGTTGGATCTTCTTAGAAAACTCCAAGGCTGGGCTTGCTATGGACTCAGACATAGAGCTCTCTGATAACAAGCATGATGAGGTAAGTGTTGATGATGGGCAAGATAACAATGAAACTATTGAAGAACCTAAGATTGGAATGTTATTTTCAACTGAAGAAGAAGTTCGGTCTTACTATATGAAGTATGCTAAGCATAAGGGATTTGGGGTGCGTAGAAGGAATTCTAAACAGGGAGACGATGGGAAGGTTAGATGGTTTACCTTGGTATGTGCGCGACAAGGCACACCAAAGAGTCAGGCTACCAATTTTCTCAGGCCAAGACAAACAGAGAGGATAGGGTGTAAGGCTAGGATTAATGCAATTTTAAATGATGAAGGTGGATATACCTTGTCTAGTGTAATATTGGAACACACACATGTTTGTAGTCCGGAAAAGGCAAGACATTTCAGATGTTTTAAGAAGGTAGATGCTCGTGTAACTAAGGGGCTTGAAATAAATAATGCGACAGGAATACGCATGGGAAAGAACTTCAAGTCTTCAGTTGTTGAATCAGAGGGGTACGAGAATGTGCCATTAGGAGAAAAGGAGTGTCGAAACTATATTGAAAATGCACAACTTTGTCTTGGGGTTGGAGGTGCTGAAGCTCTTCGTAATTACTTCAGAGAAATGCATAAAAAAAATTCAGACTTTTACTATGAGATGGACGTGGATGATGATATGAGGTTAAGGAATGTATTTTGGGCTGATGCCCGAAGTAGAGCTGTGTATCAATCATTCGGAGATGTAATTACATTTGACACGACATACTTGACAAATGCATATAAGATGCCTTTTGTATCGTTTGTGGGTGTGAATCATCATGGTCAGTTAATCCTATTAGGGTGTGGATTGATATCTAGTGAGGACACACAAACTTTTGAGTGGTTTTTTGAGTCATGGTTGAAGTGTATGAACGACCAAGCACCAAATGCAATTATTACAGACCAAAACAAGGCAATACAACTTGCAATTGTGAGGGTGTTTCCAAATTCTAGGTATCGCTTCTGCTTGTCGCACATCATGAAAAAATTTGTTGAGAAATTTGGATCACATTCTCAATATGAGGAGATCAAGAGTACTCTACAAAAGTGCGTGTATGACTCTTTAACTGAGCAGGAGTTTGAAGAACGTTGGTTCAATTTGCTCGATGCCTATCATCTTCATGAAAATGAATGGTTGGGATCGTTACATGGTGATAAACGTTTTTGGGTGCCGGCGTATGTTAAAGACACATTTTGGGCTGGAATGTCAATTACACAACGGAGTGAAAGCATGAATGCATTCTTCGATAACTACGTTAACTCCAAGACCACATTGAAACAATTTTTAGATCAATACAATTCAGCCCTTAGAAGGAAGGTAGAGAATGAAGCTGTTGCTGACTTTAATTCATTTAACACCGAGATTCCGTGCATCAGTCACTATCCTCTTGAGAAGCAATTTCAAAAAGCATACACAATTGCAAAATTCAAAGAAGTACAAGATGAATTTAGAGGATTTTTATATATATCTACCTCACTGCTGGGATGCGAGGGTGCAAAATATACTTACGCAGTTGCCGATGAGATTAAAGTGAGTGATGAATTTATAAAACATGCAAACTTCATTGTTGCACTAGATGAAGATCCGCTTGAAGTTAAATGCAGTTGCAAGTTATTTGAGTTTAAGGGCATATTATGTAGACATGCTCTTCGTGTCTTGGTTCTGTTAGGTAAGAATGAACTACCATCAAAATACATCTTTGATCGATGGAGGAAGGATATAAAGAGAAAATACACCTTTATCAAAAGTAGTTATGAGGCAAACTGCAACCCTGAGAGACAAAGGTATGATAGGATCCTAAATTGCTTTTATGAACTGGCCTCAAATGCATCAAAGACTGAGAAAAGTTGTGTGAAATTGATCGATCAGATAGAGCAGTTGAAGATAGAGTACCTTGAAGACAATTCAAGGTGTGGTAGAAAAACAGATAAGCCAACTACATCCATGGATGGCACGACAACAAATACAAGTAAAGCTTTTAGTCCCTCGGTAGTTCAAAGTAAAAAAAAGCCACCATCTAAGAGAAAAATGCACCCTGTTGAGACAGATCTTAGGAAATCAACTACGAGGAGATTGCGTTCCTGTGAAGTTGAGGTTGTTTATTGTGTTGTTTTTTAATTAAAAAACCAGTTCTTTTGAAGAACATGTCTGATTTGCATATCTTGCATTTTTTCGTTCCATGTACAGCAGAGTAGTCAATTATCAAGAGCAGATAGAGCAGATGAATACCATGAGAGCGGCCCACAACATGAGGCTTCTCAAACCCAAGTACACTTAAAAAATCCATTAGTGCTTGTTAATTACTGTTTTTTTGTATAGGCATGAAATACGTGTGAAATGATGAAACCTTTGTTCGGATTAAATGGCTACAGGAACGACAAAGTCAAGTTTGGACTCATGTGCCAGATTATTTTTGTACTTCTTCGACTGCTCCTCCATTACAAGTAATGTTGACATGATTATGGTAGAGAATATGGGTTTAGCATTTTGTTGGTTCTTACTACATTTTTGTATATGTATAAAATACATGTGAATTGCTAATAATTTTATGCGAAATAAATGGTTACAGGATCAACAAAATCAAGTTTGGACTCATATGCCAAATTATTTTTGTACTCCTTCGGCTGCTGCTCCATTGCAGGTAGTCTTGACCTGATATAGTGCTCAATATGGCTTTAATTTTTTGTTGGTTCTTACTATGTTTTGTTCATTTAGATGCAACCTTCTCGATTGCATCTCTCAGACCCGGATGGAGGCGGCCGTGATAATCAGCTTAGAGACCTTAATGATGGTATGCAGTGACACTAAGAATGGTTTTCTAATATTGACTTAAATGTGCACTTTTTGTTTATATAACGGTTCTAATAAAAATCATGTGGGTTACGGATAGACTTCTATTTGCTTTTTTTCATGATCCTTTTCTATTTAGATTTCCTTTTCACATTCTACATGGATACTTGTGTATAGGTCAATTTTTTCCTCTAAACAGACAATCTTCCATTTTCTTGTTTCAGGAGGTCATTGATAAAGCCACCTGATTTTCAGATGTGGTGCCCAGAAATTCATGATGCCCTGGAAGAAGAAATGAAAAAAATTCATGCTTTATCAATTAAGAAAGCTTTGACCCCAAAGCAGTGGAACCAAAAGCGTCATTCCGAAAAATCTCATCCTACTTCTTAGAACATGGATTGAGAATTTTATGATAAGTGAACATGGGTTGAAAATAATTGTGATAAAAGTGTGTGCTATTGCTTATAAGCATGGAATGACTTTGGAATATGTCTTGAGTTTGTTGAGAATTGGGTCCAAGTTTATTAATGTTTGTTGCTCGGGTCCAGAATTTAGCCTCATTCTGAAAATAAGCCATGGATCTTGGCGTGAAAAAGTGTGTTATGTTCTGAAAATAAGCCACTGTATGTTTGTTCTCAAAAATTGTTTTCATTGATACCATCGTGATAACGTCGATTATCACTACTAAAAAGAAAGAGATAAGTTAGAAGCCGGATAGGGTGTGGAGAGAGGATGTACACACTCCAATGACCTTGTGACACATCACCGTTTCAAAAAGTAGAAGAATAGAACTGCCCTAGGTAACCAAATCCCCACTCTTTTAGAATGGTGATGTATCACAAGATCCTCGGAAGGTGTAAATATCCTCCTCGCACTCCATCCTGTTTGAAGTTATTCTCAAAAAGAAATGCAGAACTTTATTGGCCGGTTGGTTTTGTCCCTTTTTGGGGTGGTGTACTATACTAGTTTGGTTGATCTCCTTTGTCTTTTTAGAGAAAAACTCAAGGCCAGTCGGGTGAGGAAATTATTTTTACACCCAACAACGAAAACTTGCCACATTGGAGTTGCAAGAAACAAACATCTACACCCTCATGCAGGAAAACTTTAACACCAAAGTTCAGAACCCCTCCTAGTTACTCTTCCCCCCTCCTCTCGCGCAGCCAACCCCAACAAGCCCAAGAAAGCAACCTATTTTTAAAGCCCAAGTAAACGATTTAATGAACCCCATTCTGCTCTACATTCCTAAAACACAGGATTAAAAAATAAAATAAAAAATAAAAAACAATAACCACAACAAGACATATGCATAAACAGATTGGCAACAAGCTTCTCACTCCCAGACTAAGAGTATCCACATTGGTCTATGCATATATATATATATATATATATATATAAAGTCATATTTGCATAATATGAGCCTAGATCCATCTATATTGGATTATGCATCTTTAAATATTTGCATAGCTATGAACAGTATATTTACATGTTTGAAGATCTCCTATTCACTCTCCAAAATATATTTTACTCATTCTTTCTCTCTCCTCCCACTCTCTTTCGACATATTTTACATTTACATATTTTACTACATATTTTATTCATTCACTCCCCAAAAAATATTTTACTCAAATATTTTACATATTTGAATATCAAACTCGTGCACCTTTCTCTCACAGGTTCTAAGTACATGTATTTGGTGCTAATGAAATTTATTTGGGTGCTAATTACATGTATTAACCCAATATATGGAAATTGCAAACTCTATTAAAAAAAGAAAAAGCAAAAAAAAAACTAATAATAAAATAATAATATTTTATTATTATTTTGTCTCAAATTTGTATAAGCCAATGTGGAAGTTTTTCTTGTATGGCAAATTGGATCTCCAAAAGATGTAATTTTGCATATGCATATCCATAAACCAATGTGGATGCTCTACGAAACTCAATAAACATAGCATATTGATCATTTACTTGCATATAATGGAATAAAGACGAAGAAGGCACAAAAACATTTCAGGAAGTTGCCTGAGAGCTCAGAGACTTATTGACCATGGAACGGCTTTCCAAGCAATTGCCCATAGACACACAGACACTTGTCAAAACCAGACCCAAAAAAGAAAAACCGAATACACTCCCTCTCCAACTTTTTTTTTTTTTTAACTTCTTTATCTCTCTTTCTCCGGCTTCTTGTTCCTTCCCAGAGCTTCCAAAGAAGACCATGAAGACAAAGAAAAACCAAGTCCTCCATGAGGTTGAGGGGGGCAACAATAGAAAACCAAGTAAGTATGTAAAAGTGACTGTATATAGTATTACTCAGTAGTAAAATGATAAACTCGTGGCCGAGTTTAGGTGTCAATCTCACAATTTGCACAATCACTCTTAAATGACAAACATGAAAGAGCATAAAGCAAACCTGGTTATAGCACGCCAGCCCTGGATTACCCTTAAGCTCTTCCCTTGCTTTTAGTCCAAAATCTCACTTTATTCGTCCTCATATTATTTATTTATTAGAAAAATGGGTCATAGCCAATTCCAAATCCCAACAGACAAGTTCACAAGGAATATATTTCCTGCATTTTCATTTCAAGTTGTCCAACAAAAAGAATCTCGATATTCACTGGTATAGAAATCTGACATATACATACATATAATAACTCCCACTTCTAAAGTGTCCAAATTTCCTAATTCTAGGTGAAAAGTAGTAAAAAGTAGGTGAAAAGTAATAATAAAATAATGAATAGTAATAAAAAGTAGGTAAAAATTAATGAATAGTAGTAAAAGTAGGTGAAAAGTAATAATAAAGTAATGAATAGTAGTGAGAAGTGTTGAGGAGAGTTGAAGACTCCTCAACACCCAAACGCACCCTTATGACTAACATTTCCCTTCATACCAACACAAGTGGAAATAAGTATTCCCAAAAAAAAATAATCATGACAATGAAATTGTTATAATGTAATTAGTTTTCTCTAGCACCTTGATCATTCTCTATTCCTAGTCAATGTCGAGTGTTTTGGATATTGATTGCAATTTGTATTTTTTTCAATTTCAAATTTTGCAATTTGTGGATATAGACTATTAGAATCATTTGATTGTCTTTTAACCATATATTGGTATTTCGATGTCATGTCAACAGAAACATTTGCAAGAATGCCCAGCCTGCAAAATCGACTGGTACATATTAGCAAACAATATTACCAACACATGAAATGAGGGCAAGAAGAGAAAATTTTACTATATAGTTTTGGCATAAAAACAAGTTGTCCCTCTCATCAAAATTTTTTTACCATATACCATAAATAAGTCTAATATAGAAATAAGTTAGACATTAGTATAGAAATAAGTCTAATATAATAAGTTAATAGCACATAATATTATAGTATAATAACATATAATTAAACATAATAATATGTAAGACTATAGTATGATAACATTTAATTAGATACTATATTATAGTCTAGTTTAAAAATAAGTTAGATATTAGTATATAAATAAGTCTAGTGTAATAAATTAATAATACATAAAATAGACACAAGTGAATTAGTATTTAGTAATAATCAATACTAACAAAAAATAAACTATAAATAAAAAAACTTATGGTTAAAACGAAGATTAAAATTAAATTTAGGTTTTATAAAAAATAAAAAAAAATAAAAAAAAGGTTTAGTTTAGGGTTTAGGTAAATAAAAAAAAAAAAAAAAAACAACAACAACCCAAAACAAGGTTTAGGGTGAAATTTTGGTTTAGAAGCCCAAAACCGCAATAGCCTATCCCAAAACACCCAACCCAGTCCATATTCAAGCAAACTGTTGTCATTTTGAAAGGGAAAAGGGCACCGTTTTGACTAGGATTTGTAAAGTTTCTAAACCCCCCTCCCTTGGCGCCACCTTTAGAGCATCTCATTAGTTGAACAAATGCATTTTTAAATTTTAGCCAATATCACACTTCTTTGTATTTACCTATTTCATCTCAATTTAATCTCTACAATAGATTAGTCATTCACTCTCTATATAATAATAAAATATTATTATATTAATAATTTTTTTATATAATTTATTTTTATCACATTTTATAGTTCTACTAATTTAATATTAATAATAATTAGAATAATAATAATAACCATATGTTCAAAGGTCATTAGAACAATAATAATAACATTAGAACATATAATTCTACTAATTTAATATTATTATTAGAATAATAATAATATTCTAATTAAATTAATATTAAAAAATCATATGTTCAAAGGTTATTTAATCCTAATAACCAAAAATTGAGATTAAACTCATCTAAATTTCTATCTAAATTTCTTAATTACTAACCAAAAATCTGGCAACATACTCATTTCATGTCAATAAAAAATCTGCATCTACATAAACACCTACAAGAAAACACCTACTTAATTACAAAATACCTACATAAACACCTACAAGAAATCTACACCATCTTAATTACAAAAAACACTTACATAAATATTCACTTCCAACATTTCAATTACTATGTCCAGTAGCGTACTAGTGTTCATGTCTAACAACATATCATGTACAGTAGCACAAAAAGAAACCTCTAGGTTACAACACATAACAGCAGTTACAAAAAAATCAAATACATCCACATGAATTGTTACACATATCTGTTATGTTAAACCAAAAACTTCCATAAATCTTTTATGATAAATAAAAAAAAACCCATAAATTTGTCATGACATTCCAAAGAATATCCAATAAAATTTAGGAACAAAATCCATAAATGAGTAGTACCTCCAAAAACACATACTTAAGCAATATTAATCTTAGAATTTACCAAAAACAGCAACTACTAGGACTTTTAGGTGTGCAAAAGCAACAACTCTTCAGTACACTTCTCCCTCCTCCAGCTACTACATTAGATTTAATTCAATCCTATGTTCCTCTAAGATTTTTATTTAAAGTGACTTGAAGTTGAATTGGAGCTACACAAGTCGGAAGTTGACTCCAACTAGGTTAGTGCTTGCCCTAGGTGGCATCGTAGTAATTCTTGTCAAGAATTCATCGATCTAACGATGTCACATCTGCCACATTATAACCAATAGAAAGAGGATACCTATAAGCTAGTTTTAAAAAAATTATAAAAAACACAAAAACTTAGAAAAAGATCTTATATACTATTTTGAAACAATAGTTAAAATTCTTATAAAAAACTAAAACAATACATAAGAAATAACAAAACTTTGAAAAGCTTTTAAAAACACATGAATTTGATGATAGGTTTATAAAATTATTTAAGAAAATAAAAATACTTAGAATTATTAGGAAAAAAAATTAAAAACAAGTAAAAAAACTAAAATCTTTTTAAAATACATATATTTAAAACATCATAAACTTAAAAAGGAAAAACAAATCACAATGTGGCCATTGAGAGCCACATGTAGTAACCCTGAGATTAGGGGTGTTCAAACGGGTACCGGACCGGATATCCGGGTAAACCCAGCCCGGAACCCGAATCTAAAATCTGGAGCAGGTTTCAGACCGGATTATCCCTGATTTTAATCCGGGCTAAAATTCAGATGAATCCAGGTTCCGAAATGAACCTAGTTTTTTTTTTTTTTTTTTTTTTNGTAATATATGTTTTTGTTAAAAAAAAAAAAAAACTAGGTTCATTTCGGAACCCGGATTCATCTGAATTTCGGCCCGGATTAAAATCAGGGATAATCCGGTCCGAAACCCGCTCCGGATTTTAGATCCGGGTTCCGAGCCGGGTTTACCCGGATATCCAGTCCGGTACCCTTTTGAACACCCCTAATCTCAGGGTTACTACATGTGGCTCTCAATGGCTACATTGTGATTTTTTTTTCCTTTTTAAGTTTATGATGTTTTAAATATATGTATTTTAAAAAGATTTTAGTTTTTTTACTTGTTTTTAATATTAGGAAAAAAATTAAAAACAAGTAAAAAAACTAAAATCTTTTTAAAATACATATATTTAAAACATCATAAACTTAAAAAGGAAAAAAAAATCACAATGTAGCCATCGAGAGCCACATGTAGTAACCCTGAGATTAGGGGTGTTCAAAAGGGTACCGGACTGGATATCCGGGTAAACCCGGCTCGGAACCCGGATCTAAAATCCGGAGCGGGTTTCGGACCGGATTATCCCTGATTTTAATCCGGGCCGAAATTCAGATGAATCCGGGTTCCGAAATGAACCTAGTTTTTTTTTTTTTTTAACAAAAACATATATTACTAAATTTTTTCAAGAAAAAAGATAATGTTGAAAACTTGGAAGGCATAAACTCTTTTTTTAAAAGCCTATATTCTACAACAATTTTTTCAAGAAAAAATATTGAAAAGCATAATTTCTTTTAATATCTAAAGCCAAAACATAATTAAATTCTGTTCAAGTCATGTTGAACATTGTCCATAATAATAAAATATATCAAAATAAAAAACTAAATTTTATGTAAAAAATAACTAAAGTTAAGCAAAAATTTATCATGCATCTAAAGAAAAGAAATTCAATATTTATCATGTAAAATGCATGCAACATATAATGCAATTAACTACTTATTACATCATTTGGTATTTATATATTACATTACAAAATACAAAATTACAAAATATGAAAATTACATATCTAATGGTCCTGTTTTACTGCAGGACCCATGAAAATTACATATCCATAAAAATTACATATCTATGGTCTTTTTGCAAGCTATACTAATTTCCCATAGCACACCTGCATGTCCATTCAAAAGGAAATAATGTCAACAAATAATACAATAAAAATATTCTAGGCTACAAATAATAGTTAACGGGATCAGGGATAACAAAAGGATCAACTACTGAAGAAACTAAAGAAGCCATGGCAGGCTCAGGCTGGGAAGCAAATAGATCAACCTTAGTCTGCACAAATCATACAATTAATGGTTAGTTAAGAAGAATAGGATCTTTGCACCAAACGAGAAATAATACAACTATTATCCTACCTAAGGATAATTAGTGCTTATGGATTTGTAAATAACACTTAACAAAATTTTTCTGCAAGCAGCAATCTTGCACCAACATTCTTTTAACTTAGGACAAATTACAAAAGCTTTCACCTCCAAACTACCCAGAGCATTTGAAACCTTCTCTCATCAACACAAGAATGATGAGTTGGTTTGTTCCATTTGCCCATTTGCCATATCAAATCACACAAGCTTTTGTGAGCTACCAGGGATTGAGGTTTCCAACCAAACCCAGGTAAGGTTAGATTAGGCTTGAGAGTTTACTCAGCTTAGAATAAAAACTTATTTATATTTAGAACTAGTAGTAAATAAATGGGTATTTCAAAATCTTAAAACATCAAAACTACACAATTATGTTAGAAGATGCCACCAATTATAGGAATCTTTATCTACCAAACAAAAAGCTGTATTACAGACATGATTGATTAAATGCACATAGCATTTACACTTTACAAAGCGACATAAAGAAACTATATCAAAACAAGATGCAGAGCACTGCCATATAGAAAACAAAAAACAAAAAAAAAATCTCATACAAACACTATCTTCTTTAGAGAAAGTATAGAAGAAACAAAATACTAGAAATAGAATAATCAAAACAAAAAGGCTCAAAAATAAAAAATAAAAACCTATGTTTAACAAAAAGAGTAGATCTAGCAAAATAACAACATATACTTTATACTCGGCATTGATCATAGAACAAAACAGACCCAAAATTCAACTATGAGGCGTTATAATAACATGGGCCCAAAATTTGCCTAAAGTTTTTGCCTTAGTACGAGTTCATTACAGATTCACATGGTCACTAACTATAGGATTTGAAAACCAGCAAACTACAAACTCACAAATCCAAATCTAACCCATAAAAATACTTCAAAGATTCTTCTATTCAAACATTCTCATCGAAACATATCCAAATCAACAAAAAGAGAACAAAATATATTCAACAAAGAGAAGAAAACAAACCCAAATTGGCTAGTGGCAGTTTCTGTCGAAGGTGATGATCCAAACGTTTAGCGAGAGAGCAACGGCGGTAGTCATGACACTATAGTGGTCCGGCGAGAGAAAATGGCAGAAAGGCATGATGTAGTGGCTAGGGTTTCCTCTTGGAGAGAAAGTGAGAGATTTGGGGGCTTCTAATCTGAAGAGTAAAACTCGCCCAAATCCTCAAAAATACAAAAAAAAAAAAACATGGTAGATCTGGTCAACCCAAACACCACTCACACACTAACAACGCGTTGAAGAAGCAGATCCGACGCACAGCCATGACCACGGGAAAGGCAACCGGGAACTGAGCAGAGCCCCAGAGTGAGATCGAGTGACGGCGGCAGCATGGAAGAGGAGTTGATTGGTGCTGCAGCTGCTGCTCTAGCTGGGACTTAGAAGAGAGAGGGAAGTTAGACAGAGAAGAGAAGCGGCTTACGAGAGAGAGAGAGAGAGAGAGAGAGAGGTAGGGTTGAAGTTAACCTGGTTGTTTTATATATATAACCCGGGTACCGGGTTTTAAACTTGGAAGATGGATTTTATAACCGTACCCGGACCAGATTGGTCTGGGTTTTGTAATGCGGGTTTCGGCCATGATCAAATCCAGGCCGAAAACCTGAACCGGAATCCGGTTATCTGGGTTCCGGACTAGGCCGAATTTTTTTTCCGCCCGGATGAACAGTCCTACCTGAGATAGCCACCCCTTTAAGATGGCTCAGATCAAGTTGCACGAGGGGGATTATCCACGAACACGTGGCCCAATCTCGGCAAACCAAAGGGTGGGTTGCCCAATCTATGCCAGGATTTGCCGCCGATAGCCACACCTTGGGTGGCTTAATCTTGGTCGCCCAAACAAATGGCCTTCAAAGGGCCATCCTGCTAGCCTTTTGGGGTGGCACTTGGACAACCACCTAGATCAAGCTTAGGGGTGTGCATCCGGATATAGATTCGAATATTAGGGTGGTTGGTTGCCCAATCCTCACGACTAGATATAAAAGAGGTTACAATCTTGACTCTCTCTACTATCTCTACTCTCCTACACACTTTCAAAAAGCATTACTGACTTTGACATCGGAAGCTCCCCCAACCACCACAAAGGCCACCTCATCCCAATCTTTTCTCTGTGTTCGCAAGTCTCAAGACTGAAAATCCCAACTACTAAGAGCCCGGCCTAAAGACATACAAAACACGACGTTAACAAGGTGGTCATCAAAGAGTCACCCCAATAATTGTTTTGTTTTGTTTTTTTTTTAATGAAGTATTTTAAAACTCTTTTGAGTAAATTATATGTACACAATGAATGCATGAGGTGTGCAATTTTTTTGCACTATAACTATTGAACAATGTAATTAAAAAAAAAAAAAAGAGATATATATATATCTCGTGCATTCCCCTTTAACCTTCTCCGTGCATAAAACAATTTTAATCATTTTTATTTTTTATTTTTAAAAGAATTTTTAGATTTGTCATTTAATTGATGGGTTTTGAAAAGGGTTTTTTTTTTTTTTTTTTTTTTAATTTCTTCTATGTTTTCTTATTTCTTCTGAGAATTTTGATTGTTTTATTATTTTCTAAAAAACAATTTACAAGTTTTTAAAGAATTTTTTGTCTGTAAAAATTTGAAATCTTTTTCTATATGTTTTGACCTGATATGCTGGTTGTGCTTTTCCATTTAATTTTTTTAAAAGTTTCTTGAGAGGTGTCTTCTTTTTATTAGTTATGAAATTCTTTTACTTATTATCTCTAAATCATATATTTATTAAAAATAAATAAATAAATAAATAATTTAGGTATATAGTATAATAATGTTGAATAGAATTGTTGTTACTATACATGTCAGCTTTTTTTGTACTTTACCGACAAAATGTTAATGAAAATATTATTTTAAAACATTACCACGATTTGTTTAAAAGAAGTTGCTACCTGCACAGATTATTTTATAGACAATTTTTATCTGTCATTTCAATTTTTTTTATTTTTTTTTCTTTCACCATTTTTTAAAATTATTTAGATATTTTAAAAAAATTAAAAAAAATTACATATTCATTTAAAAATGTTTACTTAATCACAAAGTAAAAATAAAAAATAAATAAATAAAATTTTGGTAGATGAAATCATCTGTAAACCTAGTGTTTTCCTTGTTTAAAACTTTATAAACTATAGGTACCAAGCGGCATGAACCTATAGTGGAATGTGAGATTTGCATGGTCTAATTAGAGGTCGACATATCAGCCTCCCATTTTATTTTATATTAAAGTCTGGTTTGGATAGGAAGAGTCTCTTATCTCATTCCATTTTATTTCAATATTCAAATATGAAAAATATAAATACTTTTTCAATTTCAAATCTTTAATTTTTTTCATCTAATCATTACCTAACTATTACAAACTTTTTAAATTTTCGAACAAAACACAAAAACCAAGTGTACTTTTTCAAATTCCAAAACAAAAGTAATATTCAAAAATAATATTTTTATTCAATTTTTTCTTTTTCATTTTCTAAAACCTCATAAAACATTTCAATTCAAACAATTTCACTATTATTCATAAACTATTTCACTACCATTCGAAGACCATCTCATCTCACTATCCAAACTATGCCTAAATCCCGATGTACTAGTTTATATGTTATGCATGATGAAACCATCTTTTTGCCATCTTTCAACCATTACAGTTCAACTTCAACCCACCACCTCTATCATTTTGTTGCACCACCTCTCTCCGCCTTAAGAATCGAGTGGTTGTCTCTTTAGTCTATGCCTTTGGTTTTTTAACCATTGGTGACATGATCGTCTATTTCCCAAATATCATCCCTCTACGTTCTCACTCGGCCTTAAAGTAACTGTAGATCTTTCTTGATAGTCATTGAAAGGTTTATAAAGATGCTCAAAAGTCTTATGACAAAATACAAGACAACTGCTAGCAAGAGAGTTTGTTGATATAGAATGAGAACAATGAGAAACACTTGAAAATCATTTCACGATAAATTACTCAAAAAATCCTCCTCAAATCAATAAAATACGCAAATCCCTGTGACGCCCCCAAATTCCGTTTGGGATTGAACGGATATTTGAAGTGTCGGGACATGCAACATAAGGTTACCTGCCCCCGTTCATGACATATAAGATGCAATGTTCCTAACATGCATCTAGCATTATGCAATATTCGCAGCGGATAATTTTTTTCTTTAGCAATACTATGCACCAAACTAAAATATCCCAAATACTTGAAACATATTTCATACATAAAGGCATACTAAATAGCCGTGATCACCACACTAGTCCAAAATGGTTGTGATCAAAAGAATACTTGAGATACAACTCCAAAAGTACAAGTAGTAACCTAAGTTAAATACTATGCCATCATCAACATCGCACCGTGGCCTAGTCGACCGTGTTCAGTTGGTCAGATTCCAATTCTTCTTGGGTCCTGTAACAAGATCTACCATTCGGGGGGAATGGTAGTTGGGACTACCACAGTGAGATTTGATTACAAATCTCAGTAAGTTAACATAAAACTCACACACAGGTTAAAGATGCATGCATGGCAGTAAAAGCATAAATGCATAAGTATAGTCGTACATAAGCATAGCATAACTTGACATATAGCATGACATAACCAGAACTTAAACGTGAACTGAACTTGACTTAACATGGCATGAACTTAAGCTTAAAACATAACATGAACAAACAACATAACATGAACGTGAAACATAACATGGACTTGAAATATAGTATGAACGTAAACATGCATAACATAAATAAGAACTTGAAAATAACATAAACTTGAAATATTATTCAATTGTCTTGATTAATAACGTGCGTTAATACGTACTCCACAGTTGTTGTGGCCCCACGTATTCAAGTAACATAAAACATAATACGTACTCCACAGTTGTTGTGGCCCCACGTATTCTACGTGTCACAATTGCTGTGTCTCACGTAGTGTATGCTCCACAGTTGTTGTGGCCCCATAACTTCATAACATAAAATATAATACGTACTCCACAGTTGTTGTGGCCCCACGCATTATAAGTAACATAAAATATAATACGTACTCCACAGTTGTTGTGGCCCCACGCATTATAAGTAACATAAAATATAATACGTACTCCACAGTTGTTGTGGCCCCACGCATTATAAGTAACATAAAATATAATACGTACTCCACAGTTGTTGTGGCCCCACGCATTATAAGTAACATAAAATATAATACGTACTCCACAGTTGTTGTGGCCCCACGCATTATAAGTAACATAAAATATAATACGTACTCCACAGTTGTTGTGGCCCCACGCATTATAGTAACATAAAATATATGTAAATGGCACAATATGATTTAATCATAAACATTTCATGGCATACATGTATCATATGGCATACTTAACATGGCATACTTATAACATACAGCATTGTATGACAGAAAAGATTGTGTAACAGATAAATATTCATGAGAGATTAAATCATACGTAACAGATAAACATGTAATGACATAGCATGACATGGCATATACGATAACATACATACATAAATTGTAGTTCCCTTACCCATCACACATACACAATAAACTGATAGTAAGTTAGAGGCTAACTTACCTCGATTGTCACGTTCTACGAGAATAAAGCGCGATATACGAGAAACTGTAAAAGGTCATTCTAAAAGTTAGAAATTTAATTACTAACAATTAGAAACATGGAAACAAGTTATCTTAGAGTAAAATTATCATTTTACCCTCTACATGTGGGAAAACGACCATTTTACCCATAACTTAAGGATTTCATATCCTAACTCCAAAAATTTCAAAATTTACATTCCTCATGTAAATTTTGTTCTAAACTCAAATATCAACTCAGAAAAATTTAAAACAAAACATCACTATGGAAAACACACTATGGCCGAAACATCCATAGGCCATTTCTCTTGATTTTTGTTGCAATTCCTTCCAACTTCAAAACTCATGCTTAAACCAAAATTTTGCAACAAACATCTTCCAATCCTAAGTTTAAAACCATAATTAAAACATCCATTTAGAAAAAGCTAATAATCAACACCAAACTTTTTTGTAAAAAGATCAAAACACTAATCACAAGCTTTGCCCTTAAATCAAAACATCTCCAAGAATTCCAAAAAAAATCAAATCTTACTTCTAACATATTCATAACATCATCCTCAGATAAACCATGCTTTAAATCATCAAACTAAAGTCACCAAAATCACAAAAATAACACTTGGAGTTTTTGATTTTACACTTAGTCCAAAAACAGAAACTTTTTCTTAACTAGCTTTGATAAATCTCTTGATCAATGGCTTAAGAAGGTGAGATCTTTGAAATAAAGTATCACATGGTTTAAAAACGTGTCCTAAAGAATATCCAACCATCAAAATTAAAATCACATGGCTAAAACCCAATAAAACATGGATCTAACCTAAAAACATCAAATCTTAGGCCTAACCGAAATTCTCTTGCATAGAAAAATCATATCTTTGAAACTAATACTAAATATCTCCAAAATAACATCCTAACATGAAAATAAGAGACTTAGGATCATCATATAAAAATATCAAAGCCTTTAGAGTAAGATCAAACCTCGAAATATTCAAACTTTATCCAAATAAAAACTGTTTTGCCACTTCCAGTTTTCAAGTTTCTAGATCTAATAAAATCTATCATCAAAAGCTTTATTCATGCAACAAAACCTCAATGAAAACTCTTAAACACATTCTAAGAACACTCCATAAAATTTTCGGACCAAGATATGTCCATTAGCTTGGTCAAAAACTCCAAAACATAACATACTCTCCAGATTCACGCCCAGAATGACCTTTCCATGGTTAAAAATACTTTTGACCGACCAAATGACCATGGAATGATCCGAAAAATACATCTACGGAAACTAGACTCAAAGAGGAACAACTTTTATGAAGGAGTCATTGTGTGAAAATACTTACAAAGGGTCGAGAATCTCCACGCAAAAAGACACAGAAATCTGCCCGAGAGAGCTCTTTTGGGTTTCTCTCTAAGAATGGGGTGAAGAAATGATTAAAGTGAAGTAAGTGTGTCTTGCACGACTCAAGACTTCTGTAGGGGGAATATTTGGACCTTAATGATCATTGAGTGGAGGTGTAGACATGTGACACAAAGTAGAGGATAGTGGGGGGCAAAGGACAACCTACAAAAGCTATGAGACATGGGACTTGATGGGGTGGGTTCCTCCATATTATTGAGTGCAACTTGATGCAATGAATGGTCTGCCAAGTGGGGGAGGAAATTTCTCCAAGAAGCTATGCCAAGGTGGCCAAAATTCGTGGGCTTTAGTGGGCCTTAGTGGGCCTCAACCAAGTGGGCTTCAATTTGGGGTTTAAAGGGGGTTTGGTTAGGGTTTGAGATGCTATCAAGCCCAAATCCAATTTTTCTTGGCCCAATCAAATTTCTAAGGTTTAAAATGTTGGATAAAGATGTCATAATAGGAATTTGAGAAATTAATAGCATGTGAAAGTGATTTAATCAAGTGATTAAACACAATACTAGAAATTGGATCAAAAAGGGTTTGAATGCCAACTTTAGGGTTTGGGGAAACCGTTTAGGGTTTCGGTTTCAACCAAGTTTTTGGGGTTTCAAATGGATTCCAACCATTTAGGGTTTTACTAGGGTTGAAACCCTCTTCATCTAACTCAATTTGGTTGATCAGATGAAAAAAAACTGTTTTGCTTAGGTGGCATGATCTCACACATTGATTTCCTTCACAAATCCATCTAATGGTTTCTCTTTGTGCCAAGTATCTAATACTATTCATTATGTGTGGTTAAGATCTTGCCAAGTGTCCAAATAAAACTTCTCTAACCTAATTTGGACATTTCACACTGTGATTTTGAAACCACTGCACTTAGTACGCTTATCGAGGTTACTATTCACTCCGAAAAAGTGCATAATAAACTTAGTACTGAAAAATCCTAAATATTCAACTGAGTCTAGTGGCGTAAACTATAACGTAATCTGACACTTCTAACTACCTCAAACAAATAAAATCACATTTCTGGCACCATAGTGAGTGATAAAACTAACTATGTTGACAGTACTAGAACTTATGCGATTAGCCGATTCGTAAAAACTTATGGGGTTTTCACGAGATTTCTAATGTCTATAGAAATTCCACCATTGAATTTCTAGCGGGCTGTTACAGAGTCTGTTGATATAGAATGAGAACAATGAGAAACACTTGAAAATCATTTCATGATAAATTACTCAAAAAATCCTCCTCAAATCAATAAAATATGCAAATCCATTTTCAGCCTTCTTAAACATATCAGAGTTCCCAAGTGATTTTGTAATCCTACCTTGCTAGATCTTGTTCCATTGCTCTACTTTGATACGTACATAAGTGACAAAAAAAAAAAGTTAAAATGCCGTTGATTCCATGATCTAGTTTGTGGGAGAAAATCATGTTTTCATTAAGTTCCGTATAGATTGGAAAAGACCCTAGAAGCCCATGTAGATTAGTAAGTGCAAGAAATGAACTTGTGTCGTCTAGATTTATTGTATTGGATGATAGGGTGAGATGGATGTGCATTGGATGACCTTTCTATGTGACAAAGACTAGTCGAGACGAAAGTACTCCTTTTCTATGGGTACGAGGAGAGGATAAATTTCTCTTCTTGGGCTGCGTGGGGTTCGTCCCACTTAAGGCCCTGACAGACTAGCAAACAACCCAACGAGGAAGGAAGAAAGGGGGTAAGTATGATTTAGCCCAAGGGGGGCCTAGAGAGCAGCAACGATGGTCATGCCACTAGCATGGCTTGCAGCCTGCACGGTTAGACAATAAGCACGCTGCATTAAATGAATAGAGAAGCGTCAAGCAATAGGCCAACATGCCACATTAAATGAGTACCCACTGACCCATGCCACCAGGGTAGTGGGAACACCACCCCTCACTTGCCACTAAGGATAAACAGTAGGGAAAGGGGATGGATTGCATGTAGCGCAATAGGACAATGGCAGACACGGGTGAGAAGACCCAGCAACTGGTGCGACGCATAGTACAACTTAACATGATCTATTGACAACTGAGGGGACCACCACGACCAAATATATATATATGTGCCAAGGACATAGGTAAAGGAGACTTTTTCTTTGGTAGCTTGACCCCTCGTTCGAGCTCCTCTTCCATTCCAATATTCTAACTTTGGCATTGCAGGTATCCCATACTGCCCAAGCCCCTCGCCTTTGGAACTTGTAGTCCTATTCTGACAGAGCATCGCATTGCCCAGGATACGAAACACGACATCAACAGAGTAAAATGGTAAAGGATGAGAATGATCTAAGGATGGAGCAAACTGATCATGGAGAAGAAGAAACCTAGTATTTTTTTTTTGTTTTGTTTTAAATGGGCAAGGGTTCCATACTTTTCAAGTCTACCTAGTGACCCATAGGAGTTTAATTTAGTGCTTTCTCATTCACACCATGTCTAGTTCAAAGATTAACACCCTACAGTAATTTACTCTCATTTTTTAAATAATAATGTTAGATATGGTTATAGGTTCTACAAGTGTTATGTACTCTTTTTCAAAAAGAGTGCGGTCCATAATTAAAAAAATAATTTTTCATGTAAATCCATATTTATTTACTTTTTTCAAAATGAATATATGGCGCTTATGCATTCACCACAGAAAGGTGTGCCCCGAGCTTTATGTCAGGTTTCATTAAAGAGTGTTGAGTTTGTGGAGCCTGGTTTGTTGGTGTGTCAGTCCGGTTTGATGACTTGACCCGACAAGGATACATTATGGTTTTTTGGTGGATTTTCAAGGAGGTTTAGGTCATGGAGCGTAGGCTTGGGCTAATAGGCAAAAGTTCGCTCAATTGAACATCAGCCAGAGATTAGTTCGCTTGAGAGATGCTCGACATTCTGCTCGAGCAAATAAGGCAGAAAAGTGAAAATTAAAGTATCCGTCGTATGATACTATAAATATGTACTTAATGAACAGTTTAGTAGGTTATGAGTGTTCTAAACAGTAAGATTTCCCCCCACAATGTATTTGGTGATTCCTCAGTATAATAAAATCATTTACAGGCTTACAGCTCTGTGAACGTAGGCATGTTGTCAAACTATGTTAATGTTGTATCGTGTGATTGATTTACTTGTTTGTCATTGTTTGTCACAACAAAGATGACAAAAAATGTATCTATGTATAGGCCGGAACCCAGTCTGGGTTTGAAATCTGGGTTCTGGACGGTTTGGAACCCGGTTGAACACTTCTAAAGTCAACCACATACGAATTCTAAGAAAGACAACTACGAAGTTGTATCAAGCACTAATTAGCACAACACAACTTAATATAACCAAAACTCAAATAAGGAAGACTATTCCATTTTATATACTCTTTTCTCATTATTTTCTAAAAATAAATAAATTGCAAGTTAAACATGCTGGATAGTGTTTTAGCTATTAATCAACTATAGGATTATGACTCTTAATTTTGATGGGACTAACCTTAAGTTTTTATTTTTATAAACATTCAACTATAGATAATCTTATTTAAAGATTTAATAACAAGGGCATAGCCCCTGTTGATGCATTTTTTTAGTTGATGGTGGATTTCAACAACATGATCTAATGATCCATGTTAGTCATTGGAAAGCAATGCGTCGCTTGGAATATTCATACATGCCTTGTACGAAAAATAGGTTTAAGAAATATAAAGAGAGGTGGTCTGGCACTAAGAATTCGTTTGCACACTTAGAATATTTCAAAATATCTGTAAATTGTAGTGAAATTATATGAGTGTCTATGACCGTTCCATCTCTATTGGTGCATATCAAGCATCTTTGTAACACCCACTTCCCGATAGTCAATTTTTTGAGTTCTCGGGGAATCGGTGTACTAATAAATTTTGACTTAAAATAATTCTTCTTAACGAAGCACCAAATACAAAATAGTCTATAAATGAATAAGTCAATCTTTATTAAATACTTAAAATCTAAAAGAGAGCATATGGAAGCACTTATTTAAAATTAATAAAGTCTTATGTGCTTATAAAAAATAACTTATTAAACTAGAATCATAAAACTGAGCATAACATAAACAATCTAGGCCTCTACCTCGTCTCCCTGGGCAAAGTCTTGTTTTTATAGTCTCATCCTTATGAAGATCATCACCTGGGGTGGTTAAGACATAAAAACATACAAAAATAAGTCGAATACTCAATAAGCAACACATCATATAGTAAACATAATAAACATAATGTTTCTTGAAAAATATCCAGACTCATAAATATGTACGTAAATAACATGAAGATGAATTTGTCTTTCACTTATCATAGGCCGATATCCATTATTGACCCCTGTGAGTTAGGGTTAGCAAATCTGAGATTCTGATTCCGCTCATGGCTGCGTGTTGTGGAATTCATACGTAAGAAAGACACACTGGGTGCACTACCAGTATGTACAACTTAGCAATGTAATATGCCCATAACATATGGTACCGTCTTCATATTATAACATAGGTTGTTACGTATCTTATCATTCATACTTCATCATAATCATCTTTGCATACTTGTCATAAAATCATAGATTTTCATAAATAATTTAATGCATAAATTTTCACATAAATCATAGATTTTATAAATAATTTAATGCATAAATATTCACCTAAATCATAGATTTTCATAAAATATTTTGATGCATGTCTTGCAACTAACATGAAACTTATGCATAAAATCATGATATTTATAAATTAATCATGAGTTGGGTAAAAAAAAATTGGCTTTCAATGGAGGACGTACATACATAATACTTTTATAAAAAAACATATCGTTTACTGCACATATAGGTAATCAGTCGTGCCTTAGAAATAGTGGATTTGCTCTACTAGGTAAGTAGCATTTGATTAACCTCTAAACTATTATCACGCCTAAACATCTAATTTCTCCCAATTTTCATCATCAACATGTCAGTATAATAACCCTATAATCTGTGACTGCCAATGACCTAAAATCAGGGCATATACGTAATTTGACTAGAGCCTCAAGGTTTACATGTACGTGTCTAGAGCTTCCTGATTTCGAATTAAAAGATTAGTGTTTTTTATAATCACTTAAAGAATATACGGCTTACACCAAGAGGTTGAAGAGGGAGAGAATAATGCGTGTGTGAGAGAGATATTAACCAACAGAGAGGGGGAGAGAGAGAGTCATTGGAGAGAGGGAGATAGTTTGACGTCGAGAAAGAGAGAGGTGAAAGACAAAGTGTTCTGAGTAGATAAAGAGAGACCTTAACGAGCGAGGTGATTTGTCTAAGGCAGTGCAACCATGGTGAGAGGAGGAGGAGTACGACCGAGCGGTGGTGCTCAACGAAACAGCACGGCTGAGCACCACAGCTCGGTTGGTGACGTGGGTTGCTCTATTTTTGGGTGTGAAAAACAGAGGCTTGCTGTGTGATTACAGGTGATTACACGTGCCCCCACGCACCCCACGAGCCCATCCTTTCCATCAGCTTCCCAACCTCATTCAGCCCATTTGGCCCAGCCCATTTCGCACAGCCCAGCCCAAGTAAGCCTTCCAAGCCTTTTTGTCTTTATTTTTCATTTGTGCCCAGACCCATCAACCCAGTCCAACCCGCGACCCGTTGACCCAATGATCTGTTGATTGTCGAATCATTGACCGTTGACCAAAAAATAAATAAATACTCTAGCAGTATGTCTCACCCTTCTCCCAACCTTGACAACATTATTTGCCCTATTGATAATATTTTAGACGGCTCTAATTATAATATGTGGGCCCAAAATATGGAAGTTTTTCTTAAAGGCCGAAAATTGTGGCGCTATGTTTTTGGTGATATTCTTGCACCCAAGCAACAAGATGATGAGAGTGTTGATGTGTTTGCCTGCCGACTTGAAGATTGTCATAGTATTCATTATAAGATATTGTCTTGGTTTATCAGTACTTATGTTCCATCCATTCATAGCTTGCTTTCCAAGCTTGGTAATGCTAAAACTGCTTGAGATTTTCTTGCTAAACGCTATAACTGCACTCATGATCCTTCGTTGCAGTTTCAGCTTGAGACTAAAGTTTATCAGATGCGTCAGGAATCAGGTCAGTCCATTGCTGATTTCTATTCTCAAGTTAATAATTTTTGGAAACAATTGTCTGCTACAGATCCCCAACTCAAATGTTCTGATGACATTGAGTTGTTTGCCACCTACTATGATCGTTGTAAGTTTATGCACTTTATGATTGCACTTCGTGAGGATTTTGAATCTACTCGAGCCTCTCTTTTGCATCACACTCCTCTTCCCACTCCTGAAACTGCAGTTGTTGAACTTATTTTTGAAGAGAATCGTCGTTCCACCAAGCAAATGCAAACTTAGGATTCCGTTGTTGCTACCATATCTAAGACTACATTTGGGTCTTCTCCAGCCTCGAGCCATTTTCCTTCTCAATCAAAGACTATCTTCTACAAATACTGCAAACTTTTGGGTCACTCTGTTACGGAATATCGCAAATTGCAGAACAAAAATCAGTCTCGGGCCCCCTTGTTGCAAGCTGCTGCAGTGGCTCCAACTGCTCCTTCTGCTGCTGATCTTTCTTCAGTATCCACTAATCTCACTGCTGCTGACATTGAGGCATTAATTCATTAGGTTTTATCCCAGTCTTCTAGTGCTTAATTTTTCTGTCACCTCAGGTACATCTCCTTAGTTTTTTGATTCTGCCTGTTGCAATCACTTGACTTCTGATTCCACTATTTTTTCACAAAAATCTACTTTGTCACCCAATCCTATCATATATACTGCTGCTGGTTCTTATTTATCTGTTAGTCAAGTTGGGTCAATTTCCTCCCTTACCTTATTTGTTGACAACACTTATCTTGTTCCCAAATTGTCCTTAAATCTCCTTTTAGTTGGTCAACTTTGTGAATTAGGTCTTAAGCTTACCTTTTCTAATGCTGGTGTTGATGTGCAGGATCCACAGATGGGTCAACTCATTGTGATAGGCCGTAAGATTGGACGTCTGTTTGAACTCGCTTCTTTACAGCTCGCATCCCATCTGTCTCGCTCCATTGTTGCTTCTGCTATCTCTTCCCATTTATGGCATTCTTGGCTGGGTCATACCTCTATACTTCATGTTCATCTTTTGGCCTCCCAAGGTCACCTAGGTTCTATAGGGTTTGAGTCTTTTGACTGTGTTTCCTATCAACTTGGAAAACAAACTCATTTACTTTTATTATAAGTGAATATTTTTCGACTGCACCTTTTAATTTGAATTACTCTAATATTTGGGGTCCTGCACCCACTCCTATTGCGGGGGGATCTCGTTATTTTGTTATCTTTGTTGATGATTATTTCGTTATGCATGGCTATACTTGTTACAACATCAATCTGAGCTTGTTCATGTTTACCAAACTTTTCACAAAATGGTCAAAACTAAATTTTCTCGTACCATTAAAGTTTTTCATTCAAATAATGCAATGGAATACAATGACAAAACTCTTATTGAGTTCCTGAATCAACAAGGCACACTGTCCCATCATTCTTGTCCCTATACCTCTCAACAAAACGGTCATGCAGAACGAAAACATCATCATATCCTTGATACTGTAAGAGATCTTTTACTTTATGCTTCTTTACTAGAAAAGTTTTGGGGTGAAGCTGCTCTTATTCCTGTGTACACAATCAATCGAGTACCCTCACCTATACTTCATAACAAATCTCATTATGAGCTTCTCTATGTGTTGAACCTAAGATTTCAAGTTTTGTGTAATTATATATTTACACATTGATTTTGATAATAACAAATGAANCATTGATTTTGATATAACAAATGAATTCAAAGAATGAAGGAGTCTCAAGCTCAAGTTGTCCACACAATGGAGTCAAGCACATCAAGGAACCAAGCATGAGCAAGAAGGGAACAAGTTCACATTAAAGTCATAGAATAATGTTGTAAATCTCTTCAAAATTCGAAATTAGGATTAAGGCTCAAAAATTAATATTTTATCATAAAGCATTAAAATACATTTTCCACATGTGCATGAATATTTTGAAAATTAAATTTGAATATTTTGAAAGATAATTGATTGTCATCTTTCACATGTGCATGCCATGATTAAAGGTTTGAACTTTGAAAATATTAAAGATGATTGATTGTCATCTTTCACATGTGCATGTTTTATTTGAATATTTTCAAAAGTGATTGATGCTTTTCTTGACTTATGCAAAAGGAAGATGTCTTTGTTTGAAAATTTGAAAAGTAAAGTGTGCTCCTTTTGTCATATGCAAAAAGTAAAAGATTAGGTTTGAAATTTTTGAAAAGCAAAGTGTGCTCCTTTTGTCATATGCAAAAAGTAAAAGATTAGGTTTGAAATTTTTGAAAAGCAAAGTGTGCTCCTTTTGTCATATGCAAAAAGTAAAAGATTAGGTTTGATTTTTTTGAAAAGCAAAGTGTGCTCCTTTTGTCATATGCAAAAAGTAAAAAGATTAGGTTTGAATTTTTGAAAAGTGAATGATGATGTCTTTGACATGTGAATCTTTTTAAATTTGAATATGAAGTCTCATATGCCTATAAATAGATCATTTGAGAGCTTCACATTACAAACCAAGAGCATACAATATTCATTCAAAGCTTTCATTCTCTCTTCTCTAAACATTGAGCCTTAACTCTTATTCATTTTGAGAGATATAGTTTGTGCTTGTATTGTTCTTATTTCACTCATTGAGGAGTGTTTTCTGATATCCTACCCACTATCAAATCTTGTATCAGTAAAAGGGTGTGTACAACCCTTGTGCGTGTAGAAAGTGTTCTACACAGGGAATCGTTGAATCACCACGTGTAAGGTGATTGCAAGTGTAGAGGGTGTTCTACACGGATCCTTTGTAGCGGTGTTGTTCAAAGGTGTAATAGGTTTCTATCTCCACCTGAAGGAGATTGAATAGTGAATTCGGGGATCCTCAAGGGGTAGCTTGAGGCGAGGACGTAGGCAGTGGGGCCGAACCTCGTTAACATACTGAGTTTGCTTCTCTCTTACCCTTACTCTTTATATTTATTGCTATTCATATTTTGTTTATATTTTATATTGTATATTTGATTTATAATTGTTATTTTTTTTAAATACAACTCAATTCACCCCCCTCTTGTGTTAGTCATCTGGGCAACAATTGGTATCAGAGCTAAAGCTCTGTTATAAGATTAACTATCTTTTGAGTTAAGATCTTATGGCTAACATTGCAGCTTCATTTGGTGAAGGTCAATCTAGCAGTCGGCCTCCACTCTTTTGTGGAGACAATTACTCATTCTGGAAAGTTAGAATGAGAATATTCCTTCAGCTCAAGGTCGAGAAATCTGGAAATGCATTGTAAATGGACCTTATATTCCAACAAAAGTGGTTGATGGAGTAAAGGTCAAAAAGGAAGAAGAAGAGTTTAATCGTGAAGACGATAGACTTTATACTTTGAATTTAACTGCTATGAATTTATTATATAATGCTCTTAACATCCCATCTGTCTCGCTCCATTGTTGCTTCTGCTATCTCTTCCCATTTATGGCATTCTCGGCTGGGTCATACCTCTATACTTCATGTTCATCTTTTGGCCTCCCAAGGTCACCTAGGTTCTATAGGGTTTGAGTCTTTTGATTGTGTTTCCTGTCAACTTGGAAAACAAACTCATTTACTTTTAATATAAGTGAATCTTTTTCAATTGCACCTTTTAATTTGAATTACTCTAATATTTGGGGTCCTGCACCCACTCCTATTGCGGGGGGGATCTCGTTATTTTGTTATCTTTGTTGAGGATTATTCTCGTTATGCATGGCTATACTTGTTACAACATCAATCTGAGTTTGTTCGTGTTTACCAAACTTTTCACAAAATGGTCCAAACTCAATTTTCTCGTACCATTAAAGTTTTTCATTCAAATAATGCAATGGAATGCAATGACAAAACTCTCATTGAGTTCCTGAATCAATAAGGCACACTGTCCCATCATTCTTGTCCCTATACCTCTCAACAAAACGGTCATGCAGAATGAAAACATCATCATATCCTTGATACTGTAAGAGATCTTTTACTTTATGCTTCTTTACCTGAAAAGTTTTGGGGTGAAGCTGCTCTTATTCCTGTGTACACAATCAATCGGGTACCCTCACCTATACTTCATAACAAATCTCATTATGAGCTTCTCTATGGTAAGGTTCCTAACTATTCCTTGCTTCGAGTTTTTAGTTGTGCCTGTTTTATTACTCTTCCTCCTCATGAATAGACCAAACTTGAACCCCATTCTTGATTATGTTGTTTTCTTGGTTATGGCTTAACTCAAAATGGCTATCATTGTTATGATCCTATCTCCAAATGCCTTCGAGTCTCTCATCATGTGGAGTTTTTGGAACACAAACCATTTACTATTCTATCCATGTTCTCCCCTTCCTCCTCTATTCACTTACTCATATTCACTGATCCCTCTATTACTTTATTTTCTGACTCTTCTGCAGAGATTCCGAGCTCCTCAGATAGTTCTTCCACTGCTACACCCAATCTAGTTGATGCGTTTGATGGACCACCTGCCACACCACCCATTCCTCAGTCTTCTCCACTCTCTGAACCTCGTCATTCCAGTCGGGTAAGTGTTCCTCCTACTCATCTTCATGATTATCATTGTTTCTCTATCCTTGCCACCCTCGATGAACCTCACAATTATCGTGAGGCTCGTACTGACCCTCTCTGGCAGCAAGCTATGTCTGATGAATTGAATGCTCTTGTCAAAACACATACTTGGGATCTGGTGAACTTGCCTCATGGTAAAGCTGCAGTGAGATGTAAGTGGATTTATAAAATCAAGACTCGAGCAGATGGATCAATTGAACGCTACAAGGCTCGATTTGTTGCAAAGGGGTTCACCTAGGAGTACATGATTGACTATGAGGAGACTTTTGCTCCTGTTGCTAGACTTACCTCTGTCAGATCTTTGCTTGCAATTGTTGCTATCCGGCATTGGGAAATTTTTTAAATGGATGTTAAAAATGTCTTCCTTAATGGTGATCTTACTGAAGAAGCTTACACGTAGCCTCCACTTGGCTATGAGCATCCTCCACATAAAGTTTGTCATCTTCGTAGTGCACTTTATGGGCTCAAACAAACTCCTCGAGCTTGGTTTGAGAAATTTCAGTCAATGGTTTCTCAACAAGGCTTTCTTTCTAGTACATATGATTCTACACTCTTTCTTCGCACTACTGGGGCAGGTACTATCCTTCTTCTTCTCTATGTAGACGATACGATTATTACTGATGATGATATTGCTGGTATTCGAGATCTTCAAACTTTTCTTAGTTAGAATTTTTTGATGAAGGATTTGGGACATCATAACTATTTCCTCTGCCTTGAAGTTACTTCGAGTCAGGATGGTTATTATCTCACTCAAGCCAAATATGTCTCTGATTTACTTTCCAAAGCTGGGTTGACAGATAGCAAGTTAGCCACTAGTCCCCTTGAGTATAATACCAAGTTCCTGGCCACTGACGATTCCCCACTTGCAGATGCAACACTTTATCAATAGTTAGTTGACAGTCTCATTTATCTTACTGTCACTAGGCCTGACATTTCATATAATGTTCATTTGGTCAGTCAATTTATGAGCGTACCTTAATCTACCCATATTGTTGCGGTTCTTTGAATTTTATGCTACATCAAGGGTACTCTGTTTCATGGTCTACGCTTCTCCTTTCTGGAGCTACAGGCCTATTCTGATGTAGATTAGGCTGGTGATCCTACTGATCGTCGCTTCACCACTGGTTATTGTTTCTTACTTGGTACTTCTTTGATTTCACAGCGTAGTAAGAAACAATTCGTTGTTGCCCGTTCTAGCACTGAGGCTGAGTATCGTGCCCTCGCTGAATGACGTCTGAACTTTTGTGGTTACGCTGGCTTCTGATAGATATGGGTGTTCCTCAATCACTACGTTCTCCTCTTCACTATGATAATCGTAGTGCCATCCAGATTGTGCACAAGGATGTGTTTCATGAGTGTACCAAACATATTAAAATTGATTGTCACTTCATCTGCCACCATCTTCAGCAAGGTATCCTCTAGTTACATTCAATTTTTTCTAAAAATAATCTTGCTGACATTTTTATGAAATCACATCCACCTGGTCGGCTTGGTGATCTTGTTTCCAAACTCCAGTTGACTTCGCCACCAAGAGTTTGGGGGGGGATGTTAGTGTATATATTTGTATCTTAGAATATCTCTAGAATATTAGATCATATCCTTAATTTCTTGTAATTATGTTAGGCTAGAATCTTTCCTATTAGTTGTATTTCCTTATTTACTTTGGCCATATTCAACTATATATAGGCCACCTTTGTATAGTTTGACACACATAGAAATATACAATTCTCCAGAACTCTCTCTATTTCAATAGAAAGGATGTGCGACAGTGGTTGGCTTGGCTTCGGGGTGCTTGTGCACGGTTAGTGGTGTGAACGGGGCTATTCGTGGGTTGATGCGTGGTGGTCTTATCGTGAGGCAGGTAGTTAAGGCGGGGCCATGAGGTTGCTAGTGGACTGGAGGTGATCTGCGTGATTTTGGGTAAACATAAAGTACACTAGGGCTTGAAGAAGAATGAGATACACGTAAACTGCATGGGGCTGAGTATATATATATATATAAAGAGTCGATTTAAGAGTTCTAATGTGAAGATGATTTGTAGAATTGTAGGAGAGTTTTATTGGGACATGAATCCTAGTGGACGGTGGAGACGTGCATGGCATAGAATTTGACAAAGTAGTTGGTTAAAGAGTTTTAATGTGGAGTTGATTTGTAGAGTTGTATCCTGTTGGGATAGAATTCCATTGGGCACGGGTTTGGGTTCATTTCATAGATTAAAATTTTAGTAATTCTATTTGTGTTTCTAAAATTTCAGTCAATTAATTTCTTCTAAAATTTTCATTTAATTTTAAAGACTTTAAAATAAAATTTTGGGCATTTGGGTCTAGCTAAATCTCAAGAAATAATAACTCGCAGTTTATCCAATATAGTTCATAAAAATCCAATAACTTCAAAAATCTTAGTAACCATGGTCTATTCCAATACACCCCCATTAAACTCATATTAGGCCCATTAGATTTTTTTTCCCCTATTTCATCCTTAGAAAAATTCTAAAGATAAGCCCATACACCACACACTATTCATTTTTTTAATTTTTTTCTTTTATCAAATATTTGGTATATGAATAATGAATAGAAAAAATGAATTAGTTTAAAAAAAATAAATCTAAAAAAATTTTTAAAAAATATTTAAAATAAAAAAGTGAGGTGTGTGGTGTATGAGGCTTATGAGTAGCAATGCTCTTCATCCTTAATACTATTGGCTCGCATTGTTACAATCTTTGAGTGTAACTCTTTTGGCATCCAGTGTATGTAATAAAAAACGGAAATTAAAATTAAAATTTGCCATTTACCACGCAAAAGTTTGGGTACTAAAAGTACCTCAGGTATTCTCAACATACTTCATTGCTATTTATTATTTTATTATTACTTTTTACCTACTTTTTATTAATATTTAATATTTTATTATTACTTTTTACATTTTTTTCACTACTCTTTACAACACTTTTCAACACTTCTCACTATCCAAACCCAATAATTAATTCTTAAATAATAAAATTATTAGCACACCAATGATAGGCTTCAAGTTTTCAAAATGGCTATAATTATTGCAGTTTTCAACATTTCTCATGTCCGACTTTCAGCCTATAAGTGCTACGTAGTTAAGCATGGATTGAAAAGCACCTCTAGGGCTGTAATTTATCTGAGCTGGGTCGATTTATTAGGTTCTGAGCTGGGTTGATTTATTAGGTTATCGAGTTGAGTTGCACACAAATAACTCGAGTTCGAGCGGATCAAATATTCAAATATGATCTTGAGTCGAGTCGAGTTATTTATTTGTTTTTATTCGTGTTCTTTAACGAATCCTAGCAAGTCGAGTGATTATTCAAGTTTTACTCGTACTCTTTTAAATATTTTTATTTATTTTTGAATAAATTAAATAATTGAAAATAGCAAATTACAAAAAAAATATTAAATTTTAATGAAACTTGTATAATTTATATATAAACCTTATATTGAATTATAATATTATAGCATTTTTATGTATATATTTTTTATATGGTCCCAACGCAGTATGAGAAAGGGAAATGCTTTAGGTTGGATGGGTGTGAAAGAAATTTTCACAACGACCAATAGAAAACAACCACGTAAGCTATCTTTGAGGGGCTAAAATGCACCTGCATGCAGAACACACTCCCTCTCTTTCTCTCCCTCCCTCCCCCTTCCCCATCTGCTTATCCCATCTCCATTAATAGTCAGCTGGATCACTAACCTCTTTAAAAACATTCTGGATTTTGGACTTAAAAAAAAAAAAAAGCCGTTGAATCAGAACCGAATATTAAAGCCAAGCCAAACTGGAGATTGGAGGTAAATCAAGAATTGAAACAATAACTAACCAACAAAAAGAATTATTAAAAAAAAAACTAAAGGGTTAACCAATGAAGATAGAGAAAGGGAGATGAAAATGAGTATATATCATAAGAAGGGCACATCAACAANTTTTTTTGTAATTTGCTATTTTCAATTATTTAATTTATTAGGTTGGATGGGTGTGAAAGAAATTTTCACAACGACCAATAGAAAACAACCACGTAAGCTATCTTTGAGGAGCTAAAATGCACCTGCATGCATGCAGAACACACTCTCCCTCTCCTTCTCTCCCTCCCTCCCCCTCCCCCATTTGCTTATCCCATCTCCATTAATAGTCAGCTGGATCACTAACCTCTTTAAAAACATTCTGGATTTTGGACTTAAAAAAAAAAAAATAGCCGTTGAATCAGAACCGAATATTAAAGCCAAGTCAAACTGGAGATTGGAGGTAAATCAAGAATTGAAACAATAACCAACCAACAGAAATAATTATTAAAAAAAAACTAAAGGGTTAACCAATGAAGATAGAGAAAGGGAGATGAAAATGAGTATATATCATAAGAAGGGCACATCAACAAAATCGTCAATAGGAAACGAAAAAAAACTTCCCAAATTCTTTGTTGTCAATGAGCTATTAACTATACAATTTCCAGACAAGTCTATTCATAGTGGCACAAATGGTAGCGAAGACTCAAAATATAATCTTTGCAAAGGAAAGCTTCTTTTCTTACTTGGGACATTAGCCTCGGTCATAGATTTCTATATCCAATAGCAGAATAACTAACACATGGCATTTACGCATGTTGGGTAGAGAGAGAGAACGAATGAGAGACGGGTATCGATTCAGACCCAAAGATGTTTTGGGGCTTTCGTCGGCGTCAAGTGCAGGTGTGGAGGAGTGCATATAGGGTTTCTGTCGGCGTGGAGGAGTGTAGATGGGAACTGGAGAGGGAGAGAAATGAGAGGGCTAGGGTGAGATGGGGGAGGGAGAGGGAGAAGGAGAAGGAGAGAGAGAGAGAAGGAGAGAGAGTGTGTCTTCTGCATATAGGTGCATTTTAGTTCCTCAAAAAGAGCCTACGTGGTTGTTTTCTATTGGCTGGTGTGAAAATTTCTTTCACACTCATCCGGTCCCTATAAGAAACTACCGAGTCTTACATACTAACAATTATATAAATTGAGGAACGCTTCGCGCTAGACACACCTTTAATTAAACGGAAACCCATTAAAAGCTGACACCTAGCTTTCTCTAAAACAAAGATGTAGAACGCACCACATGGGATAATTTCCCATTTTAATCCGGACAGCACCTCTGCTCCCCCCTTCTTACTCTCTCTCTCTCTCTCTCGCTCTCTCACCGAAAAGCCATCTGATTCTCTCCCCGTAAATCCCTCTCATTCTCTCAAACTGAAGCATCCCGATTCACAAATCAGATTTATTTTTCAGCCCCAGTTTCGGTTTTCAAGAAGTGAGATTTATTTTGTCATAATTTTTCCTTTATTATTTATTTAACTGAAGTATGTGTAGTTTCGGTTTTCTTGCCCCAATTTCGGTTTGAGGTTCGAAATTAGGATTTTGTTTGCAACAAAGAGGAGTGGGTTCTCGAAGGAGGAGTGGGTTCTGGGTTTCACCGATCTATCGAAGGAGGAGTGGGTTCTGAATAGAGAGATCGGCGACGTAGACAGATCGGGGAAGGAGACGGAGGAGTGGGTTCTGAATAGAGAGAGGACCAGCAGAGAGAGAGAGAGAGAGAGAGAGAAATCGTGTTGGGTAATCTAAGGGTATGAGATGATAGATTGAGTGCGACGCGGTTTGTTGGGGAGAAGGAGTATCCCTTACGTGTTAGCTTATAATTGGTCTCCGTTTATCTTGAATTAAAGGAGTATCCGGTTTAAAGATTTTCTCATATAAATTATATATTTTTTATACATTGGGAGAAGTAGGTTTCGAAACCATTTGGAGAATGAGACCGTATGCCATCAAGCCATCTAATTCTTGGCTATATAAATAACTTAAGTACTTAATTAATTAAGGGGTTACATACTATACATTTAATTATAAATATACTACACTTATATATACTTATATTATTAAATTTAATATGTACAGAAGTATATATATTCAACTATATTTGCACGAACTCTAATCAAATCGAGTTAACAAATCAAATTACACAAAATTAAAATAACATATCTTAACGAGAGTTAATCGAATTTAATTAAATATTTTTTACCCGAGTGTTTTTTCACGGTCGAGTTATGTCCAGCAAATTTCATGTTTACATTTTATAACACATCATAATCTACGCATTGCGCGCACGCTAGGGCGATTCAGTCGGGGTCAGATTACTGCGTTTACGGTGCCGCTCGAAAATAAAACTCCTCTGATAATCCTCAATTTTAATTTGGAAACAACACAGGCGATGTGCCCAAATAGACATTAAACCATGCAAGCAAGCGATCATCCCTAATCATGTTCCAAAATGAAAAATGTACGAAAAATAAAGAAGGGAAAATCAAACTAAGCTTCTCTTTAATTACGAAACAAAACGGAATTACCATTCACCTAACCCTGACAAGACTACTGCGCTTAATTAGGCCATTTTCAATTCCATTTGCTCAATAGATTTTTGGTGGGTCTCTTCTTCACAAGAAATACATACTCATACACATAATCTCCGACTTAACACATTAATAGACAAATTATGCATAATTTGAGCGAGTTGATTAAAACTTAAACTTCAGTAATTATAAGTGCATTAAAAAAATTAAAAACCAGGGCTCAAATAAGCCGAACAAACCTACAAGAAAAAAGTTTGGGCTACTTTTTAAAATTCAATATATTTTCTTCCGCACAAATTTCTCAGTAGCCAACAATTGAAATACATTTTTAGGCGAATTCAGTAGCTATACGCATGCCCACAGATACAAACACGAGTGCAGGAGGGAGGAGGAAGGCAAGGACCTGAGTAGCGAAATCTTCGAGAATGCCCTCCTTACTAATCCCGTGCTCGAGGCAGAGCTGCTTCCAGAACTCCATGCCGATCTGGTTCCCGCATTGTCCGACTTGGAGCGTGATGATCTCCCTCGGCATTTCTTCTCTTCTTTCCTCTTCCTCTTCTCGGGGAAACTACTGAATAGCTAGGGTTCTGAACCGGAAAGGGAAAGGGAAAAGAAGAAGATAGGTGGGATTCCCTCTGCTCTTCCTTCCCTCTTGCTGTGGCGCGGGGAGATTTTTGAAAAGGGAAAGGAAATGAGGGGGAAATTAGGAGGAAATTAGGGGAAAGTGAATGCCATCATCGGAGTCTGTTTCGAGCGGCACTNCCTCGCTTTCCGTCAACTCTCTCCTAACTTTCTTTTCTTTTCAGCCGAAATCCCCCTTCATTCAAGTCTAAAAATGCTTTTAAAGTCCCTCTCCCTACACGTCTCTCTTTCTTCCAACCCGCCGACACCTTACTTTCTCTCACACCCAAGAAAAATTAATCCCACACGTCTCTCCCTCTTCAGCACCTACTTTTCTTCTCCAATTCTGCCCAAGTCAAGCACCACCCACTCTCCCTTTCTTTCTTTGCCGTATACATCCAGACCAAGTCAAATTCTCTACGTCTCTTTCTTCTTTCGGTTCAATCAAGCACCGACTTCTCTCCTTAATTTCTGCATGTGTGCTGTCTCCCCTTCTGTTCTATTTCCTTTCCGTATGAGTCCAGTTCCAGGCGCCTAATTTATTCCACCAAATTTATTTTATTCTGCTTGAGTATCACGTACCACGTTTTCAGCACCGGAGAATTACTTAAGTCCGTTTTAGCTGCACCAAGTTCACACTCCCACCAACCGTCCGAGAGCAAGCAAAAATAAAATAAAGAGCTGCTCCATGATTTTCTTGTTCTTTGCCGACAATTCTTTCAACATTTTCGGTTGCCCAAATCCACCGCTTTGAAACTCATATAGCATGCACCGTGGCTCAGAATCGAATCTCCTTTGAATTTTATTTGAACTGAAAAAAAAATAATACTCGAAATAAATTAAAAGGAAAATAGATTATTAAATATGTGAGGAAATATTTTCTAATTAAATCATAGTTATAAAATTAAGCATAAACATGATATTAATCAATGAAAAATCACAACTCGAATTTATGCTTATTAACTATTTTTCCATCTAAAACCAATAATAATGTCACGAACCAGTTGAAATAAATTGGTTTTAAATAACTAAAATATGCAATTTTACAGCTCAAATAAGCAGATCTAAAATGAGCGATGAAGATTGGGAGGATCTGGATTTGAGAACAGCAAGTGCGATACGTCTGTGCTTGGCCAAAAATGTTCTTGCAAATGTGCATGGAATATCTACGGCAAAGGAACTCTGGGAAAAACTTGAAGAGTTGTATCAGACGAAGGGCGTCTCAAATCGTGTGTACCTGAAGGAGCAGTTTCATACACTGCGGATGAGTGAAGGTACAACTATTTCAGATCATTTAAGCGTTCTCAATGGCATTGTCGCTGAGCTAGAAGCTATTGGAGTTAAAATTGATGATGAGGATCAGGCCTTGAGACTCATCTGGTCTCTTCCACCTTCCTATGAGCACATGAAGCCTATTTTGATACATGGGAAGGAGAAAATAATTTTTTCAGAGGTTACCAGTAAAATCTTTTCTGAAGAGAGAAGACTAAGTAGTGGAAATAATGTTCCACTTGAGAACTTAGTGATGGTAGCAGCTGGAAATGGGAAGATGAAGAACTCCATGAAGAAGAAAGTAGTCTGCTGGGAGTGTGGACAATCTGGGCACGTCAAGAAAAATTGTCCGAGAGCAGGAGCTGGTTCGGCAAGTGGCTCCAAGTCAGTAAATGGAGATACTGGAAATGATGCTAATATTGCGTCTCTCTCCATAGAAGATTTTGATCTTTAAAAGGAGACGTGTACATCCTCATGGCATGCCGCTAATTCCCAAAGTTGCCATGATAGAGGATGTGTTAATATTAGCGGGTCCACAAGTTTGCACACAGGCATTGGTTTGGCATTGATGCAGGGTGTGTGGTGGAAATTCATGTCGATGGCTGATGAACTTCTAGGAAAGCCAAACGTGGAAGTTACACCATAATTTTCAGCAAAGTTGTTTTCGACATGGGCCGAAGTGAAATGCTTGGAATTGGTTTATTCTGAGTGGGTATGCTTTTATGGTGAAGCATGATAGCGGAAGCTATGAAGATCTTCATTGAGGTGGAGCTTGGCTGTGGGACTAGTCAAAGTCGCAAGGTGGAGATTGTTGTTTTTGCTTTATTCTTAGTCCCACACCGGTGGGTGAGTAAAATAGGGGCTAATTCTAAAGCTATAAATAAGAGGCTTAGCCTCTTAGTTTAAGTGCACCAGTTGAAAGCTTATCTAGTAACTTTTGACTTTAGTTAAATTCCTCTATTAGCCTTTTGTAAAAAGGGAAGAGGTGTAAAGTTAAAGTTTTACTAGTGGGGTAGCTTTGTAGGTGTGGTGAGGAGAAAAATTGTGTGATTGTAGTAATTTTTCACATAGTGAATTTTCTTCTCTGGGTCTGGTGGTTTTTCTCCTATTTTGGAGTTTCCACGTAAATTTCTTGTGTTGTTATTATTTCTCTATTTTTCTTGTTATTCCTGCAAAGGGTAGATCCTAGGGGGGGTGAATTTGGGAGGTCCAAATTCCCAACACCTCCACACCTGCACTTGACGCCAACGAAAGCCCCAAAACATCTTTGGGTCTGAATCGATACCCGTCTCTCATTCGTTCTCTCTCTCTACCCAACATGCGTAAATGCCATGTGTTAGTTATTCTGCTATTGGATATAGAAATCTATGACCGAGGCTAATGTCCCAAGTAAGAAAAGAAGCTTTCCTTTGCAAAGATTATATTTTGAGTCTTCGCTACCATTTGTGCCACTATGAATAGACTTGTCTGGAAATTGTATAGTTAATAGCTCATTGACAACAAAGAATTTGGGAAGTTTTTTTTCGTTTCCTATTGACGATTTTGTTGATGTGCCCTTCTTATGATATATACTCATTTTCATCTCCCTTTCTCTATCTTCATTGGTTAACCCTTTAGTTTTTTTTTAATAATTATTTCTGTTGGTTGGTTATTGTTTCAATTCTTGATTTACCTCCAATCTCCAGTTTGACTTGGCTTTAATATTCGGTTCTGATTCAACGGCTATTTTTTTTTTTTTAAGTCCAAAATCCAGAATGTTTTTAAAGAGGTTAGTGATCCAGCTGACTATTAATGGAGATGGGATAAGCAAATGGGGGAGGGGGAGGGAGGGAGAGAAGGAGAGGGAGAGTGTGTTCTGCATGCATGCAGGTGCATTTTAGCTCCTCAAAGATAGCTTACGTGGTTGTTTTCTATTGGTCGTTGTGAAAATTTCTTTCACACCCATCCAACCTAATGCATTTCCCTTTCTTATACTGCGTTGGGACCATATAAAAAATATATACATAAAAATGCTATAATGTTATAATTCAATATAAGGTTTATATATAAATTATACAACCTCAAAAAATATATATATAAATTATACAAGTTTCATTAAAATTTAATATTTTTTTTGTAATCTGCTGTTTTCAATTATTTAATTTATTCAAAAATGAATAAAAATATTTAAAAGAGTACGAGTAACTAGAATAATCACTCGACTCGCTAGGATTTGTTAAAGAACACGAATAAAAATAAATAAATAACTCGACTCGACTCAAGATCATATTTGAATATTTGATCTGCTCGAACTCGAGTTATTTGAGTCCAACTCAACTCGATAACCTAATAAATAGACCCAGCTCAAACCTAATAAATCGACCCAGCTCAGATAAATTACAGCCCTAGAGGTGCTTTTCAATCCATGCTTAACTACGTAGCACTTATAGGCTGAAAGTCGGACATGAGAAATGTTGAAAACTGCAATAATTATAGCCATTTTGAAAACTTGAAGCCTATCATTGGTGTGCTAATAATTTTATTATTTAAGAATTAATTATTGGGTTTGGATAGTGAGAAGTGTTGAAAAGTGTTGTAAAGAGTAGTGAAAAAAATGTAAAAAGTAATAATAAAATATTAAATATTAATAAAAAGTAGGTAAAAAGTAATAATAAAATAATAAATAGCAATGAAGTATGTTGAGAATACCTGAGGTACTTTTAGTACCCAAACTTTTGCGTGGTAAATGGCAAATTTTAATTTTAATTTCCGTTTTTTATTACATACACTGGATGCCAAAAGAGTTACACTCAAAGATTGTAACAATGCGAGCCAATAGTATTAAGGATGAAGAGCATTGCTACTCATAAGCCTCATACACCACACACCTCACTTTTTTATTTTAAATATTTTTTAAAAATTTTTTTAGATTTATTTTTTTTAAACTAATTCATTTTTTCTATTTATTATTCATATACCAAATATTTGATAAAAGAAAAAAATTAAAAAAATGAATAGTGTGTGGTGTATGGGCTTATCTTTAGAATTTTTCTAAGGATGAAATAGGGGAAAAAAAATCTAATGGGCCTAATATGAGTTTAATGGGGGTGTATTGGAATAGACCATGGTTACTAAGATTTTTGAAGTTATTGGATTTTTATGAACTATATTGGATAAACTGCGAGTTATTATTTCTTGAGATTTAGCTAGACCCAAATGCCCAAAATTTTATTTTAAAGTCTTTAAAATTAAATGAAAATTTTAGAAGAAATTAATTGACTGAAATTTTAGAAACACAAATAGAATTACTGAAATTTTAATCTATGAAATAACCCAAACCCGAGCCCAATGGAATTCTATCCCAACAGGATACAACTCTACAAATCAACTCCACATTAAAACTCTTTAACCAACTACTTTGTCAAATTCTATGCCATGCACGTCTCCACCGTCCACTAGGATTCATGTCCCAATAAAACTCTCCTACAATTCTACAAATCATCTTCACATTAGAACTCTTAAATCGACTCTTTATATATATATATATACTCAGCCCCATGCAGTTTACGTGTATCTCATTCTTCTTCAAGCCCTAGTGTACTTTATGTTTACCCAAAATCACGCAGATCACCTCCAGTCCACTAGCAACCTCATGGCCCCGCCTTAACTACCTGCCTCACGATAAGACCACCACGCATCAACCCACGAATAGCCCCGTTCACACCACTAACCGTGCACAAGCACCCCGAAGCCAAGCCAACCACTGTCGCACATCCTTTCTATTGAAATAGAGAGAGTTCTGGAGAATTGTATATTTCTATGTGTGTCAAACTATACAAAGGTGGCCTATATATAGTTGAATATGGCCAAAGTAAATAAGGAAATACAACTAATAGGAAAGATTCTAGCCTAACATAATTACAAGAAATTAAGGATATGATCTAATATTCTAGAGATATTCTAAGATACAAATATATACACTAACATCCCCCCTCAAACTCTTGGTGGCGAAGTCAACTAGTTTGGAAAACGGAAAGCGAGGGAAAGGAAGGAGTTTACGGTGAGGATTCTTTCAGAAAGTTTTTTTTTTTCTTTTACATTGGAGTTTACGTTTGGAGGGGGGTGTTTTTCCTCATTGGAAAATTTTCTTGGGAAGGCTTCGGTAGCTTTTAAGGTTACTGTTGTTCAACCTTGGAGTTGGAGAGAGACAAAGAAAAAAATATAGGAAACAAAAAAACCAGACGGAGGAATCGGTGCGTGAAAAAAAAAGAGTTGGAGATGAACTGGAGAACGTAGAGGGTTTACGTTCAGTGGGTCTTCCACTAACCTTTGGACGGAGAGGAAGTTTACGTGGCTGGAAGGAAGAACAAAAGAGAGCCGGTGTGAGGAGACTTGCTCTATTTTGAGTATGAGAAAACAGAGGATTGAATTTTTTTTTTGAAGGTGAGTAGCCTTCCGTTCGGATATATACTGCAGTTTATTTCTTTTCATTTGGAGGCTGGACTTTCAATTCTGTTTTGAGGGCAAAGAAGTAGAGCAGGATGGACAGCACATGAAAGAAGGATGTTTATGTTTAGAAGGAAAGGCTGAAAGACGTGAAAAGAGGAGGAAAACTAGTGAGCGGTTTCCCTTAAAAACGGGGACGCTGAAACGGGAAAAAGAAGGCAGGAAGTATGGGAGAGTTGATTTCCGTTCCGGTTGGATGATATGTTCTGGCTTGGTGACAGTGGACATAGAGACGAGAGATTCAGTTTTCGGCTGGGTTTGACTTACAGAAGCTTGGAGGGGAGCTGGTTGCTGAGGCTTCAGATTTTATTTTCTTGGTGAAAGGAAAAACGTAGCAGGGGGTGACAGAAGTTGGTATGCTGCAGTTGGAAGCTCTGATTTTTCTTAACGCTGCACTTCAAGGAAACTGACTTGAGGGAGTTGTGGACGCTTGAAGATTCGACGCTGGTAGACGGAAGTGTTATTTTTTTTGCTTGGAAACGGAACTAGGGAGTTCTTTGGGCTTCATCTTCTCTTCACTTTTACTCTCCTATAATTATTTTTCAGTGTTATTTTGTGTTTTATTATGAAGAATATTATTGTGATTTCCTTGACTCATTTAATGAACATGGTTGGCTAAATTTTCATACTAAGGTTAGAGGTGAAGTTTAATGATTTGAAAATTGTTTTCGGATCGTCGACAAATTTATTTTGTGAGTTTGATCGATTGAATGATTTTATTATTGGATAATTTGATTATCTATATATTTTTCTTGATTTATTGTGATTTCCGAATACAGTAAATGCTTGAGAAATCCCTGTGATAGTCAAATAAATTTGTAAGCGTTTTAATCATCAATCGTTCATGCTCGATCATTCGTAACTATTTTTCTTGATCTTAAATGCTAAATCTTCCAATTAAACGGAATTATTATTCTAGTTTAATTGAAGTAATTTGATCGGAAACAATATTTTAAATTATTAAACGGATCCTCGAAACCTTAGTCTTTTCCCATATCAATACATTTTATCATTTTAGTTTTATTTTGTTAAGTCAAAAATCATAATTTTAATAACCTCATTTTATTTTCAATCGCGCATCTCTTTTAATATTTTATTTTAATTTGTTTGAAAGAAATTTTCACATTAGTCAATCCCTGTGGATTCGATCCTGTAAGGTACTACAACACCTGTATACTTGCAGGTAAAACTGCACTAAATTTTGGTTCATTAATTTGAGTTAAAGTTTAGGCGCAACACTGCTCTTTTCACCAGTCGCACTAGTACCAGTGCTGACTTCAGGTGTTGGTCTGCCCTTCAATGCCTTGTGTAATCCTGATTGAATCAAGATATCTTTGACTTGTACTTGCCACAAGCCAAAATTGATTCTCCCATCAAATTTCTCCACATCAAATTTTACAAGATTTGAAGACCTACTTCCTGACATTGTTTTGATGAATTTACTGTAGAAATAAATAGTACCTCACTAAGTCAATTCCCAGGAAAGATTGGAGGGTCACAATGGACACACTTAAAATTTCCAATCTCCTGGACAGAACCTCCTTAGACTGTACGTATCCATACTACCACACCAAAACTCCACCCCACAAAAAGAACCTAGTGTCTCTGATACCAATTATTGGGAATTTGAACCTCCTAAATTCACCCCCCCTAGGATCTACCCTTTGCAGGAATAACAAGAAAAATAGAGAAATAATAACAACACAAAAAATTTACGTGGAAACTCCAAAATAGGAGAAAAACCACCAGACCCAGAGAAGAAAATTCACTATATGAAAAATTGTTACAATCACACAATTTTTCTCCTCACCCCAAACACACCCACAAAGCTACCCCACTAGTAAAACTTTAACTTTACACCTCTTCTCTTTTTACAAAAGGCTAATAGAGGAATTTAACTAAAGTTAAAAGTTACTAAATAAGCTTTCAACTGGTGCACTTAAACTAAGAGGCTAAGCCTCTTATTTATAGCTTTAGAATTAGCCCCTATTTTACTCGCCCACCGGTTTGGGACTAAGAATAAAGCAAAAACAACAGGAGGAGTGCATATAAGGTTTCTGTCAGCGTGGAGGAGTGTAGATGGGAACTGGAGAGGGAGAGAAATGAGAGGGCTAGGGCGAGATGGGATATGCAGATGGGGGAGGGAGAGGGAGAAGGAGAAGGAGAGAGAGAGAGAGAGAAGGAGAGGGAGAGTGTCTTCTGCATATAGGTGCATTTTAGTTCCTCAAAAAGAGATTACGTGGCTGTTTTCTATTGGCTGGTGTGAAAATTTCTTTCACACTCATCCGGTCCCTATAAGAAACTACCGTGTCCTACATACTAACAATTATATAAATCATATTTTTTTTATAAATTGGGAGAAGGAGGTTTCGAAAACATTTGGAGAACGAGACCGTATGCCATCAAACCATCAAATTCTTGGCTATATAAATAACTTAAGTACTTAATTAACTAAGAGGTTACATACTATATATTTAATTATAAAAATACTACACTTATATATACTTATATTATTAAATTTAATATGTACAGAAGTATATATATTCAACTATATTTGCACGAACTCTAATCAAATTGAGTTAACAAATCAAATTACACAAAATTAAAATAACATATCTTAACGAGAGTTTTGTTTTGTGTTTTTTTTTTTTTTTTTTAATAAGATATCTTAACGAGAGTTAAACGAATTGAATTAAAATTTTTTTACCCTAGTGTTTTTTCCATGGTTTTGAAAATCGTATTGTATCGGCCGGTACGGTCGGTATGGTATGTACTGGCCACTGGTCCGGTATAGATATTGGGTCTGTTTTGTACCGGCCGAAATACCGCCCGTGCCGGTCTATATTTCGGCCTGTACCGGCCGGTATTTTGGCCTCTATTTTTTTTTTCATTTCTTTATACTGTAAGCTCATTTTTTGACCTTTAATTTTGATCAAACTATTTATAATTTATACATATATGTATTCATGTATAATTTCTTCATATGTAAATTATTATTTTAAAATATAATTTATATATATATATTTATATATATAATTTATTCATATATCTACATAAAATAGTATTAATAATGAAATATTTTATTCTAATACTTTGACCGATAACCCATCCAGTACAGTATTTAAAACGTTGTTCTTTACACGGTCGAGTTATGCCCAGCAAATTTCATGTTTACATTTTATAACACATCATAATCTACGCATTGCGCGCACGCTAGGGCGATTCGGTCGGGGTCAGATTACTGCGTTTACAGTGCCGCTCGAAACAGACTCCGATGATGGCATTCACTTTCCCCTACATTTCCTCCTAATTTCCCCCTCATTTCCTTTCCCTTTTCAAAAATCTCCCCGCGCCACAGCAAGAGGGAAGGAAGAGCAGAGGGAATCCCACCTATCTTCTTCTTTTCCCTTTCCCTTTCCGGTTCAGAACCCTAGCTATTCAGTAGTTTCCCCGAGAAGAGGAAGAGGAAAGAAGAGAAGAAATGCCGAGGGAGATCATCACGCTCCAAGTCGGACAATGCGGGAACCAGATCGGCATGGAGTTCTGGAAGCAGCTCTGCCTCGAGCACGGGATTAGTAAGGAGGGCATTCTCGAAGATTTCGCTACTCAGGTCCTTGCCTTCCTCCTCCCTCCTGCACTCGTGTTTGTATCTGTGGGCATGCGTATAGCTACTGAATTCGCCTAAAAATGTATTTCAATTGTTGGCTACTGAGAAATTTGTGCAGGAAGAAAATATATTGAATTTTAAAAAGTAGCCCAAACTTTTTTCTTGTAGGTTTGTTCGGCTTATTTGAGCCCTGGTTTTTAATTTTTTTAATGCACTTATAATTACTGAAGTTTAAGTTTTAATCAACTCGCTCAAATTATGCATAATTTGTCTATTAATGTGTTAAGTCGGAGATTATGTGTATGAGTATGTATTTCTTGTGAAGAAGAGACCCACCAAAAATCTATTGAGCAAATGGAATTGAAAATGGCCTAATTAAGCGCAGTAGTCTTGTCAGGGTTAGGTGAATGGTAATTCCGTTTTGTTTCGTAATTAAAGAGAAGCTTAGTTTGATTTTCCCTTCTTTATTTTTCCTACATTTTTCATTTTGGAACATGATTAGGGATGATCGCTTGCTTGCATGGTTTAATGTCTATTTGGGCACATCGCCTGTGTTGTTTCCAAATTAAAATTGAGAATTATCAGAGGAGTTTTATTTAGACTCCTGTTCAACATAAGCGGAGTATGTCTTTTAGGTTCAGATATGAGGTAATTTGGCTTACTTGGGTGATGATTGATGCAATTTTTATCCAGAGCTTCCATGTTTTTTCTGACCTTTTATCATCAAAGTAATGCTGAATTTGTTGTTGGGGTTTTCAGTAGGTGTTATTCTTTCTTATAGTTGGCATATAATTTGTAGTAATTTGACTTTGAGATGCTGCAGGGAGGTGACAGGAAAGATGTTTTTTTTTACCAAGCTGATGATCAGCACTACGTCCCACGGGCTTTGCTGATTGACCTGGAGCCCAGGGTAATTAACGGCATCCAAAATGGTGAATATAGAAATCTTTACAATCATGAGAACATCTTTGTTTCAGATCATGGAGGAGGTGCGGGAAATAATTGGGCCAGTGGTTATCATCAGGTTTGTTGCTTTGTTTCCATATGGTAGGTTTTTTATGACATTCTTTGTCGATTCTAAGCCAATCCTTTGAGGGCTCTGTGTGCATAAGATTTACTCTTAGGTGGTTGGTATATTTGCATGTTAATTAATTTATTCTTCAATATGTAACATTTATGCTTTAAATTCAGAACTAAGATGGCTCATGCCAATGGAGTGAAGTTCTTGTGGTGTTGAAGAAAGACAAGCTGCTTTTCTGGATGTTTTCAAAGTGACAAAAGTAGGGAATGCATTCAAAGATAAAATATATTTGTAATCTTACGAAGATCCTGACTAATAACAACACAGATCTATGAGTTTTGGCTATGGATGACCAGTCAAATATTTCTATTACACTAAAATTCTTTGTTTGTTGAATTTATTATTCCACATGTTCATACTTCTAAGTTGAGTTTTATAGTCAGAATTTCTTTTGAATCACACATGCTTTAACCATTCGGAGAATAATTATTTGCACCAGTTTGTAAGAAACATTGTTATCTGAAATTCCTTCTATAAGCTTAAAAATTTTTGGATTTCACTTGCATGTGATGGTCTGCTTTTCATATTGTTCATATGGTTTCTAATTTATGATCAGGGGAAGGGTGTTGAAGAGGATATAATGGACATGATTGATAGAGAAGCTGATGGTAGTGATAGTCTTGAGGGTTTTGTTTTATGCCACTCTATTGCTGGAGGAACAGGATCAGGTTCTTTACTTCTGTGTCTTTTGCATTGTATAGCACATTCTTTTTATGGTATTACTGAGTGATAAAGTAAATCTAACATTGGCATTGGTTTCATTGGAGATTAAAACGAGTTCATAACTTCAAATTTTGAGAATGAACTTAACTACTTTTTGTTTTTACTGAAGTTGAACAAAATTCGGATTACTGGTAGCGTCTTAAAGATGAATAAAACATAGACATACAACCTTGAGCATCATTATGCTCATTAGCTCAAAATTTTGCTTCAATATCCGGCGATCTTTTGCTTACTTCACATTTTTTAGTATTTGCATGATGAAATCTACATGACTGCAAGCGCTCCCCTGCCTGTTCACTTCTTGATTATGCTCACCTTAAATAACGTAGGTATGGGTTCATATCTGTTGGAAACCCTTAATGACCGCTACAGCAAAAAACTGGTTCAGACATATAGTGTGTTTCCTAACCAGATGGAGACAAGTGATGTGGTGGTCCAGCCCTACAACTCGCTTTTGACGCTCAAGCGACTAACATTAAATGCTGATTGTGTTGTTGTCCTTGATAACACTGCATTGAATAGAATTTGTGTGGAACGTCTTCATCTATCAAACCCCACCTTTGCGGAAACAAATTCTTTGGTTTCCACTGTAATGTCTGCCAGCACAACCACTCTGCGATATCCAGGCTACATGAACAATGACTTGGTTGGCCTTCTTGCCTCCTTAATTCCAACCCCAAGATGCCATTTTCTGATGACAGGATATACACCACTCACTGTGGAGCGCCAAGTAAGTTTTAGATATGCATTTATTTTTTGTTCTTATGGGTTATTAGCATTTCTATAAAAAAATTATGATTACTGAGAATATTTTTAAAAAAGAAATTGACTGCATTAAATAGAGGTAGAGCAAGCAATCTAGTTGGGTTTTCATCCTGTTCTCTTTTTTTTTTTTTGATTGATTTGATGTCTTATATTGCTACAAACTTTTGAATCAGGCATGTTATGCTTCTAGAACATTGTTTCAGCTAAGTCTCAGCCAAATCTATCTTTTCTTGACAGGCTAGTGTGATTCGTAAAACCACTGTACTTGATGTTATGAGAAGACTTCTGCAGGCAAGAATATTTGCTTATGGTTTTTAATCCGTATGTGGTTTTGGCATTCCTTTGATATAGATCTTTTTCACAGACTAAGAATATTATGGTTTCCTCCTATGCTCGGACAAAAGAGGCCAGTCAAGCCAAGTATATATCAATATTGAATATCATACAAGGGGAAGTGGACCCTACTCAGGTATGTTAACAGAAACTTAAAAATCTTTGATTTTATAATATTTTCTGCAAATTTGTATACTTGTACTTGTATGGAGAAGCTAGGCATTTGTTTTTATGACAGAATATACTTGCAACTTCTTTTCATTCTGACCTATTGCGATAAAAAATTAATTTTTTATTATTGATATTCTATTTAATGTGTACACAAGGGCAGATAACTTTTATGGGGATTCTAATAAACTCTCATGCACGCCATGATCACTTACATCAACATCCTGCAGCCTACTGCTTTTCCTCCTATTTTAACATTTGTTTAATTGTTAGATTTAGATCCTAACCGTTCATGCCAAAAAGTTCTGTTCTTCAATGTTTCAATTTAATTTCAGAGGAAAAAAGTACAAAAAAAATCATGGTTTTACAACACGAAAAAGGTTTTACTTTTACATCTACTTTTTAGGCACTGAGAATATAAATATGCACACACACATACTGCTTTAAGGGAGGAGAGAGGAGGGGGGAAGGCAAAGAGAACTGCATTTACTTGTCCTGTCTTTCTCATTTGATCAATCTAAAAATCATTGCTTGTTAAAGGGATTATTATTGTTTCAAATTGTTGGTGGTGATCTTGGAAATGAATGCTAAGCTATCAGGGTTCTAATGGAAATTTTTTGGGGGATTTTTTTGTTGCTGCTGGGTCTAATTATTCACCTTCTCTCTGATCAGGTTCATGAGAGTTTGCAAAGGATACGTGAAAGAAAGCTTGTTAACTTTATTGAGTGGGGCCCTGCAAGCATTCAGGTCTCTTTTCTGAGTAAAAGCAATTGCTTCTGATCCTTAGTCCATTCTTTTAAACTTTATTCCTCTCTCTCTCTCTCTCTCTCCTTAGGTTGCTCTGTCCAGAAAGTCTCCATATGTTCAAACTGCTCATAGGGTAAGATTCCTCCTTTTTTTTCCTTCTTGTGTTAATGTTCTCTCCTTCGAAGATTTTTCAGGATCATACAATTTCTTAAACTTGAAATTTTATTAGCGTAACTGTTATGGATATGAGCTTCCCTGTTTTTCTTATGAAGTAATGTGCTTTTTATTTGGGGGAAAGAACAATAATTGAGAAAATGGTGTTTTGCATTTGTTAGGTCAGCGGACTTATGCTAGCTAGCCATACTAGTATCCGGCACCTTTTCAGCAAGTGCTTGAGTCAGTATGAGAAGTTGAGAAAGAAGCAAGCATTTCTTGACAACTACCGGAAATTCCCAATGTTCGCTGTAAGTTGCCATCATTATAAGTATAATAATCTCATTTCAGATCTAATTCGTCTGGTGATGGACATTGCAAACTCTTAATTTACATTATTCTCTTGTATCTTTATCTTCTAGCTAGGCGTTTCTTTTGTATAGATCCTGTGTACCTGACTTGCGCCTTTTGTACTTATTAATAAAGGATGAATTATTACTTATCAAAAAGAAAAAAGTTCTATTGGTTGCAAATTGGAAGGATTGTACAGAATTTATTAAAAAAAATTTCACTGCTTTTAGAGATAGTCAAGCAATATGCCATTTACATTTTTCTGTAATAGCTGGTAAGTGATATTGATGATGAATTAGATTCCATTTTGAGGCTGTGCCAGCTTTGATGAGTTCTGGGATTACGTTAGGGTCTTGTTTAAAAATATTCTTAAAATCTGTACAGGACAATGACCTTTCAGAATTTGACGAATCGAGAGACATAATTGAGAGTTTGGTCGATGAATACAAGGCCTGTGAGTCCCCAGATTACATCAAATGGGGAATGGAGGTAGATGCCTGCTAGCTTAACTCCTCATTTTGTTGATTGTGTTTTTCTGATGAGTGTATTATATATGTGCAGGACCCAGACCACGTTCTAACAGGAGAAGGCAGTGCCACTGGAACCGTGGATCCAAAGTTAGCTGTTTGAACACATCAAGTAAGATATTATCAGTTTTGAATAAATTTCTGCATTATTGTCAATACATTTTCAAACCATTTAATCACATTGTTGAATCCACAACCATATATGGTTTGATCCCTAGGTAGAGCATCCACACACTAGTGCATTTTTTTAAATTGCTAGTTCCCACTTAAATAAGCTTTATTGGAGATCTCTTCATGATCATTCCAAGTGGTTGTGTATTTTGCTCTTTGGGACCCTGCCATTGTGTATTCAATTTCTTTTGTTTAATATTGAAGCTCTATTCAATATGGTCAGCTATCCAAACAATTCAATCAGGATGCTCTTTCTAGTGGAAACTGTCAATAATTTGATAGAAACAAGTAATCTGGAACAGACATTGTTGCCTTGCAGATATAATTATCATAATTACCTTTTTGCCTTTAAAACAGATTCCACCTTTTTCTATGCAATAAGATTTTTAAATGAAGAAGCAACACTCTGTAATTGTGTTTTGTGAGGTCTTTGTTGTGTTAAGAGTACCTATTTTTATTGTTTTATTGTCGTCCATTACATTATATTATACGAAGACATGTTGGGTAGCATTCTCCTTTCAGGGGCTGGAATTATATATTCTTCAAAGTGGTAACTCTACACCATTTCCTAGACTAACATGTTTATTCATTTGTGTGAGTGAGTGAGAGAGAGAGAGAGAGCCTCTGGTGTGGAGTCTCTGGTGTCAAGGTGTGGAGTCTCTGGTGTCAGCACCGTTCTGTTTGCTCCCATGGTTGCCTGTAGTGCTAAATCTAGTTTAGCTAGACAGCCTTTTCTTCTTGCAGTCGGAAGGTGATTTTGGCTTTACTTCTACTTAATGCAGGTTATAGTGCTGTGTGCCAAAAGAACGTGAAGAATGACTTTGTTAAGTTGAATTCTTGTACATTAAAGTTCTTCCCGCTTTGTGTGCCATTTGGTTGTTTTTAAGGCTATGAGTTTTTGGGGTGTCATTTTGTCAATTATTCAACACGTCTTTTTAAACCTGAAATTACGGAATCTCACTTTATTATTAAGTTTGCAGACTAATTATGTTGGTCAAATCTCGATGACCCTGAAATTGGAAATCCAGGTGATGCACTTGAGGACAGAAATATGCCAAATTACCCGATTTCTGTCCTCAAGTCTTCTAGGCTTTAGGTAGACGATGCCTTTATTTTCATTGGGTGGAATGAATGTAGAAAGTATTGTAATGTGACCGGCCCATGTGGCGACAAAACTTGTTTCTTCCCCACAGCATGTGCTTGTGCGTTGTGTGGTTTGAGCCCATCATTGGATTAATAGTACATTATCGAAACACTAATGTAATTAATCTGCCATAACGTATGTGGATAACAATATCTTAAGCATGACGGCTTTGTATTGGTCATGTCTCAAGAACAGAGATTATGGACTGTTTGGATAGTGGAGGTGCTTCATTACATAGTCTTGTCTTATTATTACAATTTTTTTAAATTTTCATAAAAATTATAATAAAGAATTCAATTTTTTTAAAATTTAAAATAATAATATTTTAATTATATTTTATTTAATTTTTAATTTTTATCTTAATTCATTTATCTCAATTTACTCTCCAAATGGCATCTATATTGCTAGCTTATAGAGCTAACTTATAGAGCACGGGTTTGTGTTGTCATTGGACCAACTGTGCTACATCAGAAAAATGAAGGCCTTGTAAAAGCAAAAACAAAAACAAGATGTTAAGATGCCACCACTCTTTGTTTTTGTTGTTTCCGCCTTTTCCTTTTATCCTTTTTTGAATTTGAATTTTGAATTCCACCGTATTTAATTTTCGCAAGAATTGGCGTAAAAGATGTAACTAAAAGCAAGCAAGTAATTGGAAAAATTAAAATAAAAAGTAAATGGTACGGACAGGTAAGATAGGCCCTACAGCGACAAAAGTTTAACACGTTGTAGACGAAAGTAGTACAATCCCGAAGTGTTGCCCTCTCACAGAGGTTGAGAATGACGCAGGCTCAAAACTCAAAAGACAGTCAGTCCAATTGATTTTTGATAAGTATACCATTGCACATATAATTTATATAGTAAACGCCTTTTATCTCTAATATTTTCTTTTTTCAAGTGATATCTCTAAAGATTTATAGTATTCTCATGTGTATAGTTCAATTAGTAAAATACTTACATGAAATAATTTAATTTAAAAAAAAATTAAATTTAAATATTACCAATCAAATATTAATTTAAATGATATGAATTGTGTGCTTTATTTACATACTTAAGAGTAGAATAACCTTGTGCCAAAGGCCTAAGGTATGATGGCATAACACCCAAGTCTCCAAAATGGAGGTCTTGGTTAAACCCCTTTCTCTGTATAAAAAATAAAAAATAAAAAAAAATAGAATAACCGTCTCTAATATTTAAGTTTTATTAATTAACTGTATTATCTGGAACATGACTTTAAAAGTGTTATATTTTGAGTGGTGTATTTACTAACAGTAAAAGTAGAAAGAATAAAATCGATTCGAATATTAGCCGTTGAGATCCGTTGAAGTAGAGGTCCCACTTCAATCATTCAATCCGAAGTTGCGTTGCATTTGGAACCGAATGTCTCGGCCGAACGTTAGCGGAGAACCTCAGAGTGGTGTCCAGACTGTCTGTCCCAAATGCAGAAGAAAACAAAGTAAAATAAAATAAAAACCAACCACCATGTGCATGTGGCCTCGGAAAATGTTGAATTCTAAATCGAGTTAAAACTTGAAAAAAGTTATGAAAAAGGTTGTCATTCCATAAGTATGTATGTGTGTACTTATAAATGTTACTGACCTACTGTTATTTTAAGCTAATGGGGTATTTCCTTATGTATGTATGGTATGTATGTATGTATATGTATGGCAGGTAGAGTGGCCAGCCAGTGGCTTTCCCCTCTGTTTTACCCCCCTCTATCTATATAAAAAGGAAAACTTTCGTCTCCTTTGCACCCTCTTCTAATAACCCATTCTCGCTCTCTCTTTTTCTCGATTCTTGGGGGTTTCTTTCTTTGGAGTGCTGGGATTTTCTCTTTTCTGGGTTCATTTTCTTTTAGGGAGAGAAAATAATGGCAGGTTTTTCTTCTTCTTCAAAAGCTGTCATTGGAATGGTGGCGATCTTTGCTCTATTGTTCGCCATTGTTTCCCCGGCTGTGGTGGTAGAAGCCCAGTCTCCGGCTCCTGCTCCTGCCCCTACCAGCGATGGTAAACTTGGCAACTTTTGCTTTTGTTAGTTAGATCTGAAACATTGGGCATTGTTTTCATTTTACCTTTCTTTTCTTTATCTTTATTTTTTGTTGGGTTGTGGAATCTTAATTTTGATGGAATCTTTTACCTGTTGTCGACGTTGATATTTTAGGGACCTCAATTGACCAAGGGATTGCATATTTGCTGATGTTGGTGGCGCTGGTGCTCACATACCTCATCCACCCTCTCGACGCCTCATCCTACTACAACCTCTTCTAGTTATCCAATTTTAGGACTTTAGATGCGTTAGAGCAGCGGCCAGGGTTTGGAATGTAATTGCTTTGTTCATATTTGTTACCATGGGGGAGGAGGAATTGGTTTTTTCTTTTTTTGGTGGGGGTTCATTTGTATTCGGAAATTGAAAGAATGGTTCTATCGATTTGTTGAATTAATTTACTTTCTCTGCGCATTCTTGGTGCTCCACGCTTCACATCTCTATCAAGAATTAGGTCCAATAACTATAGAAAATCTCAGCATCCACTACCCGTTGGTGATTATCTACGCTGGCCCCACTCGCATATGAACTTTGTCGCATCAAAGGGGTGCATGAAATAGCAGCTCACAATTAGGTGGAACCTTCAAGCCATTAGAACTCACAACTCACTCGTGATTATTCACAGCTGAAATAATAATCTTCAGGGTGCGAAGCAAATCTTGTAAACTCTCACATTACTCCGCAACTTTATGTGAAACGTTAATACCCAGCAAAACTTTATGTGAAACGAAGGGAATTTTCTGTTAGATTGCAGACAGCAGACTTTTAAGCATAAAAGAAAAAATGACAATCCTAGCTTGGAATTTCCAGGCTTTTGGAAGAATGGGGAAAAAGAAGAATCATAGTTGCCTACGCAATATTTGTTGGCTCTCAAACCCTGTCATCGAAGGATGACAGGAAAGCCAATTTTGTAGCAGGATCCTGTGTGAACATTATATCGTTTCAAGAATTGAGCTAGTCCTCGGTATCCAAACCGCTGTTAGATTTTGTACAGCGGAAAGCATAATCTCGAAGGCTGATCACAACCAGGAGGGTCTCCCGGATTATTTAAGTATGCTCCCCCGATGATTGAGTTCCAAGCCTGTGATGCAAAGCATACTTGACAACTTCATAAAAGGAGACAACTATGCCGACTGAGGGTCCAGCACGGCCAACACGGGGACTGATTCCGGTAAATAGTCCCTTCATTCCACCATCCCTGATCCGATCCATATAATTAGTATTGTTTTGATAGGTCCACGTCATGAGTGACATAGGAACTATACAACATGTTCTAAATGGAAGCACACCATCTTTATGCTAAGAGAACTTCAGGATGCAATGGGGTGGAACCGTGCAGTTGTATCATTTATTAACAGAGTGCTACATACCTCCAAATTTCAAGCAATGTTTTTGTTGTTGTCATCCTTAATGCCTTTGCTGGGTCCTTCTAAAAATTGAGGAAAGGAAACTACGTCAACAACCAAAGCAAGTACAAAAGAACATAAAAGGGGAAAAAGAAAATTCCATGTATTTGAATTAAATAAATTTAACTGCAAATTCATGCAAAGTAATTTTGCAGGTCTCAGTCTCGAGGTCAACTACTATCTAATTCCGATAATGCCTTCAACTTCATCCTCAATCCCTAGGGAAGGCATGGAAATCTAAGGTACACCTTTGCAAAACCTTATTACAAGCCATTACTTGAACCCTACTATTATTCAATATATGGGATGTGAAAGGAACATAATCTCAAGCAACCTACATGGGAAAAAATGTTACTAGAAGCTCATGACCATAAATTGCACCAATTTTTTTATCTGCCAAGACCATACTGGTTACATTTCATTTATTTAAGAGTAAGAAGCCGTTGCCCATGGCTTGAATTGTTTTTCCCTTTTTGCTTTCCGTGGTGCTCTTCAATCATCATCAAATTTAAAATGCAATTGCATGTGATGGTTGGGTTAATGTGGTCAAAGAACAGAGAAGGAAAAAAGCATAAGAGGGAAAAAAAAGAAGTAAAAAAAGACTCTGGAAAGGCAGATGCATGTTGTGGAGGCTTGAATTGGAGATAACACCTCTATCTGCCGTCGGGTTCTTGCTACATCCAGTGGACAAGTAACAGCAGCTGCAAGGCTTCCTGCAACAAAGCCAGCACAAAAGTTTGCCCCAAGCACACTGCCTGCACTTGCTTTATCACCCATCATTCCAAGCAATCTTCTCCGAATCTGCACAAAGCAGAAAGAGAAAGTGGTCCAAGTTGGAAAAATGTGCTAGAAGCAATACATAATAAGATACCAGCGTCGAAATAATGTCTCACAGGCTCAAGAGTAGACCAGCAGATTGCAGAGAAAGGAATATCACGAGCAAGTTGTGCTCCAAGGCCAGTCCACAAGGTACGATAGTTTTGCACTGTTAAAAGAGAATACAGTTCACATATCTGATGATAAAAGCCAAAGAATAAACTACGAACATAAAACTTTTGAGCATCCACCGCATTTTTTCATTAAAGGACTACCAGACCACCACAAAAGACGTACAACTCAAGAAAATCTAGCCAAATCACTCCAGAGGCACATTTCAAAATCTAGATGTATAAATTCAGCTTCAGAGTGGAGATAGAACTCAGAGAATTCTAGACACATCATTTCATAAGTACACTTACAATTTTGAAGTAGGTTTGTGCTTTTCATAGGGTTGATAAGCCCAAGCAGTGTCTTCCTAACTCCAGCGGGCTTAACGCCAGCTTGGGTTTCTTTAAAAGCCTATATCATAAAGGAAAGACCAGAATGAGATAGATATATCAAGAAAGTTCTCCCTCAAAAACTAATTCTCTCCATTCATGGTAAAGAGCACTAAATCTAATGGTTTTTTCCTTTTATTTTCTTTCCCTTTTTAATATTCCCCAATAAGAAAGACGTTTTCTTCACATCCTTAAAGCAAGCTCTTAGGACTGGAAGAAAGGTCCAGTATTAGACAACTCACAAAATACAACACAGCTTACCTGCATGCGGGTCCTTGCCAGTTCAATAGGGTAACAAGAAACACAAGCTAATGAGCGTGCAACTGACCCTGCCACTAATGGTACATATGGAGTCAAGGTTGGTGCATTTTGAGTTGTAAAATCTTCCATTATATTGCGGAAAATGTCATAACAAGGCAAGTAGATGCCCACCTGGTTGTCAGTAAAACATAAAAACTTAAGCGAGAGAGTGTGAAAGAGGCAAAAGATAACATGAATCTGCAATGCACTAAGAAGAAAGCACAAGCGCAGAACCCCTGGCTAAAGAAGACTTACTGTTGGCACAGCCAATGCCAAGCTTGCATTTGTGCCTCTCCACAGCCCAGCAAACCCTTCCTGCACAAATTTACTCCTTGAAGCCCCCAGTGATAAGTGATTTCCACACCAAATAGAAACTGGACAGTATAAATAATAAATAACTTTTTTAATCTGTACAAAACAGGCGCGTCTACGAGACAAAGAATATCTTTTTTGTTTTTATAAGACAGAATATCTTAACAGCATTATGTTTTAAATAACAGTTCGCTACTAGACAGGAAAAACTAAATTTTCTTTTGGGTAGTGGTACAGAATTTTCTACTCGAAAAACAATCAAATACAAATGATCTCTTTATATCATTCTACAAGGTACAAGGAGGCCAGAAGAGCCCAGTTAGGCATCAGAAATATTTTAAAACATACATTTTGTGGGGAAAATTCACAATATACTCATAGTCTATATGTTCACTAACCTGACGTGTGACTTTGTATAAAACATCAAAAGTTCCTTTATACCGGCTACACTCTGGAGGGCATCCTGACTCAAAGCCAAGAATTGATCGTGTAGATGATGAACATCTCAAATCCGGAAGCATCTAGAAGAAACAGTTCATAAAATATAAAAGATGGCTCAAGTATTCAAGAAACCACACACAATCCAAAAATAAGTCAAAACTATTACATAAGTGAGCTAACCTACAAACTGCTAGTAGTTAAGAATCATAGACTGTTTGTATGCTCACCGTGTTTGTGTCAAAACATGTCATGTGGCACAGCCCCTGATAAGGAACTCCGGCAGCTTGTGCTTGCAACCTTGTCTGTAATTAAGGATTTTAAGGTGTTTAAATACGCAATTCCAAGAATATATTACCAGAGGAGGAAAATCAAAGAATTAAATGCTTAAAAAGGCTACAAACTGTAAACGCAAAAAAATTGTTATATGAAAATGTGGGAGAAAACTATAGTGCAAAACCAGTTTTGACATGACAGAATATGATTTTGGCAACTCTCATATGAAATCATATTTCAGAAGGAGCAACATTATATTAAGGTTTGATATGAATATCCTAATCCTAAACTTAAAGAGAACAAAAAAATACAGACATTTCAAACTATTATTACACCCCCCAAATATTTTTATAATTGTTATTGGAGTGGTATTCTATATGAAAAAATACCCAAACTCTCTCTCTCTCTCTCTCTCTCTTTTTAAGAAAAAGATACCCAAACTTGATAGTTTTACACCAGACAACTCCTTTTTAAGCTTTGATCATTTTATTTTAAAAGCACATACCTATCAGAACAATTTATTATATGAATACACACATACATAACAAAATCAAAAATTAAGTTTTGAGTTCTATAGATTCTATGCTTCTTAATATGGGGCACAAAGTTCTTTAAGTATCGTATATCAAATCCCAATCAGGTACATACATGTGAAACAAACACTACATAGCCTGGAAAAATCTCCAATTGCTATTATTTAAGGTTTATTAATGTTAATAGTTAGTCTAGTGGTTCGGTTTTAATTTTGGAAAATTTAAATTCAAAAGGGAAGTTATTTTTTAAGATTATTTTATAGATGTAAAGCAACGACTTGCTGTGAAAATAAATTTAAGACTTATCTGTTTACGTTTAACATAAATGTTAACACATGCAGATATAGAGACCACATGCATCTACATGCCTAAGAAGAGTTCATCTTTAATTGGGCATTGGCATAAAGAAGGGTTTTACACCTTCCAAAAGGATATGACGCCACGTCAAATTTTTCTTGAATCAAGAAAACACACGCATGGCATCTGATTACCACAGAAACACTACCACCAATGTAAAAGAAGTTTTCTTTCATTATTCTGTTACTCTCTCTATCTCCCAAACCAATCTATTTTGTTGTTTCGCTGCCCAATCGTACTTGTGCCCCTCTGCCGCTCCATTCCCTCTCACAATAAACTGCTATCCATGGATCCACCCCCACCCTTCATTTGTATCCTCACCTTCTCTTTCTTTATCTCTCCTCTGCTATTTTGCCCCATCTCATTGACCTCCATGTCCTTGCAGATCTGATTATACACTCACGCTCTGAAGCTCTATATGATGCAATTCCAGCCGCATTCTTCTTTGCATCTCTCTTTTATGCTCTCTTTGAAGGCTTTTTGATGAAAAACAGTGCGTATTTGACCTGTGATTTTTTGATCCGTCCCTATGTATAAGTTCTTCAGTTTCAGTGATAAGCTCCTAATTATTTCATGCAATTGTTACAAAGCTTATTGTTTTTGATTGTTTAGCTTATAGTTGAAAATCAGAGACATTTTATCTTTTAGATGGGTTTTCTGAGTCTTGAAAGTGTTGGTTATGGATCGGCTTTTCTTGTGAAATTCACAAATAATAGGGCTTGTTTGTTAAAAAGAAGTTCACATATCTCATACAACAGCAGAAACTACAAAGACTTGATATAGATAAAAACAATAAAGTCAAGGCAAAGCTGAGCATATAGCACCGTTCAAAGTTGAAGAGCAATGATCTGATAACGGGGGATCGCTTCTTGACAACTGACAAGGCTGAGCATATAGGCTTGAATAGATTTGAGTTTCTTATCAAATTTATCAGGTACATTATATCATTCTTAACTGCTTTGCTTTATATTCTTAGAAGGTTTTTTTTTTTTTTCAACATGTAAATCCAATTACACGGATGAATTCTTTATATACACCAATACAAGAGAAAGTGGGTTCAGCTGCCAAAATTATCATTTTGTTTTCTTTCATAATTGTATTTTAAGCTTGTGGTTGATCAGATGGTTTTTCTGGTTGCTGTAATGTTATAAGTTGCGGGTTATGTTATGCCATGTAATTCATCGCGGAGTATCATTTTTCTTTTCAAACGAGAAAACTGATTCTTTGTTATTCGGTTTATTTGAAATACAATGCTCACGTTTCAGCCTCCCATTGGGTGGTGTTAAAGACTGGTTTACACCAGCTCCGGACTACAGATGAACTGGCCTAAGAAATTACGTCATAAGTTGGTTCCATCCCTAAGAACTAGGTGTCCAAATAAAACCCAAAAATCTACCCAATCAGTTAATTTCTCTAATTATCATCCACAATGAATCTATGATGGGTGCCTCAAACACTACGTTGCCAATTGAGGGAAGAAATAAATTTTTTCGAAAAAAAAAAAACGGTAGTACGTGAGCATTTGAAGTACAAAGAAATTAATAAAATGGGTATTAAAAGAAATTGAAAACCTTGGCGACATCAAGAGGGTTAACGATGACAGCGGAGAGGGCAGCGGCACCGGCGGCAGCGAATGCTCTCTCTCCAAAGCCCAAATCCACATCCGCAAGTCCTCTTGTAGAATAAGAAGAAGAAGAAGTAGCAGCCTCCTTGAGCATATTTTCCTTTCCTTCAAAATCAAGCTTTGTTACCGCTGCCGCACTAATCCACGAAGGCACACCCGGCTTTGAGGCCACCATTCCTCCAAAAAAAAAAAAGAAAAAAAAACACACACACACACACACACAGAACTAGTTTTATTTGTATGAATTCGGGATTGATTTGCGTTGTCTGTCAGCTTTGATGTCGCGAGGGGAAGAAATAAATTTGGAGAGCAACAAGGAAGAGAACTGTGACTGATTTGATAGTCGTGGAAAGGAAAAGGCGAGAGACGGTTATAGGAGGAGGAAGAGTCAGAGAGTAGAGAAATGTAAGGATGGGGGCGCGGGCGGGGCCTTTTCCAGGACTTTCCCATTGCACGGGATTGCGTGGCAAAATAGGAGTCGTTGGGACAGATATTGATTCGTGGCGTACAACTGCGCATTCGCCAAACAAAACACTCGCGTGTGCCCTGACGTGTCACATTATAGCAGATCGTCATTCGTGGCGTACAACTACACAGTCGAGCGAACAAAACGTTCGCGTCAACTCTGTCGTGTCACTTCTCTTTTTTTTAATAATAACTGCATAATTATTTTAAAAAAATATTAATTATTTATTAAAAGATTAATTTTTATATATATCTATCTTAATATTTTTTTAAAACTAATTAGTTATATAATTCACAATTATAAATATCTTTCTCAATAAATAATAAGTTTACGTGAAATACATAAAGTTAACCCGTGACCACTAAAATACTAATTTAATAATACTAATTTTATACATCATTTCTCATAAAGTTAAAGAATAAATTTCATTTACAAGTTTAACCCGTGACCGCTAAAACTTAATTTGTGGAAAAAGCTTTAAATCAACCTCTCGATTGATTACACAAATTAACGAGATAAGGTGAAATATATTAAATGAGATAGTTGGTAAATAAAAATAAAATAATTTAAGTTAACTTATTTTATGAGATTTTACAAAATATGAGAAAAAATTTCATAAAAATATTATAAAATTAAAATATTATTAAAATAGTATTTTTTAATATTATTTTTATTTTACAATTTGAGAAGGTTGAATTGTTTTTTGTATTTTGTTTAAAAGTTTGAAAAAATTGTAATGATTAGATAAAAAAATTAAACTTTTAAAAATTTGAAATTAAAAATTATTTGTGATTGAATAGTATTTGAATATAGAGATGAAATTGATTAAGACCATCTATGAAACCATGGCTGATCTCTTACTAATAAAAAATTGTCATATTAATAAGGTGAGTGGTACCTTCACTTCATACTAATTTCTTGTGTGTACCATCTTAAAACATGGTGTAATATTGAGTCTCTTCTCTAGTTTCTCTCTAGGATTCTATCTTGTGAGAGTTTAGAGGTGGTGTTGAGTCCCTGCGGGTTCTAATCTTATTACAATTTCTGTGGTCTTTTCTTCCACTTGCGATGGAAGGTTTGCAACACTTGTGGAGTAATCTTCGGTTGAGTGAAGAAGAAGATGCCTCTATTGTGCTGGAGGAGGTGAATGTTTCTATGGTGAAGAGCAATGGTGACTTAAGTTTAATTGGCAAAATTTGGTGTGATTGACAGTTGGAAAAGCAGGTTGTAGAATTGACTATGGCAATAATATGGTGCCTTAGTAAACCTGCTGTGTTGAAGGAGGTTGGAAGGAATATGTTTGTGATGAGTTTTGTGACTCATGCAGATAAAGAAAGAATAGAAGGAGGAAGGCCTTGGTCTTTTTATGGTAAGTTGATTGTGATTATTCATTTTGATCGAATTACTCCAGTTCATCCATTGAAGTTCGATGTTGCACCTTTTTGGGTACAATTTCATAATCTTCATTTGTTTGGTATGAATAAGGATTATGAAGTCAAGCTGGGTGGTTCTATTTGGAGGTGGATGCTGATACTAATGATGTTGGATGGGGAAGTTGTTTAAGAGTTAAAATTATGATTGATTTGAAGAAACCTCTTGCTAGAGGAAGGACTTGCATTGTGCAGGGTGCCAATGTTTGGAGTCCAATATAGTATGAGAAGCTTCCTCATTTTTGTTTTATATGTGGTAGAATTATACATAAAAGTGCAAGCTGTCAATTGGAACCTCAATCTTCCCTTTAATTTGGTTCTTGGCTGCGGGCAGAGTCAAATTTCAAGAAGAGGTGTGAGCTATCTTAGGATCAAAGTTCAAGAGTTGTAAAGAACATTGGGGTGGAGCAGGAGTGGAACGTGGCGGCAGTTGGTGGTGCCAAGCATGCTGAGATCAGAAATGGTAACATTTGTTTCCCTTCAATGCCTACTAATGAGGATAGCTTAATTTCAGGCACAATTGCAGCTGTTACTCATGACAATTTCAACATAGTATCAGGTACTGACTGTTATAGGCAGCAGGGAGTCCCTATTGCTATAACGGCTATTATTGATAATATAGTAGCTAAAGAAGAGGTGGAGGTACACGTGTAAAAATGTGGTCATCATGGGCCCGTTGGACGATCTCATATTGGGCCTGATGCTAGGCTTTCTAATGTTAATGATGGGGCTATTGCTAAGCCTGTTAATGGAAATGAACATCACATTGGTGAAGTTGTACAAGCAAAATCTAATTTTTTGCAGAGGAGGTGCACTAGAAGTACTTGGAAGAAAAGAGCTAGGGGGTCTTCTTGATGAGGATTTTAAGAGGAAGAGAACTATGGAGTAGATTGTTGGTGGTATTCTACATGTTGTTGACAACAAGAAATGTAAGTTTCCAACTCCTTCTAATGATGATGCTATTCATGTTGAGAAGGACCATCAAAACAGGAGGGGTAACAAGAAATTGGGATTGGCAGAGGCTGTGCAACAGCCTTACCGAGGTCAATGAGTTTTGTAAGCTGGAATTCCCATACGCTTGGGAACCCACTGGGAATTCAGATCCTTTCTAAGTTGGTCAGAAAAGAAGTACCTGAGATTTTACTTTTACAAGAAATAAGGTTACATGCTCGTGTAATGGAAAGACTAAAGTACAAGCTGAGAGTTTTTGGCTGTTTAGCTATTAGTTGTGAAAGGAGAAGTGGTGGGATGCATTGTATTGGAAGAAACAATTTAGAGTTGAAGTTCAAAGTTTTTCAAAGTCTCATATTCGTGCTAAAGTTACTGAGGAAGGTCTAAATGGTGAATCATGGTGGCTAATTGGGTTCTATGGTCAACCAGAGGTGAGTAGGAGAAGTGAATCTTGGTCTTTGTTGAGGTCTCTTAAAGTTCCTTTTGATACATGTTCTATTGGGAGATTTCAATGAGATTATGAGTAATGATGAAAAGAATGGTGGAAGAGCTAGACCAGATAGGCAAATGAAGGCTTTTCGAGATGTCATTGAAGAATGTCAAGTACATGATTTGGGTTTTATAGGTAATCCATTTACATGGTGTAACAGAAGGGAAGAGGGTCATACTATTAGTGAAAGGCTAGATTGGTGCTTTTCTAATTTGAAATGGCATTCTTTCTATCCAATGGCACTTGTAGTTCATGGTATAGTTGCTTACTCTAATCATATGCCTATCATCCTAAAGTTGCAACAAGTTCCAAGAAAGAAATTGTTTCAGTTTGAAGCAATGTGGATGGAAGCTTCTGGATGTAAATAAGTAGTCGATGAAGCATAGAAGGAAGTTGAAGGAAAGAGAGAATTGAATACTGTCATGAGCAAGATTGAGCATTGCAGTGAAAAGCTCTTTGTGTGGAATAGATCTAGCTTTGGACATGTGCATAGAAATCTACAAAGGCAAAGGAGAATCTTCGATTAGCTCATCAGGCTAATCCACTTTCTCTTAATAGACAGAAAATTCAAATGGCACGAACAGAGGTTCAACAATGGTTGCAAAGATGTGAGACCATGTTGAAGCAAAGATCAAAGGTTCTATGGTTAGCTAAGGGAGATAAGAATACACGTTTCTTCCATCATAAAGCAACTCAGAGGAAGAAGAAGAATTGAATAATAGAGATAAAGGATTTAGTTGGAAGATGGCAAACTAATGAGGCAAGAGATGGTATCATTACTAAGTATATTAAGACACTCTTCATTGCTGCTGAGGATTTAGGCAGTATGAGTTTTCTACATGATTTAAATGGTAGAGTTACAGCTCCAATGTTGGAACAGCTTGATGCAACTTTTACAGCTGATGAGGTGAAGAGAGCATTAGATGAGATGCATCCAACAAAAGCACCTGAACCAGATGGTATGATCCATATTTTTTTTATCAAAATTTTGGTCTGTTGTTGGAGTTGATGTCACTGAGTTAGTTTCTGATTATAGGCCAATTAGCCCATGTAATGTCATATATAAGTTGATTTCCAAGATTTTAGCTAATAGGCTCAAGCTGATTTTACCTGCTATTATTTCACATTCACAAACAGCTTTTGCTTTAGGAAAATTAATTACAGATAATGTATTAGTGGCCTATAGGTGCATTTTCTTAGAAGGAAGAGAGGGGGAAATGATGGTTTTATGTCTTTGAAGTTGGATATGAGTAAGGCTTACAATAGAATCCAATGGGGGTTCCTTGAAAATGTGTTGTTGCAGATGGGTTTCAACTCAAAGTGGATTCAGTTGGTGATGTTTTGTGTCACAACTGTCTCTTTTTCAATTTTTGTGAATGGTGAGTTTAAGGGACCAGTTGTTCCAACTCGTGGACTAAGAGAAGGATCCCATTTCTCCCTATCTTTTTTTACTTTGTACTGAGGGCCTTATATCTTTGCTGGGCAAGGCAAATGAGCGTCAACAGATTGAAGGGATTTGGGTATGTAGAGGGGCACTTAAGCTGAATCATCTCTTGTTTGTATATGATAGTGTTTTGTTCTGTAGAGCCACTATGCAATCTTGTTTAATTTTCTTATAGTGCTTGACATCTATAAGAAAGTCTCAGGATACAAGATAAATAGAGAGAAGACTTCTATGGTGTTTAGTCATAATGTTCCCTTAGCTCAAAATTAAAGAATATATGAAGGAAATACACTGCCAACTGAACAAGTCATTGAGCATGCTTTCACTCTATACCAGGAACATAATGCTACAGCAGAGGCAATGAAAATTCTACAAAGATACAAGTGTAATTGGAGCCTCCTCCTGCAGGTGTGTTAAAACTCAATGTAGATGGAGCTCTCTTTTAGTAATCAGTGTAAGTCTAGTGTTGGAGCAGTGCTACGAGATCATGAAGGGAAGGTGTTGTTTGCTGCAAGTAAATCAGAAGCTGCTATTGCCGATCCAATATAGATTGAATTAATTGCTATCTTAAGGGGCTTGCAGCTGTGCATACCTCTAGGAATTGCAGAATTGAGGGTGGAGTCTGATGCTTTGCTAGCAGTCCAAGAATTGGAAAAGGAAGGCTATTCTACAACTTTGTGGGGGTGGTTTGGTCCAATAAATCAAGAACTTGCTCCAAAGGTTTTCTACTTGGTCTCTTCATCATAGTGGACATGAAGCTAATGGAGAAGCTCATGTATTGGCTAGGTTTGCATGGAATCTTGATGATATTATTATTTGGTGGGACTGATTGAGCCGATTTGGTAAACTAGCTATTCTTTTAAAAATAATTGAAAAAATCTATTCATCATCTATTTTCTCATTATCCTCTGATCATCATATGATGTGCCATTAAATGATAGATTCACAAGTGAAATATAATATATAGTCTCTAATCATCTAATACCAAATCATGAGATAATGAGATGAGGATGAAAATTGAGATGATGAGTAGCATTACTCAAAAAAATTATATACTATACATGTTCTACATGTAGATGCCTTTTTTTTTTTTTTTAATAATAATCTAGGTTATCAATATGGTCGAATTGCAGCCAAAGTGGTGCTCAAATAGTGGTGCGATGCTTCAGTGGTCATCCATAGTTTAAACAGTAAATAAAATGCATAAAATGTAAATTGTGAAACACACCAAGATTTGCATGGTTCGGTATTAAGCTATTATGAGAAATTTTGAGAGAAGATGAGATTTTCCCAAATAAGCTATTAGTCATATATCCTATCTATTTCTTTGTTGTTACTCTTTACTAATAGGCTTCTATGCGCATGGGTTGGACTGGCAGCATATTTCTACCCCCAACAATAAGATAACAATTATATTATTTATTATATAACTTACTCTTATACATAAATATTAATATTAAATTATTAGTGCATTATTATTTATGCTTACATAGCGCTTATTAATTGGATGATACATTCATACAAATTAATAAATTATATAAGTATAACTCAACTTCCACTATATTCTCCTTAATACATTAATAATTTAATATCTTGGATGGTATCATGACGTGAACATTATTTTACATAATCAGATTAAGGAACTTAAGTTATATATTGTAAAAAAAAAATGGGGGAAATTGAAAAAACAAAATAAAGAGGAAAAATAGGTTTCTTACTTGTAAATGTACCTTATATGGACCGAAATAAACCAAAAGACCGAGATATTTAGTTTTGTTGATGAACCAATTGATTTTGAATTTTACTATAACAAAACCGATTAGTTCAGTTCAATTTGCCAATAAGCTTAAAATTGAACCAAACTAAAAAGGATATTTGTACCCTTTAGTAATTAAGCCTACTATCCATAGGTTTAGCTAAGAGATAAAGTCATGAAGGGACTCAGACTCATAAGAGAAAGTTGACTTACATCCTAAGAAGAGATAACTCTTACTCCTTGAAGAAAAATGCTTCACAAGGCTAATTGGACTCATATCACTCCAAGGAAATAACCTCTATAAATAGCCTATATGAGGTAACAAATACTTGATTTGATTTACTTCATCTTCTACATACTCTTACTCTCATATTATATTTCTGACTTTGGTATTGGAGTTTCCCTAAGGCAACCAGTGGCGTCCCATTTGTTAGTTGCAGGTCAACCGTGTGGTAGGTGGTGAAACACATCCTTTACAGTCACAACGCCTGTTGAATCTTAACAGACTTCAACTCGATTTTCGCATGCCAACCATTACTCGATCACACGCAAACCGTGATCCAGAAGCAAGCATGGCAGATGTAGAGATGAGGTTGGCAGAAGCTGAGGAAAAACTGAAGCAGGCCATGGCAGTTGTTGTGCAACTGCAAAAAGAGAATGAAGAACTGAAACAGCAGAAAGATGGCCTCCCTCCTGTCCAAAAAGGGCAAGTTGAAGGAGATGCACATAGTGCAAAAGGCGTAAATAGCGAAGAGATAGAAAAGAAAAGGTTGCACGACAAACTGCGCAGTCTGATTGACAAGTGCAAGGAGATAGTGAAGAGGATGGGTGGTTCCTCTCAAGTGGAGTAGCCACTTACTCATACAAATCTTCCTTACAACAAGGAAGTCATGGCGGTACCCCTACTGTCCAAATTCAAAGTGCCGCAGATCGACTTGTATGACAGATCCAAGGACCCCGTTGCTCACTTTGAAAATTTCAAAGCACATATGACCTTTCACTGCTTCCCAAGAGAAGTGGCTTGTCGGGCTTTCCCATTGATGTTGAAAGGCATAGCGTGGGGCTGGTTTGGGACTCTACATCCTCGGATCCATTAGAAGTTTTGAGGATCCGGCAAAGCATTTCCTTACACAGTTTATGATAAGTAGAAGGCGTCATAGACCTAGCCGTTTATTTGCTAACCATAAAACAGAAAGAGGGAGAAAACTTGAAAGCCTATCTAACACGCTTCAACAAAGAAAGGCTCACTATGGATGACTAAGATGAGATGATCACCTTGGCCGCCCTCCTAAGGGGCATCTAGACCTGAAGCCCGCTAATGGCAGAGTTAGCCAGGAGAGCTCCATCCATCTTAAGAAAGTTCATGGATTGAGCAGATGATTTTGTGAATGCAGAAGACACACTGCAGGCTCTCTTGGGGTCGATGAGGCAGGAAGTGAAATCGGATAGCACCTAGACTTAGGAGGTGGATCCAGAAGCGAGCATGTTAAAAAAAATACAAACAAAGAGAGAGAGAGAGAGAGAGAGAGAGAGAGAGAGAGAGAGAGAGCACTGGAAGCATATTGCACGTATAACGCCCCTTGGCGAGCAACAAGGCCAAAGCCCCACGGCGAACAACAAGGCCCACGCCCGTTGGCAGGCAACAAGACTCGTGTCCTTTTGGCGGGCAACAAGACCCACGCCCCTTAGCAAGCAACAAGGTCAACGCCCCTCGGAGAACAACAAGGCCCACACCCCTTGGTTGGCAATCAGACTTGTGCCCCTTGGCGGGCGACAAGACTAATGCCCCTTGGTGGGCAACAAGACTCGTGCCCCTCGGCAGACAACTAGAACACAACACCTCCAGTAGGCGAATAGCAGACAGTTTCATGAAGAAGTTTTCACACAATGGCGACCAAAGTTTCATGCTACAAAGCTCTTGGCTGCCTCATGGCTACCAAGTTGTGGTGACCGACGTACAACACCTCCCTAACCTCAATGCAAGCAATGACTCTCCAACAACGCCTTGCTAAGCTATGGAACCAACGTGAAACACCTTGTGGTGGGAACAATTTCACCAAGCAATTCATAGCCCATGTTGGGCGATGATGCACAACGAGCAACTGGTCGAGGAGAACAACACTAGCATGGCGGGCAACTAATCGTGGCGAGAAAGAGCATATGATGGAACAATTATGGTTAGTGAGGCCCCAAGCGACTGCTAACCAACTCGCTGGTCGGGAAACGGAATGCCACGAGAGCTCCACGACCATCCTTTACCACAGTAACTCCAGATTGAAACCATGCAACTCGGTTGCTGCACTGTAGTTGATCATGGCGGGCTACACCTTGCCAGCCTCACCCAAACAGCTTGCCCTTGGTAGTCGGCGACACCCCTACAAAGCTCGCTGCCCCCTTAGGTGGACAACAGCTTCCTCGCCCTTTCACATAATTTCTTACATAGTACTTTTTGACAGAGGTAGGCAAGGCAAGCACAACTTGCTTATGGCAACAAAAAGCAAAAGAGGATATGCAAACGGGAAAATAAAAAACAAATACAAATATATATAATCAGATAAAAACAAGGAGAAAAACAGTCAGCAGCAAACAATCTTAGAAAGGAAATACCAACTACGAAGCCCATCATGGGCACCATTCGGGCATCTCATTTTTGTTAACAAAACTCGCGGTGCCCATGAAAAAGGGAAAGGTCAGGGACCGCCAACACCACTCTCACCTCATCGAGAGTCAACAAGCGGGACAACTTTTCAGAATGCCCAACCTCCCTTGTGACGAGCNGCTAGTAGTTAAGAATCATAGACTGTTTGTATGCTCACCGTGTTTGTGTCAAAACATGTCATGTGGCACAGCCCCTGATAAGGAACTCCGGCAGCTTGTGCTTGCAACCTTGTCTGTAATTAAGGATTTTAAGGTGTTTAAATACGCAATTCCAAGAATATATTACCAGAGGAGGAAAATCAAAGAATTAAATGCTTAAAAAGGCTACAAACTGTAAACGCAAAAAAATTGTTATATGAAAATGTGGGAGAAAACTATAGTGCAAAACCAGTTTTGACATGACAGAATATGATTTTGGCAACTCTCATATGAAATCATATTTCAGAAGGAGCAACATTATATTAAGGTTTGATATGAATATCCTAATCCTAAACTTAAAGAGAACAAAAAAATACAGACATTTCAAACTATTATTACACCCCCCAAATATTTTTATAATTGTTATTGGAGTGGTATTCTATATGAAAAAATACCCAAACTCTCTCTCTCTCTCTCTCTCTCTTTTTAAGAAAAAGATACCCAAACTTGATAGTTTTACACCAGACAACTCCTTTTTAAGCTTTGATCATTTTATTTTAAAAGCACATACCTATCAGAACAATTTATTATATGAATACACACATACATAACAAAATCAAAAATTAAGTTTTGAGTTCTATAGATTCTATGCTTCTTAATATGGGGCACAAAGTTCTTTAAGTATCGTATATCAAATCCCAATCAGGTACATACATGTGAAACAAACACTAAATAGCTGGAAAAATCTCCAATTGCTATTATTTAAGGTTTATTAATGTTAATAGTTAGTCTAGTGGTTGGGTTTTAATTTTGGAAAATTTAAATTCAAAAGGGAAGTTATTTTTTAAGATTATTTTATAGATGTAAAGCAACGACTTGCTGTGAAAATAAATTTAAGACTTATCTGTTTACGTTTAACATAAATGTTAACACATGCAGATATAGAGACCACATGCATCTACATGCCTAAGAAGAGTTCATCTTTAATTGGGCATTGGCATAAAGAAGGGTTTTACACCTTCCAAAAGGATATGACGCCACGTCAAATTTTTCTTGAATCAAGAAAACACACGCATGGCATCTGATTACCACAGAAACACTACCACCAATGTAAAAGAAGTTTTCTTTCATTATTCTGTTACTCTCTCTATCTCCCAAACCAATCTATTTTGTTGTTTCGCTGCCCAATCGTACTTGTGCCCCTCTGCCGCTCCATTCCCTCTCACAATAAACTGCTATCCATGGATCCACCCCCACCCTTCATTTGTATCCTCACCTTCTCTTTCTTTATCTCTCCTCTGCTATTTTGCCCAATCTCATTGACCTCCATGTCCTTGCAGATCTGATTATACACTCACGCTCTGAAGCTCTACCGCATTCTTCTTTGCATCTCTCTTTTATGCTCTCTTTGAAGGCTTTTTGATGAAAAACAGTGCGTATTTGACCTGTGATTTTTTGATCCGTCCCTATGTATAAGTTCTTCAGTTTCAGTGATAAGCTCCTAATTATTTCATGCAATTGTTACAAAGCTTATTGTTTTTGATTGTTTAGCTTATAGTTGAAAATCAGAGACATTTTATCTTTTAGATGGGTTTTCTGAGTCTTGAAAGTGTTGGTTATGGATCGACTTTTCTTGTGAAATTCACAAATAATAGGGCTTGTTTGTTAAAAAGAAGTTCACATATCTCATACAACAGCAGAAACTACAAAGACTTGATATAGAATAAAAACAATAAAGTCAAGGAAACGCTGAGCATATAGCTCCGTTCAAAGTTGAAGAACAATGATCTGATAACGGGGGATCGCTTCTTGACAACTGACAAGGCTGAGCATATAGGCTTGAATAGATTTGAGTTTCTTATCAAATTTATCAGGTACATTATATCATTCTTAACTGCTTTGCTTTATATTCTTAGAAGGTTTTTTTTTTTTTTCAACATGTAAATCCAATTACACGGATGAATTCTTTATATACACCAATACAAGAGAAAGTGGGTTCAGCTGCCAAAATTATCATTTTGTTTTCTTTCATAATTGTATTTTAAGCTTGTGGTTGATCAGATGGTTTTTCTGGTTGCTGTAATGTTATAAGTTGCGGGTTATGTTATGCCATGTAATTCATCGCGGAGTATCATTTTTCTTTTCAAACGAGAAAACTGATTCTTTGTTATTCGGTTTATTTGAAATACAATGCTCACGTTTCAGCCTCCCATTGGGTGGTGTTAAAGACTGGTTTACACCAGCTCCGGACTACAGATGAACTGGCCTAAGAAATTACGTCATAAGTTGGTTCCATCCCTAAGAACTAGGTGTCCAAATAAAACCCAAAAATCTACCCAATCAGTTAATTTCTCTAATTATCATCCACAATGAATCCATGATGAAATCAGTTAATTTCTCTAATTATCATCCACAATGAATCTATGATGGGTGCCTCAAACACTACGTTGCCAATTGAGGGAAGAAATAAATTTTTTCGAAAAAAAAAAAACGGTAGTACGTGAGCATTTGAAGTACAAAGAAATTAATAAAATGGGTATTAAAAGAAATTGAAAACCTTGGCGACATCAAGAGGGTTAACGATGACAGCGGAGAGGGCAGCGGCACCGGCGGCAGCGAATGCTCTCTCTCCAAAGCCCAAATCCACATCCGCAAGTCCTCCTGTAGAATAAGAAGAAGAAGAAGTAGCAGCCTCCTTGAGCATATTTTCCTTTCCTTCAAAATCAAGCTTTGTTACCGCTGCCGCACTAATCCACGAAGGCACACCCGGCTTTGAGGCCACCATTCCTCCAAAAAAAAAAAAAAGAAAAAAAACACACACACACACACACAGAACTAGTTTTATTTGTATGAATTCGGGATTGATTTGCGTTGTCTGTCAGCTTTGATGTCGCGAGGGGAAGAAATAAATTTGGAGAGCAACAAGGAAGAGAACTGTGACTGATTTGATAGTCGTGGAAAGGAAAAGGCGAGAGACGGTTATAGGAGGAGGAAGAGTCAGAGAAGAGAAACGTAAGGATGGGGGCGCGGGCGGGGCCTTTTCCAGGACTTTCCCATTGCACGGGATTGCGTGGCAAAATAGGAGTCGTTGGGACAGATATTGATTCGTGGCGTACAACTGCGCATTCGCCAAACAAAACACTCGCGTGTGCCCTGACGTGTCACATTATAGCAGATCGTCATTCGTGGCGTACAACTACACAGTCGAGCGAACAAAACGTTCGCGTCAACTCTGTCGTGTCACTTCTCTTTTTTTTAATAATAACTGCATAATTATTTTAAAAAAATATTAATTATTTATTAAAAGATTAATTTTTATATATATCTATCTTAATATTTTTTTAAAACTAATTAGTAATATATTTACTTTACACAATTACAATTATAAATATCTTTCATACAATATCTTTTCTCATAAATAATAAGTTAACGTGAAATAAATAATTTTAACGTGTACTAATTTTATACATCATTTCTCATAAAGTTAAAGAATAAATTTCATTAACAAGTTAACCCGTGACCGCTAAAACTTAATTTGTGGAAAAAGCTTTAAATCAACCTCTCGATTGATTACACAAATTAACGAGATAAGGTGAAATATATTAAATGAGATAGTTGGTAAATAATAATAAAATAATTTAAGTTAATTATTTTATGAGATTTTAAAAATATGAGAAATTTTTTATAAAAATATTATAAAATTAAAAATTATTAAAATAGTATTTTTTAAAATTATTTTTATTTTACATTTGAGAAGGTTGAATTGTTTTTTGTATTTTGTTTAAAAGTTTGAAAAAATTGTAATGATTAATAAAAAAATTAAACTTTTAAAAATTTAAAATTAAAATTATTTGTGATTGAATAGTATTTGAATTAGAGATGAAATTGATTAAGACTATCTATGAAACCATGGCTGATCTCTTACTAATAAAAAATTGTCATATTAATAAGGTGAGTGGTACGTTCACTTCATACTACTTTCTTGTGAGTACCATCTCAAAACATAATGTAATATTGAGTCTTCTCTCTAGGATTCTGTCTTGTGAGAGTTTAGAGATGGTGTTGAGTCCCTGCGGGTTCTAATCTTATTACAGTTTTTGTGATCTTTTCTTCCACCTGCGATGGAAGGTTTGCAATATTTATGGAGTAATTTTCCGTTGTGCGAAGAAGATGATGCCTCTATTGTGTTGGAGGAGGTGAATGTTTCTATGGTGAAGAGCAAGGGTGACTTGAGTTTAATTGGCAAAATTTGGTGTGATCGACAGTTGGGAAAGCTGGTTGTAGAATTGACTATGGCAAGAATATGGTGCCTTAGTAAACCTGCTGTGTTGAAGGAGGTTGGAAGGAATTGTTTGTGATGAGTTTTGCGACTCATGCAGATAAGGAAAGAATAGGAGGAGGAAGGCTTTGGTTTTTTATGGTCAGTTGTTTGTGATTATTCTTTTGAACGAATCCTCCAGTTCATCCAATTAAGTTCGATGTTGCACCTTTTTGGATGCAATTTCATAATCTTCATTTGTTTGATATGAATAAGGATTATGAGTCAAGCTGGGTGGTTCTATGTGGGTAGGAGGTGGATGCTGATACTAATGATGTTGGATGGGAAAGTTGTTTAAGAGTTAAAATTATGATTGATTTGAAGAAACCTCTTGCTAGAGGAATTGATTGTGAGGGAGTTGTCAATATGAGAGCCCTCATTTTTAGTATAGAATAAGGATTATGGAGTCAAGCTGGGTGGTTCTATAGGTGGGGTGTTGGAGGTGGATGCTGATACTAATGATGTTGGATGGGAAAGTTGTTTAAGAGTTAAAATTATGATTGATTTGAAGAAACCTCTTGCTAGAGGAATGAGAAGCTTCCTCATTTTTGTTTTACATATGGTAGAATTATACATGAAAGTGCAAGCTGTCAATTAGAACCTCAATCTTCCCCTTAATTTGGTTCTTGGCTGCGGGCAGAGTCAAATTTCAAGAAGAGGTGGGAGCTATCTCAGGATCAAAGTTCAAGAATTGTAAAGAACATTGGGGTGGAGCAGGAGTAGAAAATGGCGGCAGTTGGTGGTGCCAAGCATGCTGAGATCAGGAATGGTGACATTTATTTCTCTTCAATGCCTACTAATGAGGATAGCTTAATTTCAGGCACAATTTCAGCTGTTACTCATGACAGTTTCAACATAGTATTAGGTACTGACTGTTATAGGTAGCAGGGAGTCCCTTATGTTGTAACGGCTATTATTGATAATATAGTAGCTGAAGAAGAGGTGGAGGTACACGTGTAAAAAGGTGGTCATCATGGGCCTGTTGGACCATCTCATATTGGGCCTGATGCTAGGCTTTCTAATGTTAATGATGGGGCTATTGCTAAGCCTGTTAATGGAAATGAACATCACATTGGTGAAGTTGTACAAGCAAAATCTAATTTTTTGCAGAGGAGGTGCACTAGAAGTACTTGGAAGAAAAGAGCTAGGGGGTCTTCTTGATGAGGATTTTAAGAGGAAGAGAACTATAGAGGAGATTGTTGGTGGTATTCTACATGTTGTTGACAACAAGAAATGTAAGTTTCCAACTCCTTCTAATGATGATGCTATTCATGTTGAGAAGGACCATCAAAACAGGAGGGGTAACAAGAAATTGGGATTGGCAGAGGCTGTGCAACAGCCTTACCGAGGTCAATGAGTTTTGTAAGCTGGAATTCCCATACGCTTGGGAACCCACTGGGAATTCAGATCCTTTCTAAGTTGGTCAGAAAAGAAGTACCTGAGATTTTACTTTTACAAGAAATAAGGTTACATGCTCGTGTAATGGAAAGACTAAAGTACAAGCTGAGAGTTTTTGGCTGTTTAGCTATTAGTTGTGAAAGGAGAAGTGGTGGTATGCATTGTATTGGAAGAAACAATTTAGACTTGAAGTTCAAAGTTTTTCAAAGTCTCATATTCGTGCTAAAGTTACTGAGGAAGGTCTAAATGGTGAATCATGGTGGCTAATTGGGTTCTATGGTCAACTAGAGGTGAGTAGGAGAAGTGAATTTTGGTCTTTGTTGAGGTCTCTTAAAGTTCCTTTTGATACATGTTCTATTGGGAGATTTCAATGAGATTATGAGTAATGATGAAAAGAATGGTGGAAGAGCTAGACCAGATAGGCAAATGAAGGCTTTTCGAGATGTCATTGAAGAATGTCAAGTACATGATTTGGGTTTTATAGGTAATCCATTTACATGGTGTAACAGAAGGGAAGAGGGTCATACTATTAGTGAAAGGCTAGATTGGTGCTTTTCTAATTTGAAATGGCATTCTTTCTATCCAATGGCACTTGTAGTTCATGGTATAGTTGCTTACTCTAATCATATGCCTATCATCCTAAAGTTGCAACAAGTTCCAAGAAAGAAATTGTTTCAGTTTGAAGCAATGTGGATGGAAGCTTCTGGATGTAAATAAGTAGTCGATGAAGCATAGAAGGAAGTTGAAGGAAAGAGAGAATTGAATACTGTCATGAGCAAGATTGAGCATTGCAGTGAAAAGCTCTTTGTGTGGAATAGATCTAGCTTTGGACATGTGCATAGAAATCTACAAAGGCAAAGGAGAATCTTCGATTAGCTCATCAGGCTAATCCACTTTCTCTTAATAGACAGAAAATTCAAATGGCACGAACAGAGGTTCAACAATGGTTGCAAAGATGTGAGACCATGTTGAAGCAAAGATCAAAGGTTCTATGGTTAGCTAAGGGAGATAAGAATACACGTTTCTTCCATCATAAAGCAACTCAGAGGAAGAAGAAGAATTGAATAATAGAGATAAAGGATTTAGTTGGAAGATGGCAAACTAATGAGGCAAGAGATGGTATCATTACTAAGTATATTAAGACACTCTTCATTGCTGCTGAGGATTTAGGCAGTATGAGTTTTCTACATGATTTAAATGGTAGAGTTACAGCTCCAATGTTGGAACAGCTTGATGCAACTTTTACAGCTGATGAGGTGAAGAGAGCATTAGATGAGATGCATCCAACAAAAGCACCTGAACCAGATGGTATGATCCATATTTTTTTTATCAAAATTTTGGTCTGTTGTTGGAGTTGATGTCACTGAGTTAGTTTCTGATTATAGGCCAATTAGCCCATGTAATGTCATATATAAGTTGATTTCCAAGATTTTAGCTAATAGGCTCAAGCTGATTTTACCTGCTATTATTTCACATTCACAAACAGCTTTTGCTTTAGGAAAATTAATTACAGATAATGTATTAGTGGCCTATAGGTGCATTTTCTTAGAAGGAAGAGAGGGGGAAATGATGGTTTTATGTCTTTGAAGTTGGATATGAGTAAGGCTTACAATAGAATCCAATGGGGGTTCCTTGAAAATGTGTTGTTGCAGATGGGTTTCAACTCAAAGTGGATTCAGTTGGTGATGTTTTGTGTCACAACTGTCTCTTTTTCAATTTTTGTGAATGGTGAGTTTAAGGGACCAGTTGTTCCAACTCGTGGACTAAGAGAAGGATCCCATTTCTCCCTATCTTTTTTTACTTTGTACTGAGGGCCTTATATCTTTGCTGGGCAAGGCAAATGAGCGTCAACAGATTGAAGGGATTTGGGTATGTAGAGGGGCACTTAAGCTGAATCATCTCTTGTTTGTATATGATAGTGTTTTGTTCTGTAGAGCCACTATGCAATCTTGTTTAATTTTCTTATAGTGCTTGACATCTATAAGAAAGTCTCAGGATACAAGATAAATAGAGAGAAGACTTCTATGGTGTTTAGTCATAATGTTCCCTTAGCTCAAAATTAAAGAATATATGAAGGAAATACACTGCCAACTGAACAAGTCATTGAGCATGCTTTCACTCTATACCAGGAACATAATGCTACAGCAGAGGCAATGAAAATTCTACAAAGATACAAGTGTAATTGGCAGCCTCCTCCTGCAGGTGTGTTAAAACTCAATGTAGATGGAGCTCTCTTTAGTAATCAGTGTAAGTCTAGTGTTGAAGCAGTGCTACGAGATCATGAAGGGAAGGTGTTGTTTGCTGCAAGTAAATCAGAAGCTGCTATTGCCGATCCAATATAGATTGAATTAATTGCTATCTTAAGGGGCTTGCAGCTGTGCATACCTCTAGGAATTGCAGAATTGAGGGTGGAGTCTGATGCTTTGCTAGCAGTCCAAGAATTGGAAAAGGAAGGCTATTCTACAACTTTGTGGGGGTGGTTTGGTCCAATAAATCAAGAACTTGCTCCAAAGGTTTTCTACTTGGTCTCTTCATCATAGTGGACATGAAGCTAATGGAGAAGCTCATGTATTGGCTAGGTTTGCATGGAATCTTGATGATATTATTATTTGGTGGGACTGATTGAGCCGATTTGGTAAACTAGCTATTCTTTTAAAAATAATTGAAAAAATCTATTCATCATCTATTTTCTCATTATCCTCTGATCATCATATGATGTGCCATTAAATGATAGATTCACAAGTGAAATATAATATATAGTCTCTAATCATCTAATACCAAATCATGAGATAATGAGATGAGGATGAAAATTGAGATGATGAGTAGCATTACTCAAAAAAATTATATACTATACATGTTCTACATGTAGATGCCTTTTTTTTTTTTTTTAATAATAATCTAGGTTATCAATATGGTCGAATTGCAGCCAAAGTGGTGCTCAAATAGTGGTGCGATGCTTCAGTGGTCATCCATAGTTTAAACAGTAAATAAAATGCATAAAATGTAAATTGTGAAACACACCAAGATTTGCATGGTTCGGTATTAAGCTATTATGAGAAATTTTGAGAGAAGATGAGATTTTCCCAAATAAGCTATTAGTCATATATCCTATCTATTTCTTTGTTGTTACTCTTTACTAATAGGCTTCTATGCGCATGGGTTGGACTGGCAGCATATTTCTACCCCCAACAATAAGATAACAATTATATTATTTATTATATAACTTACTCTTATACATAAATATTAATATTAAATTATTAGTGCATTATTATTTATGCTTACATAGCGCTTATTAATTGGATGATACATTCATACAAATTAATAAATTATATAAGTATAACTCAACTTCCACTATATTCTCCTTAATACATTAATAATTTAATATCTTGGATGGTATCATGACGTGAACATTATTTTACATAATCAGATTAAGGAACTTAAGTTATATATTGTAAAAAAAAAATGGGGGAAATTGAAAAAACAAAATAAAGAGGAAAAATAGGTTTCTTACTTGTAAATGTACCTTATATGGACCGAAATAAACCAAAAGACCGAGATATTTAGTTTTGTTGATGAACCAATTGATTTTGAATTTTACTATAACAAAACCGATTAGTTCAGTTCAATTTGCCAATAAGCTTAAAATTGAACCAAACTAAAAAGGATATTTGTACCCTTTAGTAATTAAGCCTACTATCCATAGGTTTAGCTAAGAGATAAAGTCATGAAGGGACTCAGACTCATAAGAGAAAGTTGACTTACATCCTAAGAAGAGATAACTCTTACTCCTTGAAGAAAAATGCTTCACAAGGCTAATTGGACTCATATCACTCCAAGGAAATAACCTCTATAAATAGCCTATATGAGGTAACAAATACTTGATTTGATTTACTTCATCTTCTACATACTCTTACTCTCATATTATATTTCTGACTTTGGTATTGGAGTTTCCCTAAGGCAACCAGTGGCGCCCATTTGTTAGTTGCAGGTCAACCGTGTGGTAGGTGGTGAAACACATCCTTTACAGTCACAACGCCTGTTGAATCTTAACAGACTTCAACTCGATTTTCGCATGCCAACCATTACTCGATCACACGCAAACCGTGATCCAGAAGCAAGCATGGCAGATGTAGAGATGAGGTTGGCAGAAGCTGAGGAAAAACTGAAGCAGGCCATGGCAGTTGTTGTGCAACTGCAAAAAGAGAATGAAGAACTGAAACAGCAGAAAGATGGCCTCCCTCCTGTCCAAAAAGGGCAAGTTGAAGGAGATGCACATAGTGCAAAAGGCGTAAACAGCGAAGAGATAGAAAAGAAAAGGTTGCACGAAAAACTGCGCAGTCTGATTGACAAGTGCAAGGAGATAGTGAAGAGGATGGGTGGTTCCTCTCAAGTGGAGTAGCCACTTACTCATACAAATCTTCCTTACAACAAGGAAGTCATGGCGGTACCCCTACTGTCCAAATTCAAAGTGCCGCAGATCGACTTGTATGACAGATCCAAGGACCCCGTTGCTCACTTTGAAAATTTCAAAGCACATATGACCTTTCACTGCTTCCCAAGAGAAGTGGCTTGTCGGGCTTTCCCATTGATGTTGAAAGGCATAGCGTGGGGCTGGTTTGGGACTCTACATCCCGGATCCATTAGAAGTTTTGAGGATCCGGCAAAGCATTTCCTTACACAGTTTATGATAAGTAGAAGGCGTCATAGACCAGCCGTTTATTTGCTAACCATAAAACAGAAAGAGAGAGAAAACTTGAAAGCCTATCTAACACGCTTCAACAAAGAAAGGCTCACTATGGATGACTAAGATGAGATGATCACCTTGGCCGCCCTCCTAGGGGGCATCTAGACCTGAAGCCCGCTAATGGCAGAGTTAGCCAGGAGAGCTCCATCCATCTTAAGAAAGTTCATGGATTGAGCAGATGATTTTGTGAATGCAGAAGACACACTGCAGGCTCTCTTGGGGTCGATGAGGCAGGAAGTGAAATCGGATAGCACCTAGACTTAGGAGGTGGATCCAGAAGCGAGCATGTTAAAAAAAATACAAACAAAGAGAGAGAGAGAGAGAGAGAGAGAGAGAGAGAGAGAGAGAGCACTGGAAGCATATTGCACGTATAACGCCCCTTGGCGAGCAACAAGGCCAAAGCCCCACGGCGAACAACAAGGCCCACGCCCGTTGGCAGGCAACAAGACTCGTGTCCTTTTGGCGGGCAACAAGACCCACGCCCCTTAGCAAGCAACAAGGTCAACGCCCCTCGGAGAACAACAAGGCCCACACCCCTTGGTTGGCAATCAGACTTGTGCCCCTTGGCGGGCGACAAGACTAATGCCCCTTGGTGGGCAACAAGACTCGTGCCCCTCGGCAGACAACTAGAACACAACACCTCCAGTAGGCGAATAGCAGACAGTTTCATGAAGAAGTTTTCACACAATGGCGACCAAAGTTTCATGCTACAAAGCTCTTGGCTGCCTCATGGCTACCAAGTTGTGGTGACCGACGTACAACACCTCCCTAACCTCAATGCAAGCAATGACTCTCCAACAACGCCTTGCTAAGCTATGGAACCAACGTGAAACACCTTGTGGTGGGAACAATTTCACCAAGCAATTCATAGCCCATGTTGGGCGATGATGCACAACGAGCAACTGGTCGAGGAGAACAACACTAGCATGGCGGGCAACTAATCGTGGCGAGAAAGAGCATATGATGGAACAATTATGGTTAGTGAGGCCCCAAGCGACTGCTAACCAACTCGCTGGTCGGGAAACGGAATGCCACGAGAGCTCCACGACCATCCTTTACCACAGTAACTCCAGATTGAAACCATGCAACTCGGTTGCTGCACTGTAGTTGATCATGGCGGGCTACACCTTGCCAGCCTCACCCAAACAGCTTGCCCTTGGTAGTCGGCGACACCCCTACAAAGCTCGCTGCCCCCTTAGGTGGACAACAGCTTCCTCGCCCTTTCACATAATTTCTTACATAGTACTTTTTGACAGAGGTAGGCAAGGCAAGCACAACTTGCTTATGGCAACAAAAAGCAAAAGAGGATATGCAAACGGGAAAATAAAAAACAAATACAAATATATATAATCAGATAAAAACAAGGAGAAAAACAGTCAGCAGCAAACAATCTTAGAAAGGAAATACCAACTACGAAGCCCATCATGGGCACCATTCGGGCATCTCATTTTTGTTAACAAAACTCGCGGTGCCCATGAAAAAGGGAAAGGTCAGGGACCGCCAACACCACTCTCACCTCATCGAGAGTCAACAAGCGGGCCAACTTTTCAGAATGCCCAACCTCCCTTGTGACGAGCAAATAGGAGGGAAAGGTCAAGGACCGCCTGACCTCAGCATGGCTGCCTGCGGGCATCACCCGTGTGTCACTAACCTTCACCACACTCTAGTGGAACGACTCAAGTTTACAAATCTCAAACTTGTAATTTGTATTACACTAATAATCTATTTGGTTTTTGGTGAAAATCTATCAAGGCAATTAAACTCATCCTCCTGCCACAATAGAGTGGTCGAGCATCCCTCTATACGCTAGTGACGAGTCCAAAAGCTTGCGTTGCCATGTAAAAAGGGAGCGGAGGTCATTAGACTACGCCACCCTTAAACACCTATGACGAGCCTGAGGAACTCGTGGTGCCATGTAAAAAGGACGTAGAGGTCATCAGATCACGCCAACCCCACAAAATATAATCATTACAACTTTTTCAAATTCCAACACAAAATATAATAAACAATTCAACTTTTTCAAACCCTAAAATAATAATAAAATTAAAAAATAATATTCTAACAATATTTTATTCAATTTTTAACTTTCATCTCAACTCAACATCTAAATGCAGTCGTAGCTTGCGGTGCCATGTAAAAAGGATGCGGAGGTCATCAAACCACGTCACCCTTAAACACCTATGACGAGCCTTAGTAGCTCGCAATGCCATGTAAAAAGGGCGTGGAGATCATCAGACCATGCCACCCTTAAACACCTATGACGAGCCTTAGTAGCTCGCAATGCCATGTAAAAAGGAAGTGGAGGTCATTAGACCACGCCACTCTTAAACACCAATGACAAGTCCGAAGACTCGTTGTGCCCATAAAAAAGGGAAAGGTCAGGGACCGCTTGACACCACTCACACCTCATCGAGAGAGTCAACAGGCAGAACAAGTGATCAGACTGCCTAACCTTCTTCGTGATGAGCAAACAGAAGGGAAAGGTCAAGGACTGCCTGACCTCCCAGGCACCTAACGGGCAAGTAACTCTTTGGATTGCTCGACTTCTCTCGCCTGGACAACAATACGAGCACAACATCTTCTCTAGCAAATGCCTAGTGTCTATGCTCGTGCCACAACCGCCACCAGCAAGTTACCTACGGGAATGAGCCATCGAGCTCCACAACCGCATTATGTGAGTTTCCTTCAGGAACGAATCGACGGGCTCAGCAACCACCTAATGTGGACCCAGGGAGTCAACGTGCTTCCTGACCACTTAAGCACAGTTTACTACAACACCAACAACAAAACAACAACACCAACAATAAAACGACAACACAAACAACAAAAAAACAACACCAATAACAATTTACTTCGAGGGGTAGAAAATCCACTACTACCAACAATAGGAAAAATGACCACGAAAAGATACATAAAAAACCAATCATGGAAATATGCACTCTTTGCTGACAATAAACAATCTTGTAGGCAAACATCCGCACAAATAAACAAACTCAAATTAAGCTCTGCGCTAACATCTAATACGGTTGAGTACATCTCCCGCCAAAGCAGAGATCCACTCTCACACTCAATGCGGTCGAGTACTTCTCTAGCCAAACTAGAGCTTTGTGCTTGCATCTAATACGGTCGAGTACATCTCCCTCCTATTTCTCCGAGCTGAGATCTTCACCGCTTATCTCAAAACAAACAAAAAACCAAGAAACTAGAGAACAATTTTTAAAATTTATTTTGTAGATTATTGACTTGAAAATTCTCAAGGCCTTCTAAGGCTTTATAAGAGTGTGGAGACACCCATACACTCACTAGTATAGACCCTCAGTGGGGTAGGGGAAAACAAAAAGTAAGCAAGCGCCCATGAGCTAGGTGTAAAAAGTAGGTGTAGGGAATGTAAAGTATTTAATTTCCTATGTGCCAGCACAAAGAAAATTAGCAGGGTAATTGGAAGGGATATTTGTACCCTCTAGCAATCAAGCCCATTGCCCACAGTTTTAGCAAAGAGATAAAGTCAAGAAGGGACTAAGACTCCAAAGAGAGAGTTGACTCAGATTTGTAAGAGGAGATAGGTTCCTACTCCTAGAAGAAAAAGGCTTCAAAAGGCTAATTGAACTCCTATCACTCCAAGGAAATAACCTCTATAAATATCCTATATGAGGTAATGAATACTTGATTTGATTTGCTTCATCTTCGACATACTCTTACTCTCATATTATATTTTTGACTTTGGCATTAGAGTTTCCCCAGGGCAACTAGTACCGCCCATTTGTTCGTTGCAGGTCAATCATGTGGTTGGTGGTAAAACACGTCCTTTACACAAACCAAAGCGATTATACCACTAGCCACATTAAAATTTTCATCATAAGTAGAATACACTCATCCCTACATAATTAAAATTTCTATTTTTTCTAAAAGAAATTGATGGTGGTTGTTGGCTAATGAATTTTGGCTACCTCTGACTGTTGCCATCTGTGGTCTGGTAGATTTCCAATCAAATTGATGGTGATTACTCCAATCGTCTCTCGGGGCAACGAACACCGTGGTAGCTATAGGTGGTTTAAAGAATATTTAGGTTGTGGTTTATACTTTTGGCAATTGTATATGGTCTTAACACTTCAAAGCAAGTGGGCAATCCTTAGCCTCAAGATTTTCTTCCTCTCAAACTCGTTCAAGAATTGCCCATCTCAAAAGGCAATTACAGAGTTTTGGTTAAGAAGACTCAGATTCCTGCCAAGAATTTCTTTCTTTAGCCAAGGCATTGGCTGATCAATTAACAACAATGGGAAAACCAATAGATGATGAGGACCTCATCTTATAATCACCAACGGACTCAACCCTTCTTATGCCTCCTTTGTTATTTCTTTGATTACGCTACTCACAATACTACCATGTCATTTGAGTGCTTCCAAGTAAAACTATTAAATCATCAACAATTGTTAGTTGCACAAACCTCCTCCATTGAAGTCGTGGATTTCACTCTCTACTCTCAGAAACCTAATAGTAATCCTCCCCATTCCAAGTCTAAAGGTTTGTTTGGAAAAAGTTTTCATCTCAAAATTCTTATCTCATCTCATCCCATCTCTTTCCCAAGTATCACTCAAATACAAATACTTTCAAACTAATCTTTACAACTTTCCCAAACTTTCAAACAAAAAATAAAAAATAATTAAACTTTTTCAAATCTCCAAATAAAAATAATATTAGAAAGTTATATTCTAACAATATTTTAACTTTATAATATTTTTTATTGAACTTTTACTATCTCATTTTCCAAAATTTCATAAATCATTAACTTAAAGGGAGATTCTACAGTCAACGAGGAGTCCTACCGAGAAATCTCCCTACTGACATGGCATCCCACAGTGGCATAAAAACTAATTTAGAAAAAAAATAAAAAAGTCTATCAAAGCTGGCCACCTAACTTTATGATGAGGTTGCTTTAGTCCTTGTTTTTTAAATTTGAAAAATTATTCTCACATCACATACTATACATAATTTTTTTATCGTTTCCTTTTTTTTCCTTACTAAATATATGATATATAAATGATGAGTAGACGAAGTCAATTAGTTTAGGAGGAATAAAACAAAAACAAAATAAAGAAATAAAAATAAGTATGGTGTGGTGTGGGAAATGATGAGTAGCAAAGTTCATGCTTCATCTCACTCCATCTCATCTTATCTCATTTTTAAATATTACTAAAACTCAAATACTTCTCAATTTTAAATCTTTAACTTTTTCATCTAATAAATATAATTTTTTCAAACTTCTAAACAAAATATAAAAAATAATTCAACTTTTTCAAATCTTAAAATAAAAATTATATTAAAAAATTATATTATAATAATATTTTAATTTTATAATATTTTCCTCCATCTTTTATTCAAATGTTGGAGTGTTTGATTATGCTATATTCAATCTACAAATATTAGGATTTTTTTTGTTTATTTTTTATTTTGCATAATTGTGCTTGTTGTCTTCCCCCACGAAAATCATGTCTATTTTTGTCTTATCTCTATTTTTTTGTTTTTTTGAATTTAAAAAAAGCCAGGTGACAGTAACCACCTCAATCGGGAGCCATCCTTAGTAGTTATTATCGGTGGATCTAGCTTTATCTTAACTCAAACTATCTTACTACTATTCATAAAATTCTCATTTCAGATCCTTTCATAAATATCAATAGTAAAAGCACAAAAAGCAATCAGCTCCACATATTAATTTCAAGTCCAACAAGTCATCTTCCACACTACATGAGTCATGTCAGATTTGTGGGAGAACAAATCACCAAGCTTTGAATTGCTTTCTTAGGATGGATCGTGCTTACCAAGGTCATCACCCTTCCAAGCAATTAGCTATCATGGTTGGTACCAAAAACTCAAATCTTGAAGACCAAGCATGGTATGTTGACATAGGGGAAAACACTTACATTACAACTAACTTGGATAATCTCTCAGATTAGCAGGCATATCAAGGTTCTGAATTAGTTCTAATTGGTAATGGTTCCTCTCTACCTATACTATATTTTGTTTGTAGCGTACTTTATACTCCAACCTCTTCGTTTAGATTAAATAATGTTTCTCATCATCCTAAAGCTCATGTCAATCTTCTAAGCATCCAAGAACTTGTGTGAAGACAATAACTGTTTTTTTGTTTTTTTGTTTTTAATTTGTTAACTCACCACATCTTACTTTTCTATTGAGGATGGGCTATAACCCATCTGCCTACAAAGGGAATTTCTCATAAGTGACAAGAGTTTCACCTGCATGATGGGAGTCAAAAAATTGGTTTTTGTGGCATCTCAGACTTGGATAGCCATCCAAATATCTGATCATGTTCTCAAGAACTTTCAACTTCCAATTTTCCAAAAATATTTATCTTCCTTCATATGTGAAACTTAATAGCTAGCTAAAATAAAACAATTGCCCTTTAGTAGTTCTTAAGGGTGTAAGAAAAAAAAATCGAAAAATCAACCTAACTAAACCAAATTGAACCAAACAGTTCTTCACAACCGGTTCAATTGGTTTCTAAGAACTGAAACTGATTCAAAATTGGTTCGGTCACAATTTTCATGTTTTGAAAACTGATTTGGACTTAACTGAATCGAAATATTGATATTTTTTAATTTTTTATATTATATATATAATGGAAAGTGTAGTCTTATACTTATACCATATTATATATGTAAGTACGTAATTTAATATTTAATATATGTAAGTCTCATGTTATATTAATTTTTTACACATTTGTTTCTATAGTTTTTTTCATTTGGGTCAGAAAAACTCATTAGCCCGACAATAAAGTCCAAAACCAATTAAGTCACATTTGTAAAACCAAACCAAACTGGATTGAAACTGAAAAATCTGAAAGTTCTGGTTTCCTAGATGAACCAGTCTGCATTTATTGCTTTTCAAAATTCCAGAATTGAATTAGATCAGCTCGGTTCTAAAATATATCCAAAATCATATCGGCTGATTACACCCATTGTAGTACTTCAAGACTCAGTTTTAGTTCTTTAGAAGTTATTCATTCTAACACTTGGTTATCTCCTATTTCATCTATTTGAGGTTGTAATCATTATGTTATTTTTATTGATGACTTCTCCAAGTTTGCGTGGTTGTTTCCAATGATTTGGAAACCTTAAGTTTTCTCATGCTTTGTCAAGTTTAGATATTTTGTTGAAAATCAGTTTGTATACCACCATCAAATCATTCTAAACTGATGGAGGTGGTAAGTTCACCTCAAATCAGTTCAAACAATTCTTAACGCATATGGAATTCTTCATTGAATGCCTCATCCTCATACATCCCAACAAAATGGGGTTGTTTTGAGGAAACATAGATACATCACAAAAATTGGGCTATTTCTATCCAAAGCAGTATTCTAATTACTAACTATTTTATAGCACGAAACATCTCTTTGTTTCTCTCCACACCTTTGCTCAACCTACAAAATTTGCAAATTGGACTCTTGACTTGGCAATTGAATTTTAAGCCTCACACTCAAACAAGGGGACTTTGCCCCCAGCCCCCACACAATGTCATTCATTGTAAGTGAATTTACAAGTCAAAACCTAAGGTCGATGGTACCGTCGATAAATATAAGACTCGCTTGGTGGTAAAGGCGTTTGTGCAGCAAACCAACATTGATTTTATTGAAACTTTTAGTCCTATGGTGAAGCTAACAACCATTCAAATGGTTCTTGATTTGGCAATATCTTACAACTAGACACTTCATTAATTGGATGTTTCAAATGTATTTTTGCATGGCCACTTGAATGAGGAAGTATTTTTGGAACAACTTGTTGGGTTCATTGATCACTCGTATTCCCATCATGTATGTCAACTTAGAAAGGCCATACATGGTCTCAAGCAATCTCCTCTAGCTTAATTGGTTCACATGACTGTCCCAAGCACTCCTCTCAATCTTGGGTTTGACGAATCTCAAGTCGACTACTCTCTTTTTACATATCACTCAAGTTCCATTAAAGTTCTGTATTGGTTTATGTGGAAGATCTCATCATCACAGGCTCCAATGAATCCTATATTCATGCTCTCATTATTCAACTAAAGTCGAGACTTTGCAATGAAAAATCTAAGTAGTCTACACTACTTCTTGGGTGTTCACAGGCTCCAGATGCCTCATTTGAATTAGTCAAAATATATAACTAATGTACTTCATCGAGCTAAGATTAGGGCTAAGAAAAAATCCAAACCTGACTCCACACCAACTCTGACAAAACGAAGTCAGAGTTGGATTTTTTTTAGTTTTTTAGTCCGATCCAATCCGATTTGACTCTAACTCTGATATTGTACACATGTTATAAAAATATGTATTTATCTATATATAGATCATATATACTAGTATAGTTATAGAGTTATATAACTAGAACTTTTATAATTAAATTCAATAATATACTAGTATGAGCTAATTGTTATAAAATAATATACTTATAATATAATATAAATAGACTAATAATAGTTTATTATATCTAAACATCATAATATTACTACCATACATAATCAAGTATAGAAATAAGTTAGATACTAATATAATATGTAATACTAATATATAATAATATATCATTAGACACTATAGTATAAGTGTAACGTCCCAATGGAAGGCCTAAACCATATGGTCTACACTCTAAAAAGACTAGTCAATGATACAATTGGAGCCCTATTGGAAGCTTATAAAGAGCAAGAACTTCTTCTTCCCAAGCAATGAGAGATCTCATACACCACCTACCCTCAATCTTATCATTGAGGCATTACAATTGGTATCAGAGATAGGTTGAGAGATTTTGTAGACTTTTAAAAGAAATGGGATTCTAGGATAGAAAATATCTAGGATAACTCCTGGCTAGCTCGAAGTTCAAGAGGTTATTTATGATTATGTTTTAATTATTGCCATGTTTTGGTTGATTGCATGATTGTAATTGTATTAGCATATGCTTATTGGTTGAATAGTGTTGTTAGAATGGCACCTACTACTAGGCGTAAGGATCACCATGAAAGTTCCACGAAAGCCCCAGCGAACAAGCCGGAGGTGTTGGTTGTTGTTGCTACCAGACTTCTCCGGTATTTTGCTAATTATCAAGACTAAGGAGCCCAATCTCCCAAGGTCGGTTGCACCCTAAACCATTTTACTCAACAGTATCCTTTGACTTTTGATGGAAAGGCAAAAGCGCTTGATGCATAAAGTTGGATCAAGAGAATGGAAAAGATCTTTAGAGCTATTTTCTGTACTGATGAACAGAAAGTGGAGCATGCCACTTATGTGGTCGCAGATGAGGCGGGTGAGTGGTGGACTTCCACACGGGACTTATTGTAGCTCAAACTTGGCGAGGGAATATCCATCACTTGGGATCGCTTCAAAAGGGCATTCTTAGATCGATTCTTTTTTCCCAGCACTCCGGGAGGCAAAAGCTAGATAATTTATGGACCTAGCACAAGGAACCATGACGGTAGAATGCTACGCTGCAACATTTGTGGCATTATCATGTTTTACAAGTTATCTAATTCTGGATGACGAAAAGAAATGTGAGAAGTTTGAGCGAGGACTACATCAGTGGATTCTGGAAGAACCTTAAACTTTTAATATTTTCTTTTCACCAAAAATGACCCTAATTCTTTTGGGATGGGCTGACTAGCATGTGCTTGTTTTAATTTTAGTGAAGTCAGCCACCTCTTATTTTAAATTGGGCTTGATTTTCTATATTTCAGAAGCTATTTCGAGTGTTTTAAGTGGACTATTTTCTTTAATTGAGCCTTGGACCTTCTTATTTTTTAAAGGATTTTAAGCATATTTTAAAAAGTATTCTTCTGTCAGCCTTTTATTGTAGTTAATATTTCAATTCACCTTTAACTAGATTTTTATATAATTATTAAGATATATGTTTACATAGAATATTAAATAATATGATATGAGTTTTGAATAATATTATTTTATGTAATCATTGTATAATTGAATATTTATTAAATTATCCATTTGGTAGTATTTTAAGTATTTAGAATGCTACGACACGTTTTCTAGAAATATTAGTAATGATTAGTGCCTCGTATAGGTCACGAGTTATGACATGAGATTGTGAAAGCAACGCTAAGAGCTAATTAGTATGATCATATAATTGCATGTGTACTATAAATTTTCTATTGGTATATGAAAATATTATGTTTGTCTACGCTACGCTACGAGCTAAGTCAAGGTTAGATTCACGATCTTTGATGAATTATGACATTATGCTTGTATGAATGAATTTGTTGTTTGATGGAGTGAATGATTCTAAAATCACATGGAAGCTATGAAATGTTCATGTAGTAATTTAAGTCAAGTATGCCATGTAATAAAATAGCGAGATTATGTATGCCATGTTCACATAGTGATTAAATCATATATACTATGTAATGTCATAAAGTATTTAGATCAAGTATGTTATGTAAAGTTCATATAGATCTTAGATCATGTATGCCACGGAATGTTTATGTTTAGATCAAATTGTGCCATGTACAAGAATATGTCATGTTATGCTATGCCATGTATAAGGATATGCCATGTTATACTATGCCATTTACAAGTATATGCCATGCTAGAAAAGTTCATGATATTAAATAAGTTCTCGTGCATTAAGAAAGATAAGATGTTTAAGGGTGACACAGACCTAAGTGTGTTCACCAAAAGTTATGTTAAGACGGTGCCACGGACCTAAGCGTGGTTCACCATATGTTAAGTGAAACACGGACCTAAGCGTGTTTCAGTTCAAGTTATGTTAAGGATTACACTGACCTAAGCGTGTTCATCACAAGATATGTTAAGGATGACACGGACCTAAGCGTGTTCATCACAAGTTATGTTAAGGATGACACAGACCTAAGCGTGTTCATCACAAAATATGTTAAGGATGACATAGACCTAAGCGTGTTCATCATAAGTTATGTTAAGGGTAACATGGACCTAAGCTTGTTCACCACAAGTTATGTTATGCGGTGCCATGGACTCAAGCATGGTTCATGTAACGCCCGTCCTTGTGGTGGGTCATTTACAAAATAATTTTAATAAAAATCGACTAGAATTACAGTTCTTTTTTAAATTTCTTTTCCTTTCATGCTAGGATACAAAAAACTCTATTTTTATAAATAAAATTTGTTTTCTTAATTAAAAAGGTTACTATAGAAAACATAAATTTTGTAATTAAAGTTTCCCGTATAAAATATCTTACCTAGGCTTTCGTGCTCTTCCCCTTGGGCTATGCATGTCCTTATATAATTATTAAGATATATGTTTACATAGAATATTAAATAATATGATATGAGTTTTGAATAATATTATTTTATGTAATCATTGTATAATTGAATATTTATTAAATTATCCATTTGGTAGTATTTTAAGTATTTAGAATGCTACGACACGTTTTCTAGAAATATTAGTAATGATTAGTGCCTCGTATAGGTCACGAGTTATGACATGAGATTGTGAAAGCAACGCTAAGAGCTAATTAGTATGATCATATAATTGCATGTGTACTGTAAATTTTCTATTGGTATATGAAAATATTATGTTTGTCTACGCTACGCTACGAGCTAAGTCAAGGTTAGATTCACGATCTTTGATGAATTATGACATTATGCTTGTATGAATGAATTTGTTGTTTGATGGAGTGAATGATTCTAAAATCACATGGAAGCTATGAAATGTTCATGTAGTAATTTAAGTCAAGTATGCCATGTAATAAAATAGCGAGATTATGTATGCCATGTTCACATAGTGATTAAATCATATATACTATGTAATGTCATAAAGTATTTAGATCAAGTATGTTATGTAAAGTTCATATAGATCTTAGATCATGTATGCCACGGAATGTTTATGTTTAGATCAAATTGTGCCATGTACAAGAATATGTCATGTTATGCTATGCATGTACAAGGATATGCCATGTTATACTATGCCATTTACAAGTATATGCCATGCTAAAAAAGTTCATGATATTAAATAAGTTCTCATGNTTCATGATATTAAATAAGTTTTCGTGCATTAAGAAAGATAAGATGTTTAAGGGTGACACAGACCTAAGTGTGTTCACCAAAAGCTATGTTAAGACGGTGCCACGGACCTAAACGTGGTTCACCATATGTTAAGTAAAACACGGACCTAAGCGTGTTTCACTTCAAGTTATGTTAAGGATTACACTGACCTAAACGTGTTCATCACAAGATATGTTAAGGATGACACGGACCTAAGCGTGTTCATCACAAGTTATGTTAAGGATGACACAGACCTAAGCATGTTTATCACAAAATATGTTAAGGATGACATAGACCTAAGCGTGTTTATCACAAGTTATGTTAAGGGTAACACGGACCTAAGCTTGTTCACCACAAGTTATGTTATGCGGTGACATGGACTCAAGCATGGTTCATGTAATGCCCGTCCTTGTGGTGGGTCATTTACAAAATAATTTTAATAAAAATCGACTAGAATTACAGTTCTTTTTGAAATTTCTTTTCCTTTCATGCTAGGATACAAAAAACTCTATTTTTATAAATAAAATTTGTTTTCTTAATTAAAAAGGTTACTATAGAAAACATAAATTTTGTAATTAAAGTTTCCCGTATAAAATATCTTACCTAGGCTTTCGTGCTCTTCCCCTTGGGCTATGCATGTCCTGACCTGTTATACTCATCTTGTCCTTGGGAGGGCACACATAAAAACTAAAATGAGTCGATGACTCGTAAACATTATTTAATACATTTAAAATATAATAACATAGATTTTCAGTCATGCATTTATCATTCCATACATACATATCATACATAGCATGCATCGACATTCTGTTTGTTTTAAAACGTTGCGAGGTGAGATTTTTCTTTAAAAATGTTTTCTTCTTTACAACAGTTCCCTACGCATCGCTGCCTTCATTTCTTAAAGAGTCTTTTGATGCATACATCTTTTCTTATGTACATTCATGCATACATACATTCATGCATTCATCTTTTCTTACATACATTCATGCATTCTTTCTTAACATGCATATGTTCTTTCTTTTTTTATCACTTTCATTGGCTGTTGCACACTGTTGCGCCCCGTGTGCTGGGATTAGCGGTCTTTTGGACTTGATTTCACTCATGACCACGGGTTGGGAATCCATTCCGTCTGGGTGCAGCACTGGGTGCACTACTAGTACTATTTACCGGCATTGCAATCTACCCAGTCTAGTCCATTCGGTACCATTTCCATTTCAGTTCATGTTGCCGTTACATATTTTCATACATCATTTATTCAGTCCATTCATTCCTTTACAGTCATTTCCTTTCCTTTACAGTCTTTCAATCCTTTACAGTTCTTATAGTCCTTTCTTACCATTCTTACAGTTCTTACGGTTCTTTACAAGTCTTACAGTTCATAAAAGTCATTTTTAAAAGAAAATGGTTTTCTTTCTCTTCGTTTGAAAACGTTTGTACGTGCATCTTTTAAAGCTTCAGTTCGTTTCCTTTCGTGAACATACATACAATACGTATCACGTATAGCATCCATTCACATGCATACACGTACATACTTTGGATACGTGAAAAGGGGCTGCCAAGGAGGGCCGTTACATACTTATACTTGAAAACTTATGCATCATTTTCTTTATCGTAAAGTGTGTTTTCATGGATAAAAGTTTCACTTTCCTTTTTGAGAAAAAAAAACTTTCATTTTCTTCTTTATTTATATAAGAAAACTCTAGAAGAGTATGAACACAATACTTACCTGGACTTCATGCTATACTCATTCCATGCAGTCCATTCTTGTGCGTGTCAGATGGCAACCTACGTGCATACACATAACCTTATGTCATCATCTATCTAATGTATAAGCAGCTATACTAAAAATAGAACTATGCCTAACTTGGAACACTTTTGCATCCATTCTTGGCCTTTTACATGCCATTTACTATGCTAAAACTTTTGGGGTCCTATTTCTTAAAGTGAACCTCTGTGATTCACCTTAGGGTTAAGACACTAAGATCTCCATCTCATTCTTCTATTTTCACATTCCTACGCATGATTCCGATCGACAGAGTCATGCATTCCAACATTAGACAACTTACTCATTACTATCTTCACGTATCCTAGCCCATACTAAATCCTCATTCCCATCCAAACAAGCTACATGAATTCAAGCTAGCTCTGGGGCTAAAATACCATGTAACCATGCTGAGGACAGATTACCAATTATATATGGTGAACCTGTTTGGCACACGTGTCTTGCCAGAGGCACATGCACCCTATCCCCTTTATCACCTAAGAGCAACTTATAATTCTAATGGATGCCTGCTTATATAAACAAGCTCTATACTTCGATACCCACTGACTCAGATTCGGTCGATAGGACTCTTCCTACTTCCCAGCCCTGTACAAGTTCATCCCGACATTTAACAAGAAGACTACATCCAAAATGCACCTCTGTCACCTCACATAGCTTGAGACCAAATCCCGAGTTACGGCACTATGCCCGTCATGCTTCCGCTGCACTCTCTGATACCTTTTTCAACACTTCACACATACTTTCATCCACAAGGCAACCACAAGGTGACACCCGTCACCCCGGACTACAGGCCATGTCACAACTATTTTGGGACACAGTTACATAGTTCCCGACACTTAACAAGAGGACTGCATCCACAAGTACACCTCTGTCATATCACATAGCTCGAGACAAATTCTCGAGTTACAGCACGACGTCCGTCATGCTTCTGCTGCACTCTCTGATACTTTTTCACACTTCCATATACTCTTAGCCATAAGTTAATCATAAGGCGACACCCGTCACCCCGGACTACAGGCCACATCACCACTATTTCGAAACATTGTTACATAATTCCCGACACTACACCATACATTCTATGTTTATCAAATACGCCATCCAACCCTTTGTGATATGTCGTCCGGCGTATCACAACATAGCACATAGTACACTCACGTGAACTCTCTTCCATCCATACTATGAGACACATCCCTACGATACACGCCTCATAGTGCATCGCTACACGACATGGAGTATGCACCATGCGTGCTCCCTTTGTTACATCACTTATTATCATGACGAACATCACACTATGCGTCGCCACACAACACGGAGTACGTTCCATGCGTACTCCCTTCACACTCTATGCTGCATCACAACTACAACACACCTCACGCCCATACTTCACAGTACAGTCCACAACACTACATGATTATGCCCAACACTTCACAATTACACTTCATTTCATAACTACGCAGCGAACTCCGCAATTACTAACTACAATCTGCAGTCCAACGAACCAACTAATATAAACAAAAATAACGAGAGATAAAGGGTTATACCATTGACGGGATAACCCGTGCGTCGCTCGCTGTCCGTCTTGATCAAGGCGTCGGAGGAGTCATACATGGCGGTAACACCACGTACGGTGGTTGTCCACCCCGTAAAGTGGCGGTTTGGGCTTGAGAGTAGCTAGGTGTGGTCTTGGAAGGCTCAAGGTGGCCTCGTGGTGGTTAGAGGTGGTGAAGCATGGCAGCATCACGCTGTGAACAGTGCATCCAAAAGAGAGGAAGGGTGCTTGAGGTGGAGGAAGGCTATGGAACTTCATAGGAAGTTAGGGAGAGGTAGAGGGAGGTGTGGTGGAGTTGTGGTGGCAAGGTGGTGGCTGGGAGGTGGATCACGACAGCGGATCAGCCAATAATGGTGCAACCCGTGCCTTGGAGAGTTGTGCAAAGCTCCATTGGGCATGAAAATGGTTGGGGAAGGTCATGGTAGTGAGAGGAACAAGATGGTGATGGTGAGACACCATGGGTAGCCGTGCACGGTGGTGCAACCGAATGGGTGGTTGTAGAGACCCATTGGAGAAAGAGAGAGAGATAGGTGGAAAGGAGAACATGGGAAGGAAGCCCATGATGTGGTGAAGCCATTGGTGGTGCTCGATGGTCGTTTTGGCCATGTATGGTGGCGCTAGGAGGAGGAAATGGGTGTGAAACCCATTTTGGCTAAGTTGCTCTATGAGAGAGAGAGAGAGAGAGAGAGAGAGAGAGAGAGCATGTGGGAGCTTGCCCGTGGGAGGGAATGTTGGCCGGAGGGTGATGGTCAACTGGTGACCAGCGGTGAGGCCAAAGCTACTGCTGTGTATGGGGGCGTGGAGGAGGAGGATGGGTTTTTATCCATTTCGGCTAGTGAGGCCATGGGAGGAGAGAGGGAGAGCGTGGGAGCTTGTCGACGGGAGGGAGTGTTGGCCGGCATGAGAGGAGTGATCGGTGACTGGAGGTGAGGCCAACGGTGGTTGGGCTGGAAGTGGAAGGAGTTGCACGGTGAGGAAAGGTGGAACGTATGTTGAGCTGGAAGGGAGAAGCAGGGCGCAACGTGCATGGGAGAGAGAGAGGAGAGAGAGGGAAAAGAGAAAAGAGAGAAGGAAAAGAGAGGGGCTTGGGTATTTAATCCAAGTCCTTCATTTCGGGATCCTCAAAACGATCTATCGGTGAGTTTAAAAACTGATTTAAAAACACGTAAGTGTTTTATTTAAACTAAAGTTTAAAATAAAATATTGAGAGGAATTAAGATAGAATATTATTTTATAAACTAAAGTTTATAAAATAACACTTATTCATCATTATTTAAAATGATGAAGGATCGTCAATTACTAAAAGAGAATAAAACCATTTATATTAATTTCAAGTTTTCAACGCAAAGTTAAATTTCTTAATATTTTAAAATAACTAAAATATTTAATTTAAGTAATTATCCACAATTACAATATTTTTAGAGCTCATTAAAATATTATAATTGTGTTACTTTAAAAACAAACTTATCTAATAAGACTGGAAATATTTCATATAATTATTTATAGAATATTTAAAATATCCATAAGCTTTAAAATATTTATCTTACTTTGAAATCTGTTGGATAACTTTTGAAACACGCCATCGAGGTATGGCAAGTAGAACGAGACTCAACACGTAAAATGAGATGCATACTTAAAGAAGGAAGAAGGGGCGGATTATCACAGTTCACCTTATGTTAAGTGAAACACGAACTCAAGCGTGTTTCACTCCATGTTATGACAAGTTATGGAGTGCCATAGATCCAAGCGTGGTTCACTATATAATAAGTGAAAGACAAGATAAACAAGTAATTTATGCGTTCACGTTTATATGTTCACAATGATTATGTACATTTTCGCTCATGTTGATGATGAATAGACATGCTATGAGTATTATGTACGTTAGTAACATTTTTATCATATGGGAATGAGGTGTTACAATAAGTTTGGTATATAAATAAATTAGATACTAGTATAGAAATAACTAATAAGTCTACTATAATAAGTTAGTAACACATATATAATACTAATTTACTAACGTATAATAACATTGAATTAGACACTAAAAATAAGTCTAGTGTAAAAATAAGTTATAAATAAGTTAGACACTAGTATAGAAATAAGTCTAATAGAATAAGTTAATAACACATAATACAATAGTATAATAATATATAATTATACACTAGAAATCTTATATATAATATTATAATATGATAACACGTAAGTAGATACTATAATATAAGTTTAGTAGAAAATAAGTTGGATATTAGTATAGAAATAAGTCTAGTATAATAAGTTAATAACACATAAATCGTAATACTATAGTGTAATAACATATCATTAGACATCAGTGAATAAGTATTTATTAATAATCAATATTAACAATTATAAAAATTCCACAAAAAAATCTTGTTTAAAAATGGGTTAAATATGTAGCTAGGATTCGAGCTCTGACACAGTTGGAGTCGGAGTTGGATTTAAAGGATTCTGATTGCGACTGGGTCGATGCTCACCCTTGGCTAAGATGTTCGGAGAAAAACCTTACTCCAATCCACTAGCATTGGGTTCAAAATTGTCAAAATACTCTGGAGAGCCCCTCTCTGATGGTACTGAATAGAAGGAACACTCCAATATTGTACCATTACCAAATCTAACATATCCTTTCCCATGAATGAGCAATTTATGCATTTCCCGACAACTTAACATTTCACAACACTAAAAAGAGTATTAAGATACTTGAAAGCAACTCCTCACTATGGACTTTAGTAAACACCAAGCTCATTGCAGCTTATTGCATACCATGATGACTCATATATATTGGGTAGGGTCTATTGATGATAGGAGATCCACCATGGGTTTTGCTGTGTACTTAGGTTCCTCATTGATCTCTTGGAATTCCAATAAACAAGCGATTGTATCTTGTTCTAGCACTGAAACAAATTATAGGTCTATGGCCCTGGCTATTGCTGAACTATTTTGCTATATGCATATACAAACTCTAGTATTAGTTGAACCAGATTTTATACCACTTTGGCTGTAACCCAAGTAGATTTAGTGGCTTGCTTGAACTAATTATGGTTAAGAGAAAAAAAAAATCGATCTTTCTTTTATTCTCTGGCCCGACTCTCGCTCTTCCCCCTTTGCAACCCTTTGAAAGTCCCACCCAAACAGCTCAGATTGCTCTGGAAATAGTTAGATGTCTCTCCTCCTCCCTTTCTCATAGTTCCCTTGATGTATTTTTTATTTTATCATTGGTTTAAATCTCTCTCATGGCTCTTCTTTCGTGGCACTTCCTCTTTACACTTTTTTCTTACTATCCCACCTCCTTAAAAGGTTCCAGCTTGCACGAGCTTAGTAAAGTAGTTGTCCTCCCTTTTACCCTTTTACCATTTTTGCCTCCTCCCTCCCCTAGTACCATAGGATAGGAAAATTTTATAAACCCACTATCATCTCACTTTCATCCCATTATATAAAATGTGATACATTTATCAGCATTGGTTGATTTCTAATTGGATAATTCTCTATCATCTAATAGTGATAAATGTGTCACATCTTACATAGTGATATGAGAGTCTAGTGTATTATGATTCATAATTGAAAATCCTTGATTTGGACAATTAAAGCATATTAATTTATTTTCTATTGTTGTTGTAATGGGGTTTTATGATTTATCCCATTTTCTTGCATGTAGTATTTCCTTTTCATTAATACAACTTGAACAAGTGTGATGGAAAAAATTCTTTTCTATTAAATTTGCTATTTCTTAGAAAGAAAAAAAAAACCTACTATATGTCGTGGCTCGTGATTTAGGCATCGTTTGGATACACAATTTAGATGAGATGATATATTATAGTTTTAACTTTTTGGGATTTGATAAAGTGGTGGGTCCCATTTATGATTGGAGATGATTTAATAATTACTGATTATATAATAATGAATATATTAATAAAAAAGTAATATTGATGAGTAATTGAAAAATAATGTATAAATATTCTATTTATATACCAAAATGGCCGAAATTACTATATAATCCGAAAAAATAATTCTCTTTTAAAATACAGTCTAATTTTGAACTATTTATTTTTCTAAGACATAGGAAATTTGAAATTTTTTTTCTAATTATAAATTAGAATAATTTTAATTATTGTAGTAGATAATTATATGTATTAAAGTGTTGTAGATTTTTTTTTTTCCAAATGAATTAGTTTCGAAATTCCTAATAAAACCCCAAATTGCATAATTTAACAATAGTCACAAAAATATCAAATACCAAGTGTGTAATGTATCAAAGTGCATATTCCACTCACAAAATTATCTACCTGCAATACAAACTACACCATTACATAAATTTTTAAATAACAAATATTCAATTGTCACCTATAGCTGCCCACATCAATAGTGCAATATTATCCCTAATTGCATCCATGGTTTGGGTTGATGCACAACCATTGTTTTGAATGGTTGTGATAGTGTTAGTGTTGAATAAGACCTGAAGCAAGATAGTGTTACATTTTCTCAGTTCTTCGAGGGTGAGTTCCACCACTTTCATAGAGTATTGATCAATGTTGTGTAATGTAGGATTAGGAGTAGGGATTCTTGAAGGTAAATCCGGGATCTAGGGGTCTAACCAGACCCGAGTAGTGACACCATTATTGATCTAAAAGCAAGTGCTATTAGCAAGAAAGTCTCTTTGATTCGGAATCCCTTTCCAAAACCATGAATCCATAGGTCTGGGACTGGCTTCAAAGAAGGAAATGTTCTTTAGGTATTTGCCCTTTGTGAAATAAGACCATAGACTCCTAGTATCATTGAGGAGGGACCAACCAAATTTAGATATGAGAGCCTGGTTAAAAAGGGACAACTTTCTTAAGCCAAGGCCACCTATGGACTTAGGGGTACAGATAGTACTCCAAGATTTTGGGGTAAATTTCCTTACATTGTCTTTGTCAATACCCCACTAGAATCTTCTAAAAAAAATATCGAGATGCTTAGTGATTGAATTCCTTTGACATTTGCAGTGTAGCCATAAAATATGAGGGAATGGCACTAGCAACACTTCTAAGGAGAGAGGTCTTCTCAGCTTGGGAAAGGACTTTTGATTTCCAGTCTTGGAGTCTTTGTTCAATTTTTTTAGAAATGTCTTTGAAAAGAAACTTTTTGTTTGCTCCTATAAATAGAGGGAGACCAAGATACATCAATTTTGCAGGGGCCAATTTAAGGTTCAAGATAGAAAGGATGTTTCTTTTAATATCTATGTTGGTATTATGACTGAAATGGATGGAAGATTTCCCATAATTTATTTTTTAACTAGACCAAGAAGTGTAAGTTTGGAGACAATTTTGAAAGGTTTGAGCATTATTAGTAGAAGTTGTACCAAAAAGGATTAAATCATCTGCAAACAGTAGATGGGAAAGGGAAAGACCAGATCCAGAAAATCTTACACTTTCAAACACATTGTTGGACTTAGCCTTAATAATGAGTCTAGACAAAACTTCACTTCCTAAGATGAAAAGAAATGGAGATAAGGGATCTCCTTACCTGATTCCTCTGGATGGTTTGAAAAAACCAGTAGGGAAAACATTTATCAGAATGGAGTTAGAGACAGTTGAAATACATTCTTTCATCCAAGAGATCCAAGTGGGACCAAAACCCAGTGAACTAAAAATGGAAAGGATAAATGACTATTTCATGGAGTCAAGACTTTCTCCATATCAATCTTGATGGCCATTTGACCTTTTTTACCCCCTTATTTTTTTCCATAGAATGGAAAGCTTCTTGAGCAAGGATGATATTATCTTAAATAAGTCTCACAGGGACAAAATCTGTCTGGAAGGGAGAGATGATACTAGGGAGAACTTTTATAAGTCTATTAGCAAGGATTTTTGCAATAAGCTTATAACAAACATTGGAGAGACTAATAGGCCAAAAATGATGGACAACACTAGGACTATCGACTTTTGGGATCAAGGCTATATTAGTGTGGTTCCATTCTTTTAAGAGATTTCAATTAATAAAGAAATTTTTAATAGCTTGATTGATGTCATTCTTGATGATCTCCCAATAATAAAAATTGTAGAAAAGACCAGTAAAACCATCAGGCCCGGGAGCTTTTATAGAGGGTGTTTGAGATAGGGCTTCTAGGATCTCTTCATCTGTGGGGATAGAGCAAAATGAGGCATTTTCATCATCAAAAATTTTAGTAGGAAAGAGGCTACTAAGATCATCCAAGAGAAAAGGGTTGGATAAGGTATAGCAATTGGAGAAGTGATCCAGAAAGTTTTGCTTGATGTTGGAGATATCAAAAGTCCATTCCCTAAGTCCTATCTTGAGGCAATTAATACAGTTTCTTCTTCTTCTAATAGAGGTAGAGGTAAAGAAAAATTTTGTATTAAGATCAAAAGTAGAAAGCCAGGAGACTCGAGATTTTTTTCTCCAAAGGGATTCTTCCCTTTAAAGTTGCTCATCCTGGTAAATGATCAGATTATCTTATAAGGTAGGAGACTGTGGAGTGGGAATCTGATTGGATATTCTTGATGGCTTGGTTAAGGGTTTGATGGAGGTTTGGACGTGACCAAAGGAGTTAATATTCCAGATCGTTAGAGCAGTCTTGGTGGCTTTGAGCTTAGAGGAGAGAATGAAAGCAAGAGTACCTTGGCAGTTAATATTCTAAGCATTCTTTACCACCTCATTACTAGCAGGGTCTCTAGTCTAGAATTCTTCAAATTTAAAGGACCTAGGTGCCCTATGAGGATATACAAAATCAAGAATGATAGGGCAATGGTCTGAAGATGTCCTAGGAAGGACTTGAAGAGAGGCATTAGGAAAGAGATTATTCCAATCTAGATTGCAAACAGCTGTATCAAGTGTTTCTTGATTGTTTGAGGAGCCTTGCCTCTTATTAGACCAGGTAAATTTTGATCGAGAAAAACCTAAATCTAGAAGCCCAAAACTAGCCATGAAGTGATGCAAACCAGTGGGAGTGGAAAAGTTGGCAACAGGTCGACCCCCATGTTTTTCTGATTAGTTTAAGACTGAATTAAAATCGCCAGCATCGGACCTGGGAAAGCAATTAAAAGAGACCCAAGCATATTCCAAAAGGAAGGTCTTTTTCTGAGGTTTGCAGGACAATATACAAGATTCAACAGCCAAGGTGTGACACCCCCAACTCCCACGTACGGAAACACGGGAATTGAGACGTCAGGATGATGACAACATGAGTTATGCATCCCAACGATTGGTGCTAAGTGTGTGTACATGTGAAGAATGTACAACAAAAATAATGAAGCGGATAATTAAAGTCAGTCAAATAAATACCAAAATTGTTTAAATATAAATTCGCTTAAATACAAGCGTATCAAAAAATAGTACAATTATCTAGTAACAACATCATAAACCAAACTACACAATTCAAAAGTAGGGAAATAATTCCCAATAAGTAAGCAAATTGCACCAAATCACTCCTTCGGCAGAGCTGCCTCCTCAGGCTCAGCCTCCTCATCATCTGCATTAAAATCTATGGTACTAAGAGACGGTATCGTAGGTAAGTAATAATCTAAACAAACCACGAGATAAAAATACATTCATGCAACAACAAAATACATGAACATGATGCCATATGCACGAGACCCAAAAATCATCATTTTTTAAAAAAATGAATAATTTTCCACACATGCCAAAATCCCAATTTGGCCCAAAATATATCCAGTTCGTTAAAACAACCGTCATTTTCTCAGAAAATGGCCCAAAACATTAAATCTCGACATTTTTTCAGAAAATGGCCTAATATCCATTTTATCAAAACCAATATCCAATTTTAATCCATACACACCATGATCTCCCCTAGAGATCATCTGCACATTTTGGCTCCATTTGCCACACCATGAATAACAACCATATATGTGACTTCATAAAGAGCGATGTCCAGTTCCGAACCCAGCGCGTTCGTGGCCAAGCATCCTTTGGCCCCCGCCAGCATAGGAGTCACAGAGTCTGCACAAGAGCGTTACTATCCCGTCCGATCCCGTTGTCGCCTAGAGACAACCTAGGAGACATCACTCGGTATATTCTGCTCTCGAGTAACCAGAGAAGCTCCACCGAGATAATACCCCATCTCGGTTTGGAGTCGTGATACACATACACCCAAAAAACCATTTTACACATGAAAACCCAGTTTTCATTTGTGCTCATGAACATGCATGCAATTATGCAATGCATATGACAAGACACAAAAATATCCAACAACCAAAAAATCTCAACATCAACCAATCACACAAATAACTCTGTTCTCCATTCCAACTGACCCTCTACTTCTTAGACTCAATACAACACAACTAACCAATTTCACAGAATATTTGTTAATGCAAAATATATTTAAATCTCAAATGTTATTCAAAAAATACTTACGACACTGTAAAGGAAATAAAATCTGAAAGTAGAAGTGCACGAGCACCCGATTTAATGTCAAAAGTGAACCCGAAAATAAAATTACCAAAATTCACAATTTTTGGGACAGAAAATGGACTTCAAAAACAAGTAAATTTAAAGTGAAATTTGAAAGAAATGGAACTGATTTACAAGAGGTAAAGATGAGGTTCACGGCATGAGGAAAAATAACCAAGAAACCAACATGAAGCTCACAGTTTGGGGTCAAAACAGGGGCACGAATTTGGCTTAAAATAGAGCACAAGTTGAGGCTACAATAGAGCACGAAAAGGGGCCAAACAACTAGAAATGCAAGGGAATAAATCACAAGCTTGAATCACGAAATATACTAAAGGAAATAAGAGAGAAATCGAGCATGAAAATGGGGCCAAAACAGAGGTCATGGTTTTGGGGGAGAAAACAGGGCACAATTTGAGGGGAAAAACATATGGAAATACAATGGTTTTACACAATACAACCTAGGAATACAAAAGAAATGGAGAAGAGGAAAGGAGGCGCACATGGAAGCTTCAGACCGACCTACAACAATGGAGAAAATAAAGAAAAATAAAACAAAGAAAGAAGGAGAAGCACGGTCCAACAATGGAAGAAGAGAAGAAAAGAACCACAAGAGAAGAATGAAGAAATTACCAAGAGAAGAGGAGAAGGAGAAGGAGAAGGAGAAGGAAGGAAAACTGAAGAAGGAGAAGGAAGGAGCAGCGGCACAACAGATGAAGAAGAAGAAAGAAATTGAAGAAAGCCCTAAGGGCATGCCAAACGACTCCGTATAGAGAGGGAGAAAGGGCTGGGCTAAAAAGCCCAAAGGCTGGCCTAAAACCGATTGGGCTTGGGCCCAAAACCGAAAATAAACTCCCACAAAACAAGCCCACCTGAAAAAATAAAGGGTCCAACAAAAGAAAAAGGCACAATAAAAATAAATAAAAGGCAAATAAAAACACTACAACTCAATATTAATAAATTAAGATAATTAAAACCCAATGATAAAATAATTTTAAGCAAAGAGCAATTTAATTACAAAACAATAATTAATAACAAGAAAACATATTAAAATAAATTGCACAACTTAAAAATCATAAAATAAATCCAACGAATAACACATTAAATTTAAAACAAGAGAACTATTATTTATAATAATTTAAATAATGATTCATTAAAAATGCACGTAAAAATGGGATATTACACAAGGATTATGACTAGGGATTGAGTAAACCAACATATAGATAACATTACTGCAAATATGAATAAATTCAACATCCATACCAACACGCTAAACAAACAACAAACCACCCCACTTTCCTTCAGGAGGAAAATGGACAAAATGCGAAAAGCCTATTCTAGACACAAGATTAAAAGTGTTTTTATGCGGAAGCAAAGTTTCAGAAAAGAAAATGGCATCAGGGTTATGAGCCCTAATACAGGCCCTTAGGGATCTAATTACACAAGGACAGCCTATTCCCCTATAATTCCATGCCAGAAGCCTTATGGATTCTCTAGTGGTAGTTTGGATCCTACGACAGTGGTCATTGGATTAAGGCGGAAGAGGCTCATTTCTTGGATTGAAGATACATTACCAATGATGGACTCGTCAACCTTCCTGTAAGGAGAGAATCTAGTATTCTGTGAACTCTTTCGGGTGGCACCTTTGGTTTTTGTGGGAGGAACGGAGTTGCACTTGTACAGGTCATTCGGTCCTTTAGAAAAGATCTGCTTCCCTTTTTTTTAGAGTGAGAGGATAGGATTTTTCTTCATCTTTAATTAGAACTAGGGTGAAACTTGATGGTGATCTCTCTCCAGAAGAATGAGTCTTCCTCTTTCTCATGTAAGCTAGGTCAAATGAGGGGAATGGTAGAGCTTCAATACTCGTTAAAGGGTCAGTGAAAGGTTCAGTTGAGGGAGTGGGTTACTGAAAGGGCAGAGTAGACTAGGCTGGGAAATCAATGGAAATTGAATTGATTGCTATGCAAGCCCTTCTAGATGGGCTTAGAAGCAGAGACAACTTGTGATCCTTTTGGCTTGGGCTTTGCCAAATGGGTTGATCAATGAGGCCAGATTGGGTTTGAAAGTGCGAGATGATTTGCTGGTATACAAAACTTCTTAGATAATTGGTGAAGGGTTTTTCTATCTTTTCCTCATTTTTAAAGCTGGCAAAAGAATGATTGGTATACGGGGGATCCAGGAGTTGAGGTGGCTACAGAGGAAACTGAGAGTTGGGCGCCAAGTGTTGCATGGAGATTGCTTGAGTTGTGGAAAAGGGTTGACTTAAGAGATTTTGTGGGACAAAGCTTTTATGGTTAGGAATATCCAGACAGTGATCCGACTCTAAAAGACGGCTTCCATTTAAGGACTCTGATTTGTTCTGCTGCAACTCTGGATCATTGCCACGTGTTGGCAGAGATCTGCATGTGGTTTCAATGCCATTGCATGGTTGGTTCTCGGAGTGAAGGTGCACTAGGATGAACCTCACTGTTGAACTACTAGTGGCAACTGAGGTTTTCATCAAGCTAAGACCTTTTGGGAGGAGTTGAGCTTCTTCTACTGCCTGAAGATGGTTCTCTCTCTTTTCTTTTGCATTGACTACACTAGATAACTGAATCCCCCCTTAAAACTAGGAACTTGGGGATAAAGTCTGTGGTTTAGGCTCCTTGATCCGAACTGGGGGCAGGGTTGGAATCACTGGTTGATCATTACAAGCAGCTTCAACAAAAGGTTCCTCAGGTCTAGGGTTTCTGCATTGATCTTGACTTTCAGCTTGTAGACAATTTCCATATATTAATTCAGTGACATTGCTGTGAAACAGGGGATAGTAATGGTGCACATGATCGAGGCATCCACATAAATAGCAAAAATCCAATAAACGCTCATACTTGAACTTTACAGTCACCGGAATGTTGTTTATTCTCGGCAAGCTAAAACCATCAGTTAAGGGTCTAGTAACATCAATTTCCACTTGAATACGAAGATATGTTTTTGTAGAAGTACAATCTTTAATCACCGATTCAATCTCCATGAGGTTACCAAGGACGCGCCTGATTTTTCCAGCATTTCTCTCAGAGATACGTTCCAATGGGAGGCCATGGATTTGGATCCAAAAGGCTAAGTGAGATCAATTTCATTTAGACTATAACCTGAATTCCACTCTTTAATGACCATATGAAAACACCGAAAGTTCTAGGGACGTTGAGAGAAAATGTAGATTTTGTCTTGGGCTCTAGGAAAAGTGAACAAGAAAGTGTTTACATCCAAATCTTCTATGACCAAACCCACTATGAAACTCCAAACTGATTTGATGATCGAGTAGGAAGTCTGTTTATTTCAAGGCTTTGTTGAGATGCGCTTACTGATGAGCGTGTGTTCTGAGATTCTAGCAACATCTTCTTCCACTATCTCTAGGATGATGTCGTCCCAAGTGAGTGCTTCGGTTTGGGCAATGATAGAGTCCATTGTTGGAGTTTCGGGCTTCATTTTGCAGAAGGGATATGGCCGAAGTGTGAGTAAAAGGGGCTGATGGGGTTTGGGAGCTTTCTATGCTGTGGAGAAGATGAAAAGTCAAGATATTTTTGGGTGGGTAAGGAAGATATAGAGCTATGGTGTCGTTTGGGAGCAGGTGGTCGGGTAGGAAAAGTTAGAGCCACATTAAAGGCTGGGTAGCTGGGGAAAGTTTGGGCTAGAGAGTAGCCAACATCGAGAAGGATAGAGCTCATCTTTTGGAGAGAGAGCGGATGAAAGACCAAAACTTGGAATGCGTCTAATGCACACCTTACTAGCTGATCATCTCTCTCATGCACACATGCATGCTTGCTTTTTTGGCACAAACAGACCAAGACAAAAAGTTATTTCAACGACTGAATCTCACAGTTTGGCAGTGTCCCAAAATCTATGACAATAAATGAACGAGAATATGGAATCATATTGGAAACTATAAAGCTTTAAAAGTTAGTAGCCCCGGTACATGTTTTGAGAAAAATACATTTGCATCATTATTCCCAGAAAAAGCAGTGTCGAAAAAATTTGATACCCGTCGATTAAACTCCAACAAAATTGACCACGTACATTACGAAAACAACTAGGAAAAAAAATCATTTATCTTTCCTTGTAAAGTAATACAAGGCAAGCAAGCTTTTCTTGTAAAAGCATAATCACATGTACAAATATAAGCACCATTTACTCCCAAAACTCCATCAAATAGGGCTAAAAACCAACACGTTCGGTTCAATTTTGAAATAGAAACCGACTGACCGTGAGAATCGAGAGAAGAAAATCGGCCAGATCGGTTTCCGACAAAATCATAATCAGCTTCTCAATTTGGGCTATTCTTTTTGGGCCCTTTTTTTTAACCTCAATTTAACATCTTTTTGGGCTCAATTCATTATTCAAGATCATTAACATTTTGGGTTTTTATGCTTAAATATTCAATTTCATTTTAATTTTAATGTTATTTATACAATTACTAACTAGTAACTACTAAATATATACTACTTATACTACTTGCATACTAATTACTAGATAACTAAAAATAAATACATAAAAACTCCACTAGATGTTTAATACATATTACAAATAAAATCAAATATTCTTAAGTAGGCAACAATTGTTCTTGAATAAAATTGTGCTAAATTTTCATCATCCAAGATTCTAAATAGATTCCCAAGCAGTCTTCAGTCTTCAATAGTTGTGATGCCTAATGCTCCTAACTCTATATAGAAAGTTAGAAACATTAAGAAGATTAAAATATCAAATATTAATAAATTTGAATAATGAAAAAGAAATTAAAATAATTTATAAAATTAAATGGATATGGAAATTTAATTAAAAAAAAATTACCAGATTCTACCACAAAACTCTCCACATTATCCATGGACTCTCGAATATCAATTGGCGTTGACGAATGTTGCAATCAATTATGAGTACAAATAAGTGCCTCGACAATTTTTGGAGCTAACGAACTCCGAAAAGGATCAAGTACACGAACTCTCGTACTAAATGCTGACTTTGATGTAACTATGAAAACAGGCATGACCAACAAATCTTGTGCAATCCTCGCAAGGATAGGATAGTTATGCTCATTAATTCTCCACCAGTTTAACAAGTCAAAAGATGGGTTAAGTGCCTGACAACTATCTGATAAATACCGATCCACCTCTGTTTTGGAAACTGTAGATTCAGAGGTAGAAGATACTAGAAACCACTCATAAAATAATCGTGACTCATAATTGTCTTCACCATCTTTTGTGGGTGTAGATGTCGGAGGGGGCACATGTTCTCGACTCGTCGAAGTAGACCCAAATATAGCATTATACTCCGCATACAAATCTACTAATAACTGTCTCACACTCGACACCAACTCTTCAGCCCGAGTCTCATCATGAATTTTTTTCAAGTAGAAAGTAAGCAACCCTAACTTACTACGTGGATCAAGTACAATTGCAATCAATAACAACAAGTTCATCCTATCCAATGAACCCCAATACTTATCATATTTCATTTTCATGCTTGTGGCCATGTTCATCAAACAATTATTGTCACTCTCACTCAACCTAACTAACTCTTTTTGGAGCATGCAAATCTCCAAAAAACTGGTATTTGCCGTTACATATAAAGATCCAGAAAATTGACAAATGACATCATAAAACATTTTCAAAAATTTCACAAAAACCCGCACTGTCTCCCACTCCGTAGCTTTAGGAGGCCCCATGTGTCCATCATTAAAGTAAGAGAGAAAATTGCAGTCTTCACTCTCCATCCGCCTGAAAGCATTCTCAAATTTCTCAGCTACTTCCAACATCATGTAAGTTGAATTCCATTGGGTTTGCACATCAAGAAATAACCTTTGTTCATAATCAATTTTCTCTTTCTCTGCACATTCCTTAAACTTTTCTAATCTTGCAGGGGAGGAGCGCACATATCTAACTGCATTTCTAACCATTATGATGGCGTCATTATACTCCTTAAGACCCTCATTCACGACAAGGTTAAAGATATGAGCACAACATCTTATATGCATATACTTTCCCCCCAACACATTTCCCGTCAAAAAATGCCTCAAATATAAAATTGCAGTATCATTTGAGCTAGCATTATCAACAGTAACAGTAAATATCTTATCAATGCCCCAATCATGAAGACACGATTCAACATATCTCCCAATAGTATCCCCTTGATGATTAGGGATTAAACAAAAATTAATGATTTTCTTTTGCAATTTCCAATCACTATCAATGAAATGTGTAGTTAGGCACATATAATTAAGATTTTGTACCGATGTCCATGTATCGATAGTTAATGAAATCCTCATTCCCTCATCTTTAAACAACTTTTTAAGCTTGGCCTTTTCTGATGTAAACAATTTCATACCATCTCTTACAACCGTGACACGACATGGTACTTTAAATCGAGATTCAAGCAACCTAACCATCTTCCTAAAACCTTGTCCTTCAACAATTCCAAATGGCAATTCATCAATGATTACCATCTCCGCAATCGCGGACCTCACAGCCTCTTCACTATATTTGTGGGTTACAAGATTCCTTACCATACTACTATCACTCTCTCCAACCCCCTCCTCAGATGTTGCCTCACTTTCCAATGTTTTTTGGTATTTATCCAAAGGCTCACGTTTATGAGGATTTTTGGAACATGAAAGTAGATGATTTTGCATGGTTGAAGTTTCGTTCCTCTTTGAGTGGCAAGCATACATATTGCCACAATAATTACACTTAGCCTTAGCATCATCTATGGGACAATCCTCAACTTTTGTAAAATGGTTCCAAACAATTGACGGATCATTCCCTTTCCGTTTCTTAGGAACTTGACAACTACTACTATTAGAAGCACTTGAGGGTCTTGGTGTTTGGATCTCTTCCAAATTAATGATTTGTTCATTTGAATCAAGATCAATTGGACTTGATGAAGAATCCATCTAACATGTAAAAAATTAAATACATAATTAAAAACAGTGAAACACAACAAATTAAAACAAACATCAACACAATTTTTCTATTATACAGCAGCTAGTTTACAACATAACAAATATCACAAGTCTAAAACTCTAATCTAGATTTTAGTTTGCTCACAACCTCACAATTTATTTCAAGAATCAAAATAATTTTACAACAAAATAATTTTACAAGTCTAAGAACACTCACAGTGAGTCTCAGATTAATGTTCACACTTCAAGTTCACAGTCCAATTTTTTAATCCAAAATTTTTCAATCCCTGCACATACACAAAAATCAATTTAAACAACAAATAATATGTAACATATTAACATAAATTGATAATTAATATGATGATAAATGAAACACATCAAAATGACAAAACCGAACACATTAAAAATTAAAAAAAATAATTTTGCCTCAAGTGATGCATGTGAATTGAGAAGTGACAAGTGGGATCAAAATCCCACTCAAGAAACTCACTGGCGTGCGCGCGTGACCATGGGCGTGGCGGGGTTTTTTAACACGAGCTCGCCGGGCCATGGCTGAGGGACAGAGGCAGGGGAATGGCAACGGGCTTAGGGGGACAAACTCAATGAAGTCACAGCTGAGTAGCTAAAGTGGGCTGCACTGTCGCTAGAAGGGGAGACTGCTGACTAGAGTGGAGAGGGAACAGAGGCAGGGCGAGTCTGAGAAGAAGAGGGAAGTCGAAGACTCTGGAGAGAAGAGGGGAGGGGTGGTTGTGGGGGGGGGTGTTTAAACCCAAAGTTAAAACGGTCGCCGTTTCATTTATATTTTTTTTTCAAACTAACATCCCAAAATGACGCCGTTTTGTATATGTATAATTACAAATATATAATTATATAATCGGTCGATTCAGTGGTCTCGGTCATAGCATCAAATGGAGACCGATACGGCCGATTAAGGTTTTGACATTATCCTACCTCCGACCGACCGGTTCTATGCTAGTTTCAACTATCAACTAGTACATACTTGTTATGTTATCACTTTCAACTAAAAATATATCAAAACAACCATTTATGTTACTGCAAGCAAAAAGCTGCTGAGACTCGAGAGCAAATAGGAAAGCATTAAGAAATCAATCATGGTCACATTTGTTGACACCTTTTACTAGAGTAAAATAGAAATGCATAAAAGCTTCAAACTTAATTAGCAGATATTGGTAATACAACATAAGGGTTAATAGGAAATCAAAAGAAGACCGCTAATACCTTGCAGTCACAGTTTCCACATAAAGAATCCTACAGTCACAGTTATAATAACCTACGAGCTTTTTAATATAAGGATCCTGCATTCACAATTATTGCTATTGAGAATATTTATTGCTTAACAAGTTGGACAAAATAGTGTGAAACGTGACCAATAGTAATATTTATATAAATTGAAGGTTCACGAATTGCCACTGGCCACAATTGCAACACGAAGGGAGCAATGAATAGCAAGAAGAACAAGTTTCTGGGCTTCATTTGAACATAGCCAAACACAAACTAAAACCTTAGTGTAAGCCAACTTGTGCATAAAACAGAGAGCCCATAAGCAATACACGCATACATACATACATATAATCAAATAAACACAAAACTCAATCCATAAATCTGGTAGAAACTCGGTCCATAAATCTAGTAGAAACTTGGTCCATGCAAATAGTAATATTTATATGAATCGAAACCACATTGACCAAATGATGAAACGGTTCAATTAACAGCGAGAAGAAAATAAAAGAAGGAAAGATTTTCGTCTCTAAGAACATTATCTCTTTCTTTTAGAGACGTGGAGACAATGAGAAGGTTGAAAAACTCCAATTGCCTACGAAGCAAGAGGTAGGGGACCAGGGGTGATAAGAGGAAATGCATCGTATAAAGTAATAAACCCTAAGATCATATTAGACATTTGTAAACGAAAAGACAAAACACATTTGAAAAAATGCAAAAATAAAGGACTCATGAGACAAACCTAAAACAACGATAGGCAGCCGTGGTAAAGGAAGGGAAGACGAACCCTCAAGAGAGGGTAAACCTTCCACTGGATCGGCTTGGGTTCCACCTACATGGGGCTCCCCATCCATGGAAGGCCACGACCTCGTTTCAAGAATAAAGAAATGAAAATCCCGTTCAACGAGTCTCCTTGTGCTATCCACCTTCATTTGAAATCCTCTCCTTTTTTATTCAAAAGATTGACTCCAAGATCTGAGCTGAGACGAGTTTATTGCTACAAAATCACAAGATATTTGGAGATTTTGAAGGAGGCTTTCGAGTGAGGTAGGAATTTGGGTATTTCAAACGACGGGTTAAATGAGATTAAAGTATTACTAGCTCTAGTGGGAGATTTTCGAAGGAGAGAGAGACTCACCTGTGTCCCTCGGTGAGCAACGGCACGGCAGCGAGTGGGCTTGGGATAGCAGAAAACTCAAGAGAATGGAGAGAGAAATCCCTAGCAAGTAAGAAAAAAGCTGGGGATCAACCTGTTCCTCCAATGCACAACCCACACCTTAGCTGTCAAACCAGGTTCACTGATAAGTAAACCGGTTGTTGCCCTAACCCTTCAAATGAGCCTAAGCCTGCACATTGGCCCACCGAATCACTTTTTTGCCCCAACCCGACTCGGCCTACGATCATCACCATGGAAAATAACCCTGACCGGAACCATTCGGGTCGGGTAAAAATGATCGGGTCCCCACCCCCACGCCGCGTCCCTAGCTGCCTTTCTCATGAGAGTACTGTTCGGGAAAAACATCTTAATGTTATGAATGTTATGAAACTTATGAATTTCATTAAAGGTTATAGCGATATATATAGGAGTACAAAAGAGTTTCTATAACATTCTGGAGTATTCCAAAGTCGCTATGCATTTGACGACTAGCACTATGCATTTGACGGCTAGTACTATGCCTTTGACGGCTAGCTAAAGGTGGTCATACAATACAATTTGAATTTGATTTCTAACACTCCCCCTTTGGATGACCACATATAAAGAATATGCCTCGTTAAAACCTTGTCATGGAAAAACCCAGTGGGAAAAAAAAACCAATGACGAAGGAAAAAGAGTACAATATTCTGTATATCGCCAAGTGCTTTAAGATTGCCTCATTAAAACCTTGCAAAGGAAAACCCAGTGGGATAAAACCTTAGCGAAGGAAAAAGAGTACAATCAGCACAAGTCTTCAAGACTTTACTCCCCCTGAAAAGTGCATGATAATATGTCTTCAATTCTCCGTATTCCAATGTTCTGCACAAGCTTCTTAAATGTTGCAGTTGGTAATGCTTTACTGAATAAATCTGCCAGATTATCACTTGACCGTATCTGCTTGACATTAATTTCAACTTTCTTTTCATGAATTGCAATGATCTTAATGTGGTACACGTGGTGAGAAACCAGCTAACACACGTACCAACGAAGGGCTAGTTTTAGTGTGAGACCACTTTTAACCCAATTATATATTTAATCTCCTATATTTTATTTTTCTAATATATTTGTTGCTAATTAATTACTTTAATTTAGAAAGTTAAATATATATATATATATAATTAGGGGAGGACAGTGGAGCCCTGAACCCCGTTGCTCCGTCCCGTTCGCCCCGCCCTCGCATATGCGGGGCGGGGTATCTGCCCATACCAACCCCCCCCCCAACCCGGCGGGCGCGAATGGATATTCTAAAGACTCTCTCTTGAACACCAAATTAACCAAAATGGAAGGACTATTTCTTCAAATGATATTTAATTTTAGCAGAATAAAAAAACTCCAATATGAGCAATTAGAAAAGGACAGAGAGACAGAGAAAAAGAAAAATAGAAAAATAACAAAGTGTGTAGAGTTACGATCAAATTCCATGATCAGATAAATGTAACATATTGATTAGTTTCNGGTACATAAGAACTGTAAAATCCCGCGATGCTTGTCTGGCCTAAAAAGATGGCCACCGTTTTTGAATATAGAGGTTTGCGGCTTAATTTTGATAACTCCTCCAGTAATTATGTTATTTACAAGAACTCCAGAAGAGTACAACTCCAGAAGAGCACAACTCCAGAAAGAGTAGTGAATTCAATGATCTTGGATCAATATGGTGAATTTCACTATAAAGTCCTGAGTACTCCAATGGTTACTCGATAATTTGATAAGCAGAAAAATCCATTTCGTCCTGAAGACGATGGAGAAATTCTTGGTCCTGAAGTACCTTATCTCCAGTTCAATTGAAGCCCTGAATATGTGATTATTTGGATCAAGTCCACAATTAGATGGATATACAGATGCGAGTTATCTATCAGATCCACACAAGAATGCTTAATTAATAATTAATGAATAGAAATATATTTACAATTTTAAAGTATACAAATTCTTCACACTCCTTTTAAGAAGATGATTATTATAGCTATAAAGAAATTATATAAAAATAATCTTATAAATTGACGTGATTTTATGTGATCTATTATATTTATTTTACAATAAAAATAAATTTATAATCTGACAAATTACATGAAAACACGTGAGTTTGTATGATTACTTTTGTGTAATCTATTTGTGTCTAAAATATATCTTTTTTAAGAAAGGTAAATGAATTTGAGATTCACTTAAAAAAAAATTATTTTATCAATAATAGACTTTCTCTTTTTATTAAAAAAAAAAAAAAAGAAGAGTGCGGACACTAGATTTACATACTTTAAAATTGATTTTAATATTACTTTTTATCTAAAATGAATTTAATCTTGGAGTACTTCTACGGAGAAGCCACTGTAGTGGTGCACATATTGCACTCACTACGTGGCAGCTCTCCAGATTTTTGTTTTTGTTTTTTTTTTTCCCTAACCAAAACGCAAAACGCACGTTTTGAAGAAGAAGACATTTGAAATTTCGGTTTCTCACTTTTCCCCGTTCGAAATCATCCCGCGAAAACCCTCCTCCATCAACAGCGACCGTCGTGCACTTCCTCTGCCCAGAGCCTCCCGGCGACGGCGTCCATCTCGTCAGCGCCACCGAGCGGCACTGCTCCGTTTGCCCAGAGGAGCCGCACTCACCGCTCGCTAACGAAGCTGTCTGCTCCGTTTGTATCCCGCGAAAACGAACATCGGACGGCATCACGAACCTGCGTCGGGGTTGCTCTTCCCAGGGCCACCTCGTGACGGCCTCTCCTCCATGTTGAACGGCAGCTCCGAACTGTCCTTCGTCTGCCGAGCGCTGCACAGTGCCGCGAGTTGAATGAACGGACCCAGCGACAACGCGGGGCTGCTTTGTTTCGGCAACGGTTTGCTCAGCTTGGAGTAACTAATTTTTTTCATTTTCCAGTGAATACATTGCTATGTTATTGATGTGTACATCGAGATGGGACTTTGTATTTTCTGAGATGGGTATTATTGCTTAGGGCACGGGAGAAAGAAAATGTTCTTGCATACATGGAAGAAACCCATCTACCTTCAGTATATTTTATCTCCTCTGCTTTCAATATGCTCTGTTTGATGGGGGAAAAATTTTTTCTCACATCTTTGTGAACAATATATTGCTGCTTTCTGCTTTCAGTATATATATGTTTCGTTTGTTGCAAAATAGTTTGATGGCTGGGGCTTATTTTTTTGAAGAATGCTTGGAGTTTGTACTGCAAATTTTTATAGTTGTTTAGTAAAGATAGCTTGTTCAATGAGTAAAAAATGTCATCATGCCTCAACACTAGTGAGTAAAACATAACATATAGATTGGGCATGCGAATGTGTACGTGAAATTTGCTATCTAATGTGATAATACTGTTGCTTGAGTGGAAACTGTCCGACTTACACACATGCATGGTTTTGTGCATGGTTTTGCTATCTAATGTAAGAAGTAGTGTAAAATGTTGGGTTTCTCTTTTTCTTCTAATATTATCTTGAAATTTATAGGTTAAGAAACTATAGGAGCTTGGAGTGGCAGTATTTGACTAATATTGACTTTGAGTGGCAGTATTTGAATTTATCATAAGGCACAGTATGCCTATAATACTGCATATGATTATTACTTGAAAATTATTCTCGTCTGCTTTCATGAACCAGTGAAATCTTGGTGATTCAGTGCAAAAATAAAAATATATCTATTGGACATACGGCATTAGCATTGATGTGTAATTTGGTATTTGTACGTGTTCAAATTTGTTGAGAACTTACTTGTCTCATCTGTATTTTTCTCCATTGTTTTGGCTGTTGACTTGTATTGTTTTATCTTCTTATTTATCCTCGGCTTCAGGACTAAAAATACCAAGATATTATGGTTAGAGGAAAGGTTATTTTACCAAACAAAAATTATACAAAATGACAATGTTCTACAAAACTGAATGAAGAGGAAAACTCACCACTACTTGTATTATCTATTATGCAATAAGAGAAAAACTAGAAACGCCAATGGTACCATAAAACATGGCAAACAAGAGAAAATAAATGACAATAGAAAATATATGATTATACTCGAGGAAGGAGATCAACTTTTAAAAGTTTATAGTCAGTATGAAAGTTTAATTTATTTTCTTAAAAAAGTTTTAATAAAATTGTGTATTAATTGCATTATTGCAGCGCTCTTTTGATGTAAATATGTTATACCCGATAGACTTTAACCCATTTGATGCTTCCAATCCGGTAGACTTCAACCCATTTGATGCTTCATTTCAGGTATTTTTATTTGACTTTTTAAATTAAAATAATTAACATGTTAATTTGTGTAAAGTCATTCCATTTTGCCTAACAACGTGTACGGTTTGAGTAGATGCTAGCTTATAATCTGGAGGACCTGAGGCAAGAGGCGCCACCCTCATCATCAACTGTGCCAACTGCTGCAGTTGACAAACAATATGTGGGTAGCACATCACCGATGACTGCTTCATATGAAAATGATGCCGATGGTATTATATATATGTCTTAATTGATTTCAATTTGTGTAATATTGTTTTAATGCTAATCCATCCATTTTCCCAATAAATGTAGAAATGGTCTTTGACTTAAATGAAGATTTAGAGGGTACCACTAATCTCGAAGATGATGAGCAAAAAGTTGAAGAACCAAGATCAGGCATGGAATTTGAAAGTGTGAGCACCCTGACAGCCTACTATAAGCAATATGCAAAGCAATAGGGTTTTGGTGTACGGACACAGAGAACTAGAAAAGATGATGAGGGGAGGCCTGTGTATGTGACTGTTGGTTGTGCCCGTGGCGGAAAGTACCAACCTAAGAATAGTAATATCTCGAAGCCACGGCCAACAACCAGAACAGATTGTAAAGCTCGAGTAAATGCTACATTGAACAAGAATGACAAGTGGGTTTTCACCACTGTTGATAATGTGCACAACCACGTAACTGTCAGCCCCAAGAAGACAAGACTCTTGCGATCTCACAAGTTTATAGATGAATACAGCCAAAGGATCCTGGAGTTGAATGATTGAGCCGGTATAAGAATGAACAAAAATTTTAATTCTCTTGTTGTTGATGCGGGGGGTTTTGAGAACCTAACTTTCTAAGAGAAAGATTGCCGCAATTTCATTGACAAGGCTAGACATTTAAGGTTAGGTAAGGGAGGTGGCGAAGCACTTAATCAGTATTTTCGAAGAATGAGAGATCAGAATGATGGCTTTGTTTCACACATGGACGTGGATGATGATGGAAGATTAAGAAATGTTTTTTGGGCTGATGCTCGGAGTCGGGCAGCCTATGAATATTTTGGAGACGTCGTAACCTTCGATACTACGTACCTAACAAATAGGTACGGAATGCCTTTTGCACCATTTGTTGGTGTTAATCATCATGGGCAGTCCATATTATTAGGTGCGAGATTGATTTCAACCGAGGACACACATACTTTTGTGTGGTTATTCCAAATGTGGTTGGATTGTATGAACGGTCGAGCGCCCCACGCCATCATAACCGACCAAGATCGGGCAATGAAGAATGCTATTGCCATTGTATTCCCTGAAACTCGTCATAGATATTGTCTATGGCATATCATGGGCAAACTTCCAGAGAAGTTGGGATCTCACGCCAAATTCAATTCGGGGTTGAAGACTGACATTTAACTTTCAGTATATGACTCACAGAACGCATCAGAATTTGAGGCAAGTTGGGGTGAACTACTCAGAAAGTATGAATTGGTTGGCAATAAATGGCTTCATTCCTTATTCGAGGAAAGGGCATTCTGGGTTCCAGCTTACTTGAAAAATTGTTTTTGGACGGGGATGAGTACAACCCAAAGGTCGGAAAGCATGAATGCATTTTTTGACGGGTATGTCCATTCTGGAACCACATTGAAGGAATTCGTCGACCAGTTTGATAATGCTCTTAGAAAAAAGGTAGAGGTAGAGACCACTGCTGACTTCAATTCTATGAACCAAACAATTCCCTGCGTTTCACACTTCAACATTGAGAAACAGTTTCAAAATTTATATACAAATGCAAAGTTCAAAGAGGTCCAAAAAGAGTTGTTGGGCCTAATGTGTTGTAATTGTTCGCTTGTAAGCACACAAGGTTGCATCTTAACATACGATGTGTTGGATGAAATAGCTACTGATGACCACATCAAAACCGTCAATTTCTGTGTTTACTTTAATGAAGAGGAAGTTGAGATAAAATGCACATGTGCACTATTTGAGACCAGGGGGATTCCTTGTAGGCATGCACTTAGAGTTTTGCAGTTGAAGAAGATTATGGAGCTGCCAGATGTATATGTATTGGATCGCTGGAGAAAAGACATAAAGAGGAGATACACATTGCTCAGAAGTTCATACGATGATCAGCGAGTCAGATCAGATGCACGGAATTATGAGGTTGTGGTTAAACGATGTATGAAATTAGCAACAAAAATTTCCTCAGATACTGGAAAAGTCAACGCTTTCCTTCGTGTTGTTGATGACTTTGAGACAAACTGTGAAGGTTCAACACCAGAGTCGACATTCGAACAAACGAAGGGAAAACCAAAAGTAGTCTTAGATACGGGTAAGAAGGTCTTAAGCCCAAACGTGGTACGTGGAAAAGGCAGACCCCCAAGTAAGAGGAAGGTTCCACTCGTGGAAAAGATGGCAAAGAAGCGGAAGAAGCAGGTAACAGGTTTATGCATTTTATGTGTATGTGAATGGTCTTTGAGCCCATGGGATTCCTCTTATTATTTAAATGTTCTGGAACTTAGACTTGCAGGAAAATCTTGGTAGATGAACCGGAATTGGGTGACACCCCGGGATCTCAACAGCACCAAGTGGATGAGATGGTTGGTGTTGGTACACAAGATAGCATTCTTACAGAATCAACTCCTTCCGGAAATGCGGATCCGGTATTACATATCAATAAATATTTTTTCATTACGTTTTGCACCATGTCTGACACAATCAAAGTTGAAAATGTCTAAATAATTAAAAAGTTTGCTATCCATATTAATATAGTTATTTTCTTACAGATCTGTGATCGAGTTGATGCAACATTGTAAGTACATGGTACGTGGAAACTTAAAGATTTTTTGAAGCTTTTGGATAGTTGGTTTTGGCAATATATGTATACGTCCATAGTTGCAAATTTTTGGTAAATGCAACGATCGGGTATGGAGCTAGACTGCTGATTTTGTAGGAGTGAATTATGAGGTTTTTTGTACCACATTGATGTAGCAGGGAATCCAGTCACAGTTTGTATCTCACAAGAAGATGTGGTTGTAATTGATGCACTATTTTGTAATCATATTGTACGTAAATCATGTAACTGTTTGAGTAAATGGAAATATGCATTACTTGACAGTGATAAATTACTTCTTCAAGTAATCTAATTAGTAAATAAGAAATATATTAATTTCAATTGCCATTGTGTTGGATACCACGGCAGGTTGATGTTTATCATCTTCAGGTTGACGTTTATCATCTTCTAAACATCAAGTAACAACAAACTGGTAGGAATATAGTTTATGCCCAATAACTACATCCAATAATGTGGGCAGTCCAAAAATTGGTTCATTACCATTTATGTTTGCTGCCAATGAACCAATATGCAAACCCCTAATAGCAAAAATAAAAATTTCCACAATACATGAAAGGGCAAAATATATATTTCAACAAAGAAGCTAGACAGCATATCCATATTCAACAGCATGGGAAAACATAGTTGGGGTAACAAATATTTTCTACAGCTTCTTGGTTTTTAACATATTTGGAATAGGAAAATAAGCTGAATACCAAATTTACATACACTTTATCCAAACCAAGCCAAAACAATTACAAACACAACAACCCAATACAAACATAATAATTTCTGTTTCTCCCTATGAAGAGTAGTCTCTCTCTCTCGTACTTTATCTTCCAAATTACGAACTTCATTCTCACGCACCAATACGTCATCCCACATCTTCCAAACTTTACTCTCTCTCACACGAATGTTTTCCTCTAGCAAGTGAAGTATATCTGCCCAAACAAAAAATTCACATTTCCTCGCTTGTCCCTGCACATAATAATATCCTTTAATTAAGATGATAGAATTCAGACAATAATAACATTTAATTAATTAAGATGATAGAATGCTTTACCGTTTTATAGTTTGGGCAAGCGAAAAATTTCCTTCCTGGATTCTTCGTAGTGTGTGACGTCTTTAGTGGTGCTTTTGAACCACACCAACAACTTGGTGCTTCGAACACAAAATCATTAGGTGCAGACGATGATGATTGTGTAGATACCATCTCTGATTCTGCACAGAAGTTCAGATTAGTCAATTCGGCATCTAATAGTTCAATTACTTCGAAAAATTAACGGTTTACAACTACTAAGGAAATCATGATACACACTGCTTGAATTAACTCCATTTCTTGAAATAAAAAGTCTAAGAGGTAACTAACAAGTAACTCAATTAACTACTTGAATTAACTGTAATCGAGTTCATGCTACCTTTCCAATTCTCATATGTGTAACCAATCTCAAAAATCTAGAGGATGATATATATATATATATATAGCTATAAACAACCCATTTCAAATCCGAACCTGCATGATTAGAAAGAATACATGCCATTCATGTATTAACAAGGCTTCTGGAGCTCAGCTTGTATTTCAATTAAATGGGACCCCCGGGGGGTGGGGAGCATCATGTGACCAACATACCAAGTAGCCCATGGAATTCAAATATCTAAAAAACAAACATGAACCAATTACCTGCTATTTTACTTGGTATTAATGGAAAGCTTATGAAACAGAACACCATTTCAGCATCGAGCAGTAGATATGGTTGCTCATACGGGCATCTTATTCATTCATCTCGATTTCTTTTTGGAAATGGAACAGTTATTTTACTTGGTCATAAATGGAAAGATCATGAAACAGAACACCATCTCAGTATCAAGCAGTAGATATGATTTTACTTGGTCCATAATGGAAAGATAATGAAGCAAACTTCCATTTCAGTATCAAGCAGTAGCTATGATTGCTCAAAATCATCAAGAAATTTAATTTGATTTCTTGATGGAAATGAAACAGAAAAGCACAATATGATTTACTGATTTACGCTCAAACAAGTAGATATTTCAATGCAAATTAATCTCGAATTCTTGACAGTGAACAATAGATTTTACTTGGTCATAAATGGAAAGATCATGAAACAGAACACCATCCCACTATCAAGCAGTAGAAATGATTTTACTTGGCCCATAATGGAAAGATCATGAAACAGAACACCATTTCAAGCAGTAGATATGATTGCTAGTATGCAGATAAAAAATTATACCTAGGGTTTCTGCAAATTAATCTCGAATTTATTTTTTATAGTGAACAGTTTCAATGCCGCTACCTAGGGTTTCTGCTAGGTGAGATACTTGTCAAACTTTTTCCTTACAAATTTCGGTCTATTAGGTTTCCAATTGTAGTTGACTATATAGAGAGAAAAAGAGATTGAGTAAACAGAGGGCAAAAAAAATAATCCTAAACCCTAAAATACAGATTACCCTCCCGCATATCTGCGGGCTTCACTGGACTGAGGCGTCGGTGGACTGAGGGCCAGCCATCGGTGGAACGGACCAAGATCGGCAAAAAGTGGCTCTATATCGGTCGTTTGAACGGAAGTCAGGAGTTTCTTGCGCCGCGATGGCTCCTCGGGAGGGTGAACTCGTGGTCATTAATGGAGAGGGCTAAGGAGGTGGGAGGGGTAAGGAGGGCAAGGTAGAGCTTGTTCAGTGGGAATGGAGAAATGGGTTCAGAAGACGAAGGGGGGAATCACGGCGTGCATTTCGCGAGGGGGGGGCTGTAACGTATCGGGGGAAGAGTTAGGGCAGAGACACTTGAGAGTGACTTAGGGCAGTTTGAACGGATCTGCTTTCTTTTAGCGAACCCAGGTTACACGTCATGCGTGCAACGGCTTCAGCCCAACAGTGGCTTCCGCGTAGATTTTTCCTTAATCTTGCAGTGGGAGGGACAATAATAATGAGGACATGGGTTTTCACTTTTCCGACAACAAAAAAACCAGTGCCACTCGAATCTGTCTCTCTTGCAACAATACGTACTACATAGTACATGAATATTGCATTAGTGGTTTTGTCAAATAACCTTTCTTTCCTAAGTCGTTGGGAATTAACAAAAGAGGGGGAATAAGAAAAGAAAAATGCTTAATGCAGTCGCCTGCCTCAAGCACCATGCAAGCGGCTACTGACTTGGCAAAAAACAAAACGCTGCGTTTTATTTTTTATGAGTTTTCGTTTGTTCCGCTGTCCAGACCCTTCCCTCTCTCTAGCACAGACCCACGCTGCAAGACCTTCCCTCTCCTCCATCCCAGACCTTCCCACTTCTCTGCAACCAAACAGACATTTTGTTGCAGCAATGAGAAGGAGCTTACAAAGAGAGGGAAAAAAAATTACTGAAGAGAATCACATTGTGAAGGAAAATAAATGTGAAAGTATATTAGGTTCGAAATGGTGAGATTTGTGAGGATTAATGGATTCGAAACGAACTAAGAAAAAGTGTGTGAAAATACAAATATATGGATAGAGGTTCCGTTAGGTTGGTGTATGCCGTGAAGCTCACATATGGCCTTGGGGAAGATAGAACAACCAAGAGCTCGCTCTTGAGAAAGCCAGTGCGTCTCAGTAAACCTAATCCTTGAATTGGACCACATGAACCATGCCGTCACCATCAAATAAGTGGTGGCCGGAGATGGGTTCGTGAAGTGGGTTCGCGCTGTTGAACGTAGATGCCCTGTACACAATCAGGGATTTTGCCTGAAACCCGTAACGAGTGCCGACGGGCTGCTCTTTTACTGGAGCGAAATTAATAGAAATTTGAACTTCTGGATCTGCAATTTTGGGAGTGGGTGTTGATGCTCATGCAAGATTAAAGCAGACTTTATTACGTCCAAGGCCATGGCTACAATTTTCTGTAAGAGGTTCTATTGGAAGGGAAAAGGTTTATTGACTGTACTTAAAGAAGGAGGAGAAGAAAAAATAGAAGACTTAAATCGGTTTTTTTTTTTTATATTAGTTGACATGATGTCATGCCACGTCAGCTGACTGTACAGTGTCTGTATGAGACGATTGTGCGTAGAAGAACTGATAAGAAAAACATGTCCTGTCCACGTACCTATCAATATTTATAGCAAAAAAACCAGTGCCACTCGAATCTGTCTCTCTTGCAACAATACGTACTACATGAATATATTGCATTAGTCGTGCTTATAAATTTGAACTGACATGGCTATATCTGTTGGTGAATATTTGAGAGAAAAATGATATTTATAATCGTAATTGTGTAAGCGTTATATAATCTTATTGAAAAAAATGAATTAATATGAAATTCACATAAAATAAAAATAATTTTTTAATTATAAATCAAATTATTTTTTTAAATAATTACGTAATGTTTACATATTTTACAATTATATATAATATTATTTATTAAAAAAATTAATATAACCAATCACACCATGAAAAAGGAACACGAAAATATAGAGTCGGTCGTTGACGAAAACGCAGCGCGCTCTTGGAGTCTTTTAACCACGTGGTCTGTGCCATTGTCCCCACCTCTCAAGCTCACATTCGCAGCAGCAGAGGTACAGCTATATATATACCCCGTACCCCCCTCCCCACTCTCCAAATTCAATTCACTCTTCAACTGCATAGAGTCTTGGGGTGGGTATCATTCTCAGTGTCAGTTGATAAAAGAAAAAGGGACGTTGGTACTTCTTTTGTATCTGACACAAAAGGCTTGTTTTGTGTTGGTTTCCTTTCCTAGACAAGGATGGATGAGAACATTGCAGCAAAAAACCAGCTTTCCCACCACCAAGTTTTCGATGTCTCAGTCGAAGTCCATCCACAAGGCGGCTCCAAGTGCTTTGACGACGATGGTCGTCTTAAGCGAACGGGTAAATTTCCATAGCATAATCTTCAGTAATATTAAATATTTGGGCTCTTTCTTTGGAGCAGCAATAGTACCTCCCATAAATGCTAACCAAAAATAGTCCTGGTTTGGATGTGTTTGTTACTAAGTGTTCGATTGTTTTCCATGTGATTTCTTCATCCAGGGACGGTTTGGACTGCTAGTGCTCACATAATAACAGCTGTGATTGGATCTGGGGTTTTGTCCTTGGCTTGGGCCATTGGCCAACTGGGATGGATTGCTGGCCCTGCAGTCATGTTTTTGTTTTCTTTTGTCACTTACTACACTTCCACACTCCTCTCTGCATGTTATCGTTCTGGGGACCCTCACACTGGCAAGAGAAACTATACCTACACGGATGCTGTGCGATCAAACCTTGGTAAATTTTCCAGTGTTTTAATCTTTTTCTTTTTGGCTTAAACTAAAAAAGTTGATTTCTTTTGAAGTTTTAAATCTTAATCTGTTTGTGGTTTTTTTAATATTCTAGGTGGAGCAAAGGTTAAGATATGTGTGCTAGTTCAGTACTTGAACCTCTTTGGAGTAGCCATTGGCTACACCATAGCATCATCCATAAGCATGATGTAAGTTTGAAATCATGTGGAGATGGGATTTCCATTTGTTGTTAATAGTGGTGTTTGGAACTCTCTAGGGCGCGCTTAATGGGTCTTTTTGGTTTTGATCAAACAGGGCAATCAAAAGGTCTAATTGCTTCCACAGCAGTCAAGGCAAAGATCCATGCCAAATCAACAGCAATCCATATATGATTGCTTTTGGCATCATTGAAATACTTTTCTCTCAAATTCCAGACTTCGATCAGTTGTGGTGGCTCTCCAATGTGGCAGCTGTGATGTCCTTCACTTATTCAACAATTGGTCTTGGCCTTGGTGTTGCCAAAGTTGCAGGTATATATTAACTTCCTTTTTATAAGTTTTTTTTACTTGTTCATTTTCCAGAAACTTTACATATTTATTAACTTGGGTTTTGCTCTTTACTTTCTCAATCATCAGAAACTGGAAAGTTCAGGGGAAGTCTGACTGGAATAAGCATTGGCACTGTGACTCAAACACAAAAGATATGGAGGAGCTTCCAAGCACTGGGGGACATAGCTTTTGCATACTCTTACTCCATGATCCTTACTGAAATTCAGGTATATTTTTGTGCCAAATTTTCATAAGTTCTATTTTCTATTTATAATTGAGTTTACATGTTGAACTAACTAATACTGGCTAAAACCAGGACACAGTTAAATCCCCACCTTCAGAGTCCAAGACAATGAAGAAGGCCACTCTACTTAGTGTTGCAGTCACAACCCTTTTCTGCATGCTCTGGGGCTGCATGGGTTATGCTGCTTTTGGGGACCTCGCCCCCCGAAACCTCCTCACCGGTTTCGGTTTCTATAACCCATATTGGCTTCTGGACATAGCAAATGCTGCCATAGTAATCCACCTCGTTGGTGCATACCAAGTTTATTGCCAACCCCTTTACGCATTCATTGAGAAAAGCGCAAAAGAAAGATTCCCGGATAGTGATTTTATCAACAAAGACATCATAATCCCGATCCCTGGTTTCCGTCCCTACAGACTCACCTCTTCCGGTTGGTTTGGAGGACAATTTTTGTGATCATAACCACTGTGATATCAATGCTTCTACCCTTCCTTAATGACGTGGTAGGACTTCTTGGGGCCCTGGCTTTTTGGCCTCTCACAGTTTACTTCCCAGTGGAGATGTATATAGTGCAAAAGAAGATACCCAAGTGGAGCACAAAATGGCTTTGCCTTCAAATCCTGAGTGTTGCTTGCCTCGTCATCAAAATAGCCGCAGCTGCTGGCTCAATTGCGGGGTTTGTTCTTCATCTCAAGTCTTATAAGCCCTTCGCCACCAGCTACTAGGTTGAAGTTCAACGCAATCATCATTGCAGAGCAACTGATCTAAAGCAAAGAACGAAACAGTCTTTCGAATTTCAATTCTTGTTCATGTTCATAACAAGCTTAAATGGGTGTTGTTAACTATCATGGTTATTTCTTAGTAGACTTCTGTTTTTCTTTTTACTGTTTTCAAGGAAAGAAAGACGGCACCCTGTATGTAAGGTATTGGAATTAAGCAAAAGTGCTATCGAAAGCTAATTACTTCCTTCAGACTAGCATCACCAACAATGTCTAATACCTACCGTTGTAAAACTACAAAAAACAAAGATTCCTTCTCCATGAAATAAACGGTTCAGATCCTTTCGATCAAATTGCTGGTGTAGGTAATAAGATTACATGGAATATGATGCTCGATTCTCACTACTAATTGGTGGTGTGTGGTGATCTACCAATCCAACCAGTCATCAAAGTAGTTGTATGTGCACACGATGTTTCAATCCTAAAAGGCTAAAAGGTCCCATTCCTTAGCCCACAACCTACATATATAGGGAAGAATTGGTACCTACCTTTATAAGCACCGATGAAAGTGCAATTGTTAGGTATGTACACCCAAGACAAACAATGGGACATGGCATGTATTAGATTGTAATGTTAGTCATTTACATTCTTTACACATGTAGTGAAATATTATTTTCCTAATACAATGAATTACTTTCGATAGAAAGGAGAGAATTTAATATGATATCAGTGAATTTTTTCGCAATTACCCTTACTTTCCCTTTTGTGTTTCCAGTCTTCCATGTTTCCGCGATTTTCTCTGTTTCTCACATTCTTCCTCCATTATTCCATCTCCTGATTTCGTTCGATTATTTTTTGTTTGGCTTCCGATCTAAAGCGAATTAGACTTTATGGCCATTATTATGCCACGGTAACAATTGCGTAGAAAATTATGTTGTCTCATTGATGTGATGTGACAACATTACATAGGATCACATGATTTATTAAAAAAAGAAAATAATATATTTAAAATAAAATAACATCTAAAAATATATAATAAAAAAAAATGAAGATTGAAACTTTAAATTCTACTCGGGATTCAGGGGCAAAAGAGACCAGGCCTCATTCTAGCAAAAAGCTAACTGATGGTTTCTCTTTGGTAACCGACGGACACTCGAATGAAAATCCTACACGACTTCTATGCCCATGTTGCCATGCACATGCCGTCACCTTCCCTATAATATAGGGTTGCCGTAGTACCTTCTCACACACATTATCAAACTCCAACCCCTCCTTGTGATTCCTCCAACCGGGAGCCCCCGCGGTAGTAACCCAGTGAAAAACCAGGGCAGCATCTCAACCCAGCCAACACTTACACTGACCGACGACGAAAACTCCATGCCCATATACGCCGTCGTGTAACCATACGTGCCCACGGCCTTGCGTCACTGCAAATAGCGTTGGAACACCACTCAAGCTCATTTGCGTTGCTTTGTGAGCCACCATCAACCCATGGTAGCAACCACCGCCACGTGTCTCTTCACTCGTACGCACCACCACGAAACCTCCATGAAGCAAGCAAACCACACCACAACCTCTTCTGCCACCCGACCATGCACGTAAGTCTCGGCCGTTAGTAGCTCTGAAAACCATCCCACGTGATATCTATCATGAGGCATAAGATAGCGAAAGCAACTGCTTGTAACAGCTTCTACACTTATCCTCCTTTTGAATTTAAAAACAGTTGTACAGCTAGTCAATAAGTCCGATAGTTTCTCTAGTCTAGACTCAGTCAAAATATATAGTTGTTCCTTTAAATTAGAAATTCAAACAAGTTTGTTATTCTGTATGTGTATTTAAACACTGCAAATGTAAATGAAAGATATACTCATTTTCCATACTCATTTGCAGTGTATTTAAACACTGCAAATGTAAATGAAAGATATACTCATTTTCCATATTCTGATAAGATCGACGTAGCCTCTGTACAACAAAAACAGAGTATCTCCATGCCACGAAGAGTTGCAACGAACGGCACACTTTGAGACAACCAAGAACCATCAGAAGGTGCCGCCCATCCCCTCCGTAGGCCTCTCCATCCCTACCTGTCCGTGGTACGTCGGAACTTGCTCAGAGTACCGAGAGCAATCAATTGCCTTGAGTACATTATCGTAGACCTCCACAAGACGTTGGAGTTCTCGGGTTGCCACAGAAACTGCCGGCTATTACCTCCCATCAACCTCACACAGCACCGCCACTGCTACCGTCACTCATCGTCGGAAACCACAGCCGTACCCAATGTCGCCCACTGCCCCAGTATGTAAGACTCCTTCTCTCCTCTTAATTAGTGGTTAAACTTGCGTATAGCAAATTTTCTGTAGATTATATTACGTTTATGCCCCTGAATTATATATTGACATGGCAAATTATTTTGTATTTGTGATATCTTACGTTGGGCTTTGTTTATACGAAGGGTTTTTTTTTTATTTTATTACATAAACCTTTATACTATTTTAACATGGGTTGGGCTTAAGATTTTAAATCGGGCTTAGTTTTACTTGGATGAATATGTTAGCCCAAAAGATTTATTTTTACATAAAATATTTAAGGATTTTAATTATTTTATTAAATATTAACTTTTACAACTGAATTTAGTAATAAATAATAAGAGTCTAATTCTATTTTTATTACGTTAAGTTTGGTTAAGTATATTTTATTAAATAAAAATAAGATTTTCTATTAAATTGTGATATGTTATTAGAATATTATTATTTTAATATTATTTTTTAATATTATTATTATTTTGAAATTTAAAAAAATTAAATTATTTAATATATTTTATATAAAAATTTTAATAATGAAATGAAATACTTTTACCATCTAAACACGACCACGTGACATGAAGTAAGGTGGATCTATCATCTAATAGTGTTTTGTATTGCTTTTAGTATGGTTAAAAATTCCAACTAATATACCATTTTTTTTTTTTTGGATATTAGGTATATGTTTGCAATCAAATTTATTTGATAGATGGGAAGTCATTATCCCGAGCAAATTTTACTTTGTGGCCATTATTATGCCACCGCAAACAATTGCATAGAAAAGTACGGAGTTGTCTCAGTGATGAGACATCATCACATATGATACCACATGATTTATTTAAAAAATAAAAAATATATTTAAAATAAAATAACATCTAAAAATATGTTAAAAAGGAATGAAGATTGAAACTTTAAATTTTATTTATTTATTTTACGTTTATATTTTTAATTTTTTTAATAAATTATGTAACACCCCGTGAATGAGAAAAAAATGAGCTTGTGGCAAAAAGTCAGGGAGGAAGGCCACAGGAAATTTATTACCGGGGATCGAGACCAACAGGTCTCAGTCTACTGAACTATACCAAGATAACACGATAACATCTTTTTTCCTCCGTCACGAAAATGAAATTTGGAATATAGCAGTGAGACTATTCTTATTCCCTCCCTTCCATGAAAGGACGCAGAGGGGGAAGCAATAATGGTGGGTTGAAGATAAGTCTGCTCAATGCATGAGTGAGGGTTAAAATTGAATTTTGAGTTCGTACCCTTTTCATTCTTTTGGAAAAAACCTCGATCTTGTTCTCAACAGAAAACATTACTGGATATTGCCCCAGCATCTATCCTAGTTTATAAACAGAAATTGTGCTTTTGTAAGGAATCTCCCAAGTCAACGTTGATAGTTTATTGCTCAAAAGCCCATTCTCTAACACAAAGATTTCAAGTTCTCCTAGCACTTTGTTTTGAATTAACACAAAGTTTGAGGATATGGGTGAGTCCTTTTCATTTCCGAATTCCGTTCTGTTTATCTTTCTCCTCTTCTGCATCGGTTTTTCAATCGGTTCAGCCACTTCCTCATGTCCCATGGATCTCAGCCATGTCGAAACCTTCCCATGGAACACCTCACAGTGTCAACAGCCTAATGGGAAACACTGTTGCCTGACCCTTGACAGTCTTCTTGCCGTGGGAATTGCCCAGTACCTCAAAGACACCTCCATGTTCGGACTCCCTGATGCAGCTTCTTCATCTTCTTGCCTTTCCGATCTCCAATCCAAGCTCGCCACCTTATCAATCCAGCCCTCTTGGGTCCCTAGCTGTTTTAAAAATTCAACCCAGTTCGTTACTAATTCTTCCCTTTGTGCTGGAATCATGACAACCCAAGATTGGACTAAAAAGCTTGGTCCAATGACTGCATTGGACGAAAATTGCCAGGGAGACATGAACGCGCTAACTCGGTGTGGCGCCTGCCTGGATGCTGGCATGAAGGTGAATTCCATGTTGAAACGTCTTGACCCGAATGGCACAATTTGCTTGAACTTTGTACGCTCATACGCTGCAGGGATTGTTAACGAATTCGGTCCAAAGGATGTAGGGACTGCTTCTTGCATTCTAGCCTTGCCATTGTCTAGCTCAGCGGACAAGTCATCAAATCATTGGAGCAGAAAAACTTCAACGTTGTTGATTTTTGGATGCTTGGGTGTGATTATTGGTCTATTAATTACCTTTATAGTGATCATGCTGTATAAGAGACGGGACAAGAAAGAAAGGCAAAATGGTGTGCATGAAGACTGTGTGAGTAGTTTCAAAGCGCACGTGTTACCCAACACAGGTGCAAAATGGTTTCATGTATCGGAGCTTGAACAAGCCACCAATGGATTTTCTCAGATGAATTTAATTGGTCAAGGCTCATCTGGGATTGTGTACAGAGGAACTCTTGCAGATGGCACTTGGATTGCAGTGAAGCAAATTCTTGATTTGCACTCGAAAGGGGAAGAAGAGTTCTGCAATGAAGTCGAGATCATTAGCAAAATAAGGCACCGAAATCTTCTTCCTCTTCGTGGTTGTTGCGTTACAAGCGACACTCTTAAAGGGAATCAGAGGTTTTTGGTTTATGATTTCATGTTAAATGGTAATCTCAGCGACCAATTGTGCATTTCTGGAGCTCGTGAACATGGTAGGAAGAAATTAACATGGCCTCAGCGCAAAAATATAATCCTTGATGTGGCCAAGGGGCTTGAATACTTGCATTATGGAATCAAACCTGCCATTTATCACCGAGACATAAAAGCCACCAACATACTTCTAGATTCGGAAATGAAAGCTAGGGTGGCTGATTTCGGGTTGGCCAAGCAAAGCAGTGAAGGCCAGTCTCATCTCACCACCGGAGTAGCTGGCACTCCTGGTTACTTAGCACCTGAGTATGCTCTCTATGGGCAACTAACAGAGAAGAGTGACGTTTATAGTTTTGGAATTGTTGTTCTTGAAATCATGAGTGGAAGGCAAGTGCTGGAAACATCGAATTCCACGGTGCGATTGATTACTGACTGGGCTTGGATGCTTGCAAAATCAGGAAATGTGAATGAAATTTATGATGAGTCCATAAGGGAAGAAGGGCCTAAAGGTATCATGGAGAGGTTTGTTCTTGTTGGAATGCTTTGTGCTCATCTTATGGTTGCTTTTAGGCCTACTATATCTGAGGCGCTTAAAATGTTGGAGGGTGACATTGATATTCCTAGATTACCAGACAGGCCATTGCCACTTGGTCACCAGTCATTTAGATCTTCTCTGAAGCAATAGTACCTCAGGTCCTCAACAAGTGAGAGATCAAGGCTCAGCTCAAGCTATAGATGCTTCCTCTAATACTTTTAACTGGACTGCTGTGTTTTTATACTTTTCAGGGAAATTTGAAGTTGGTTTTGAGTAATGAAATCATCCCAACAATGGGTGCTTCCTCTAACAGATCTTTGTTGATGGCACGGCAATGACATTGCAGGGCATGTAATCAATTGACAGGAACAGTAAGTTTTAGACATCTGAAGCGACTATAAGAATAGCTTCTGAATAATAAAGAGATAGGAAGGAAAAAACTGTTGGACTACCTTTGGGTTTGTCCTTTGTTAGTAAGCAATGTGACAGGTAACTTGCACAAACTTCGTAGGTCTTTGTGTGAACTACGAAGAACTGTACTTTTTTTAAGTGTCTTTTAATTAATATGTACTCAAACAAATGGAATTTATTTTTTATAGATTAATGTTATATACAATCTTAAATTGTCTAAGTTTTGCACATTCTCATTGAAAAAAGTTGGGCATGCCTTTCAAAAAAAATAGAATTTTTTATGTAAGTCTTAAATTTATCTAAAGTTTTTCGAAATGCCACGCACACACCAAGAATATACAAATAATTATCTTTTTCATATTTTCTTTCTATATTTCCAATTGGCATTAGGCATCTCTCCATATGAATGAGGGAACTTTCATTCAACAGGGACTACTGTAATTTATGAATGAATTTGTAGGACTATTTTCACTCGTTGATGCAGAGATGACAATTCGTATTTTATGTCATGTTAAGTTATGGACATTTAACTATATGAGTTAACTCAAACATGACACATTAAGTTAAACGAGTCAAAATTTCAAAACCTAACACGATCAATTTTAATGATAGGTCGTGTCGTATCACTCGCTTTGACTTGTTTAATATTTAATTAGAAATTCGTCAATACAATACAATTCATTTTAACTCAATTAATGTAAATGGGTTGATCTAACATGCATAATTCATTTGACTTGATTAACATAGTTTCACATTAAAGTTAAAATCTATATTTATTAAAATCTTAAAAAAATAAGACTACCTATTAACAAAAAATATTAATATTTCATATTTTAATCTATAATAAAACTAATATTACAAACACAATAATAAAAAATATGAGCATAGTCGTATAGATCCACAATTACAATCAGAACAATAAAACATAAGTATATTGAGAAATACCAATAATACAATTCAATAATAATAAAATTCTAATTTTGAAATAAAATTTAAACAAGTTATTGCAAGTTATTTTAGATTAAACAGGTTAACCCGTTTTATTATATATTAATGGGTCAACCCGAATCCATTTATATCAAACCCAAACCTATTAATTCCATGTGTTTTTATGTTAAATTCACAAATCATGTCATATATTGTCATCCTTACGATAACATATCAATCCAATGGCAAGTACAAATTGTGAATAAATACACAGATTTATTGAGAAAAGCTTCTAGTACTCTTGATTTCTTGACACAATCACTCGTATCAGATTCTGATTATACAAATCTTTGGTTCATATTTAATCTTGACCAAGCACCGTCTAAAATTTTTACAATCCTGATTTAAAATGGAAGAATAACCTTTTAAAAACAACAAATTCGCACAACGCTAACACAATTCTCTTCCAAACCACAACCTTACACTAAATTCTGATTTGTGGTAAACTTTGATTTATTTGCTTACTCTTCTCTTCCTTTTAGGTTTACAATAGTAATGTTTCTTTTTTCAAACATTTCACTCATGAACCATGTCAGGCACCCGCTCCCTTACGTGCCACCAATCGCTAGCTCGCGTAGGGCCATGTCACCCAGATCAGTTGGAGAGACCTAGCCTTATCATAAAAGTGCTAATAGGGCATAAGTATGTGGCTATGAAGGTTAATTATTGAGTTATCAGGGAGCTTATAATAAATGACTTCTTTGTCAACCTGTCGATGATCCATAATTTTAAAACAAATATGAGTGGATAAAGGTTTCTCCCACAGTCTGTAATCGCCTACGAGCAAAAATGGTCATAGCTGATAAAACTCTTACACATCTCTAAGATATACTCTCCTTCCCTTTTGGGTACAATGTCCATATGATACTTGAAACCAAAGAGGAACGGCAAAAATGAAAGAAGATCATTATAACCTTGGTTCCCCACTCAAAGCCTTTTTGTTTTTGAGTCACTTTTGGAGAGCGCCATCCCAGAAAGCTTGTTGATCTCATACAACAATCCAGCTGAGAACAGGAAACTGCAACGAGCAATGAGAACATTAAATATTTCATTAACATATGTATATCTCCCAGTCTCAAAATTTCAACAGATGTTCTAAACTCAATTGATTTTGTATCCCACGCCAGTTCATCTGCTTGGCCTTACTTTTCTAGAATGTAGCATGTTGTAAGTTGTAACCCCTTTTGTTCAATTAATAATACAGAGACATTGCTTTGTTGCATTTACAAGGACGTGAATCTATTCATACTCCAGGATACGATTGCACATAAAATGTGGATTAGGACATAATCAACAGCCAACAATTTTCCAAGTCAATTTAAATAGAGACTTTCACTCCTTGCAAGGGCTCCATTTTATTCTTTTCTACAATAAGTAACTTCTACATTATAGATTTTTCTACGAACAAGTAGTAAAATCTAGTCCCATAATTATTACATACCATGTTGTGATGCAAACTCGATGGACTGTGCTAGCAGCAATCAGAGCAATGGCTTCTGCTATAATGACTGCAAAAAGATGTAAACAGGACTGGTTCAGTTATTCTTCCAACAATACTAGGTCTACTATCAGAAGCCTACAAGTAACAATTGTCTGTACACAGTGAAACATTCCCCTCCCCCACCCTTCCTTTTTCCTGACTGTATGCGATATTTGAAAGTAAGCCCAGCGTTCTATTTACCTATCAAAAAATGCCATTGAATCTTCATGTGATTATTAAAATTGTTAGAAAGTTAAAGGCCCCTACAAAACTAATAAGAATACAAAGAAATAACAATAATTTGGATGAAGTTCAAGCCCCTTACTTTTCATGCCCAATTTCACTGGACCTTCAGTTGCTATTGAATGCATATGCAAAATACATTTTAGTTTTTCCCCCCAATGGTATATTCAAGGAAATGAAGTATGTGTAATACATTTTAGGAAAGAGCATTAATGGCAAATCAATATTGAAAAACTGATGACAACATTAATTCTCAGCCTTTTGAATTTTGGTACAATTTCATCCTGCAAGGGTATCCTCTAGCTGCTTTCCTACTTATCGCGAGTGGACCAAACTGGAAACAAACTTATAGGTCCGGTGATCATAAATACAAGGATTCAACAGGACAGATTCAATCATTTCAAACAATTCTTCTCGAGTACTTGGGATCTTAAAAATTCTAAAACTTAGGAACCAACTGGCCTCAACACGAGCAAACAACAACTGGAGCAACGGTCTGAAATATATATTGAGAAAAGATCATATACATAAGGGTCTCCATGCTTTGAAAAATCTTTTTAGTCTGTATGTGTTACTATTATTCTAATGAATCTGTAGAGTATGTGTTTGAATGGTGTTTGGATGTTGGATGAGATGGGATGAGATGGGTTGAGACGAGACCATCTTGGAAACCAATCAGGGCTTAAGACCCTACTTGAGCAACATTGCATGAACAAATCTCTTTGTTTTGACAAAAGAAACAGCATGAGTAGGAAACTGAAAAGGCTCCATTCTATATCACTCAGAAGGCTTTCATAATATTATCTCATTAACAATAAGATGCACAAACAATATACAAAGATAAAGCACACTCACCAGCACCCCACCCAGTCTTCATGCCACTTGTTTCCTGGAAATTTCCAATGAACTGCAGGAACAGCACCAATCAAAACACACACATACAGACACACACACACACACACACACACACACACACACACAACCCACCCACCCACCCCAATATGTTCTACCAATTATTTGAGTGATACACAATAAAAGACTATGCAAGCTCAGTTTTTTTTTTTATTTGTGGCGAATTAATGCAATAGAAACCAATTTATTCTACAATGTAAACAAATAATGTAGAACAAAGAAAGTAAACACACGCATTCATGATAAAGCAAGTACATCTACTTAACTACACGAATATGTATGCATGCATGTACTTATATTTAGTGCGGCAATAAGCATTTTATTGTTTCCTTTCTTAAACATTCATTCAAAATACCGCAGCATGGAGTCACACTTCGCAAGAACGATAGGGTAACAGGTTTCTAACTGTACATGCGATCCCTCCCCCCCCCCCCCCCCCCCCCCCCCCCCCCAATTTCCCTGTTTTCTAAACACAAACATTTTCATTAAAGACAGAAAGCATACAATACAACATAAAATATATCATTAATTACAACAATCCACCCTAAAGCATGGAGTTAATTGCAATGAGACCTTTTTTTTTTTTTTTTATAAGTAAAAGAGTAATGAGATCCCTAAAACAAAAATTTTGCAATCAACACCATTATTTGTTTTTGATAAGTAAAGCACTCTTAGTTTTTTATTAAATTGCAACGTTTATCCCACCATCAAATTATTAGTATCAAGACGAACAGATTAGCAGGCAGAACATGCATGGTGCACAAATCTCATATAATTAACAGATCAACATATATTGATTAGCATTTCTGCCATAATTGATATTTCAGTTACATATAAAAAAACATATTGATTAGCATTTTCTATCCCATCACCCAACTCTATAATCTGTTCCTTCGATATTAACTAAGAACGTGGGATGGACCCTGTAACTAAATCTCCCATTAAGATGTGATTCTGAAAAGCGCCCATGAAAACGACAACACAATTAAATCTTTATTTGATGAGTAATAATACAAGTCAATTAATTTCTTATATCTTTTAATTGTAAAGTTGGATTCAAATCAGAAATAAATTTGGTTTCAAGCGGATACACCAGTGTGATATTGTCACTCATGAAAACACAAAAGCCAATAAGGAGCTTCAGAACACACTGTTAGCAGCACGAGAAATAGAAGAGAACTGGTGAAGCCCCCAAGTATGGTGAACAGCTCTGACGACGCTAACTTCCCTCTATACACTTCTTGAAGCGAGAGAATGACTGTGAACAGAAGGATGGAATAAAGCATAGAACTCCCTGGCCCCGCCATGGACTTCGGTTTGCAAAGATAATCAACAGAAAAATCACACATATCAGTCAATGACGATTAACTATAACAAGCAACTCCAATATTAGTAAAACGAGCCACAACAATCACGAAAAAGGGTTTCAGACCCCATAGAGTGCCAGAGATATGAGATTTCACGCAATAGCTTGACAATTATATTCACTTACATTTTTCTCGGAACCAAACAGGGTTTTCGGCGAGGAAGAGCGAGAAGGATCGTACCTCCTAATCCCAGATCCCCTTCTCTTCTATATTAAGAGGCTGTTTCGAAATTAAGCGAGATGTAGGGGGGCAAATGCGTCCAAGAAAATAATGAGATATAGACGGCGTCGTTTGCCAAAAGAAAATCTTAATTGATTTAGCAAACGGCGTCGTATTTGTAAGATTCCTCCCTTCTCCGCAGTAATGGAGTCGGGTGAAGTGGAATGGCCAGAGTGCCCGGTGTGCCTCCAGAACTACGACGACGGGAGCGTTGTCCCACGCGTGCTCGGCTGTGGGCACACGGCCTGCGAGGCATGCCTCGGGAACCTGCCCCAGAGGTATCCACAGACGATTCGCTGCCCGGCGTGTAACCAGCTCGTCAAGTACCCTGCTCAAGGCCCCTCCGCTCTGCCCAGGAACATCGATCTCCTCCGTCTCTGTCCTCCTCAAAACCCGAATCCCACACCCCAAATTCAAAACAAGGAGCGCTCCCAGAATTACGGTGATCGCCATCAGTTCTTACCTCGATTTTGGTCTGAAGAGTTCTATTCTCTTTGGAAGGATTGGGTCCTCCCGTACGAGTCCGTTTTGGTTGAACCAAACGATGAAGACGAAGGCAAAGGTATTTGTCTTGTGGTACATGGGAGAACTGCCTCTGCTTCTTCATTGTCGATTCGTGGCGGGTTCAGAGAGAACCAAAGGGTGAGTCTTGTACGGATCGTTTCTTTACCTACCGTGAGTGACTCTTCTGTGTTTGATTATAGCTATGTCGCGCGGATTATGAAATGTTTGAGTGGAATGGAAGAGGCAGAAAGAGATGAATTAGGTTTGATCTTGAGAGCATCTTTGGGACAACAGAGTGGGATGCATAAAGTTTATGGCTTGTGGGGTGATTTGGATGGTGGGTTCTTGGATTTAGTGTGTGAGAGACAGAGAGGGAATTTGTTGGAGAAGTTGGGTGACTTCAGTAATGGGGAGGGTTTAACTAAATATGGGATGTCCGTTTTCTCGCTGGTCGGTGCGGGAATTTGTGAGGCAGTAATTAGTTTGCATTTGGAAGGGTTGCTTTTGGGTAGTTTGGATCTTTCATGCTTTACTTTCGACAATTTCAGTCGTGTTCATGTTGATTTGAGTGGGGTTTTGGTGGCAGGAATGAAGGTTCATGAGAGTGTTATAGAAGCCGTTTCTGGTAAGTCAAGAATTGATGATGATGCATTGGGTGTGATTTTCAGTAGTTTGTTAAAAAGCAAGGTTTTTTTGAGCCCGGAGCTGTTGCTTGAGTTATTGCAAAAAGAGGGCATTGCAGTAGAATGTGGAACCTCAGGTTATTCGTTAGGTTTTAGCTCAGATGTTTGGTCATTAGCTTGTGTGCTAATGATCGTTATGCTTGGAAAATCATTCACAGAACTGATTTCAGAAATAAGCATAGAAGGTTCTGATTATTCTACTTTTCACATGACGTGGGTGGAGAAAGTTAGTTCTTTGTTGGAGAAAAATTTGGGTTCAGAATATGACTCATCCAGTCATATCCTCCGTAAATGTTTGAATTTGGATCCAGAAAATCGCCCACTTGCAACTGATGTGAGAAGATGCCTAAGGGAATTGTTAATCAAGCCTCAATTTGATGCCTTAGGTGATCTTGAGGATGTAAAACGGGACAGAACTTTGCATTGCTTGATTCTTGGGAAACTGTGTCGGTTGCCCACTAAAAGTGCAGAAATATACAAAAAAGATGGTGGGGAAGATATTGATCAAGGTGATGAGAGGGTTGACCGAAACTTTGTTGAAGTTCTCTCTAAAGGAGTCACCAAATTTAAAGATCTTCAGTGCCATCTTGATTGTATTACAGGTTTAGCAGTTGGAGGTATGAATTGTAAATGGATTTTTATGATTCCAAATATGCTATCTCAAGTTTATTCTCTATACTAGACAAGAATCCATGCATGCCCATTCAGTTGTTTTGACTATTAAGACTTCCTTAAAAAATCTGGAACTTGAGAATTAAGATGTTTGCAAATGGGCACAGGGTCGTGACTGTGAAGTTTCATAGTTCCCCGTACTTTCTATGATAAGTGGTGGACTATATTGGTGTCTGTAATTATGGTGAAAGTGTGGGAAAAACTACGTGGGTCTTGACGTGGGGTGGTTCTCCTTTATTAGAAACGTGATGAATCAAAGGCTTCTAAGTAGGAGATCACCCTACCTTTCTTTATTTTGCATTCAGAGCTTGGAAATTTTAATGAAACTCTTACATGGATACAAATGCAAGCTTTGAGCTTGGTTTTTAAGCATAATCAGAATATTCTACTTCAATATAATTAATCCTTTAAGGTGTGAAACTGTGACTTCAAAGTGTTGAAACTTTTATGCCCTCGCAGAAAAAGGAAAATGAATAATGTTGGATCACTGTGGTGCTTCACTACTTTTGTTGTTTCAAGTATATTGCTTTCAATGACTACTTTTCTTCTGATCTTGTAGGGGATTTTCTGTTTAGCTCCTCATTTGATAAAACTGTACGTGTATGGTCTTTGCAGGTAAAGACTCTAAAGGCACAGTTTTTGAAGTAACCAGTTTTACTACTAGTTCAATTTGTAGGGAATCATATTAAGTGATTTATTGTACTTTTAGTTTCCACTAAACTTTTTTTATTATGTAAAATGTTCATTTGTCTTAGACATGTAATATTCAGCATCTCAGTCTAGTGGATTCAGTAAGTAAAGCCCTATAAAATAAAATGAAGTATTGGCATATGTTTATCTACTTTCTTTTAGTGATGTGTTCTTGCACATTTATTTGAGGCACTGCCTTTCCAGAATGAAAGAGGGAGTTGCTAACTTGGATATGTGAAAGCTACAACATAATATTAGAACCATTTTTTGGGATTTGCTTTGCATTAATAGGAAGAGTTTCAACCTGAACATAAGGCTTATAATGGGTCTTGATGGTGCCTGCATCTGTGCTGATTACTTTTTTACGTGAATTTGAAAGTGTGTTTGACCATTTAAGTCAGATCCTTTTTCAGTGTCTTGCAACTCTTGCCTTCAGCTCAGGAAAACCATGTATAATAGCAGGAGTTATGTTGCAAAATAAAACTTATCAAGAAAAACTTATCACTAGTGCTTAGTGGTTGCTAGGTGTATTCTGTGTATGCTTCCTGTCTATCTGGGCTATACCTTTTTCTATCAATAAAGTTTTACTCTTTTTTTTTTTTAATAAGTATCAATAAAGTTTTACTCTTACTTATATAAAAAAATGATTTGATTTATTTTTTATTTTTAATCTTATGTTTAAATTTTGGTTATTGCAATTCTAATAATTTTCTTTGGCGTGTATATCATGCAGGACTTCTCTCATGTACACACATTTAGAGGTCATGAACATAGAGTCATGGCTCTAGTTTATGTGGATGAAGAACAACTGTGCATAAGTGGTGATAGTGGCGGTGGTATATTTGTCTGGAGTAGTACCGTCCCTCTAGGGCAGGATCCTTTAAAGAAATGGTATGAGCAGAAAGATTGGCGCTATAGTGGTATTCATGCCCTGACCATTTCAGGAAATGGTCATATCTATTCTGGCAGTGGAGATAAAACGATAAAAGGATGGTCATTGCGGGTAATTCCTTGTATTATCATGTGATATGTGATTTTGCATACATATTTTTCAATGATATGTGAAATGTATGAACTCTATTTTTTTTTCTTTTTTGGTCTTTCCCAGGATGGCACTCTATCATGCACAATGATTGGACATAAATCAGTAGTTTCCACTCTTGCAGTATGTGATGGGATTCTTTACAGTGGAAGTTGGGATGGAACAATCCGATTATGGAGTCTTAGTGATCATAGTCCATTAGCAGTATTGGGGGAAGATATGCCTGGAAATGTGACCACTGTCCTGGCCCTTGCTGCTGATGGGCACATGCTAGTTGCAGCTCATGAAAATGGATGTATCAAGGTTTTATATTCTCAAACCTTGCACGAGCTGGGTTAGTTTAGTCATTGGGTAGTTTGACATCACTTGGATGTGAATTTAGACTTTCAACATGGTCATTTAAAAGCCTGTCTAAAATAATTAGTCATTCCATTTGTCAAGATCCTAAAATTGCCTTGTATACATTCAAAGAAACTTTCTTTGAATTTTAAATATGAGACAAAGTAAACTTTGTCTCATATTTAAAATTTTAAACTTTCTTCTATGAACTGCCCAAACTCTAATGAACAGATGGGAAATTTCTAGCACTTAAAACATAAATATTTGCATTTTGTTGACTGGTATGCTTATTAGCATCCCCTTCAAAGCCAATAAGGATTTTTTTATTACTATTATTTTTTTTATTATTATTATTATACTGATGGACTTCATTGCTAAGTAATCATATGCTTTTGCCACTCCACTCAGGTCTGGAGGAATGATGCACTAATGAAATCGACAAAATTACACAATGGTGCTATATTTACTGCTAGTGTGGAGGGTAAATGGCTCTTTACAGGAGGTTGGGACAAAAGTGTCAAAGTTCAGGTATGCATAAAAGAATTTCCAGATGCTACTAAATATTACAGAATGAACTCTCAAATGTAGCTGATCCATTGTTGCTGTTGGCTTTTTTTCACCCATGAATTTGAGTTCTTTTCTGGGTTTTTGAGACTCATTAACTTAGTATTGACTTGTAGGAATTATCTGGAGATGAGTTTCAAATAGATGTCATACCAACTGGGTCCATCCCTTGCGATTCTGTAATTACAGCTTTGTTTTGCTGGAAAGGAAAGCTTATAGTCGGTTATGCTGATAGGTCTATCAAGGTATGCTACATTTTATGCTATATAAATTTATGAGAGACTCACACTTCAGGAATTCTTGGGCAATCTATAAGAGATGTAAATATCTACAGATATGTACGTACATTTATTTCCTGGATGACCATGACGAATGTTCTTGGTTTCTGATTATTTTTCCCTTTGTGGAATGTGTCCTCTAGAAACTAATCAATATGTTACATTTATCTGATCATGGATTTTGATCGTAACTCTACACACTTTGTTATTTCTCTATTTTTCTTTTTCTGTCTGTCCTTTTCTAATTGCTCATATTGGAGTTTTTTTATTGTGCTAAAATTAAATATCATTTGAAGAAATAGTCCTTCCATTTTGGTTAATTTGGTGTTCAAGAGAAAGTCTTTAGATTATCCATTCAAAGGAAAGACCTTGAGAGAGAGTTAATACTACATAGGAAATAGAGATGGAAATGAATACCCTGAGATTGTCTTCTTAGCTCGTGGTAAGAAACAACCAATTTCATTGTTAATTTCTTGTAGTTTGCTTGGAAAAGGAATTCAAAAAGGAAAAAACTATTTGAGCTTTTTTATTTCAATAATTTTTGGTTGAGATAAGCATTCATATAGCCATTCTATTGGAGATTCACATTTGATTTTGCTACATATTAATGCCAAGTCACTAAATCTTAATTCGATTGTTCCAGGTGTATTATTATGGTAAGTGATCATAGTGTCACCTAGTATGCTGTTGTTTCTTTCCTTTACATCATCAAGCAGTGCCAGCCTCAGTTCTTCGCAGTTTCATTGAGTTTCTCAATTTCGGTGTCATGCTGGATTTGTGAATCCCAGTTTGACTTTCCAGGTTATTAAGTCGAATGTGATCAATGCACTTCGATCACTAGATCCGGTGGGTTTTAGCGTAATACCAGCTTCTGTAATTATTTCCACAAGCAAAATATATTAAGATGTGAAGTGTGAGGTATTTTTTTCATTCTGAATTTTATCATTTCCAGTCACAGCGGTTAATGTGGGGCATTTTAATTGGCTTCCAAATTAAATAGAGATCTTCTCCGTTTGTCTAACCAAATTGGATATTCCAATTCTGGAGAGAAATAGACACACATGTAGATTCTACAATATGTAATGTTGTCTGAAAGTTGCGGTAAAGGATTTTCTGGCAATATGGACTCTACATGAGCATTAATTGCTATGCCTTATGTCTCTCTTCATTGGATTATCCAATTTGGTCAAGCAATTAAATGTATCATTGGTGGCTTCTTATGTCAATCACTCAATGAAAAGTCACATAAAATGTGTCACATTAACCGGTGTGACTGAGGATTATAAAATTTCAGTATGAATAACAAACATTCCTCTATTGTGAATATGAAGTGTACCATGAAAATAATAGAAGATTGTAAAGACTCATTGGCGGGATTGTTGAAAATTAGAAAAGATCCATGTTGCTATTTTTATACAGACTACCTCTTCTATTTCACCCATAGGTGAGCCTCCCTTTCAAGCTTCAAAGTCTCTCATTAGATTTTCGATATTAAAAATTCTATGTGCAGTCACTTTTACATACATTTTGTATACTCTACTAATGTGATTGGTTGTGTCACTCTTTTTTAATATAAAATAACTGCTTTAGCCAATCACATCAGTAGAGTGCACAAGAAGTATGCAAAAATGACTGTATATAGCATAACTCTTTTGAAATTTTTATTCTTTTTCCCATTTTTCATTACTAAGCTACTGAATATTTTCAATCTTTAAACATCTATGCACAAAAGGGAAAAAATAAGAATACGAGCATTTGAATCAATTTGAATGCAATATGAGTTTTCCATTAACATGATATATGTGATCGTATCCACTATTGATAAGTATGTTAATAGGTATGGAACCAAATTACATAAAGCACCACAATATTGATTCAAGCTAACACAAATGGACAGATAAATACTCATTTCCTCCATATTTACTGCTTAGTTTTTACCCTTAGAACTTCTTATAGAGACTCACTCAGTTTCATCTGCAATCTTTTTTTTTCTTGTAATTCTCTGCATGCAAAACTAGAATTTGGAGATGATCATTTGCTTGACAGAAGAGAGATTTAAAATGGTATGTGAAATTTAGAATTTGGGTGTCTGAGTTTTTAAGATCAGGATCATGACAACCACCTCCTCCTCCCCCCCAACTGTTTTCTATCATGAGGCCTTGTTTTCCCCACTGATATGTAGATTCATGTAAACTATAATACAATTACAGGTGATTTGGCGTCCTTGCATGTTGCATGTTACAGGAATTAGCCTTTTTCTCTCTTCCTCGAGAAATAATAGCAGGCACAAAGAAATTATCATGACAAAAAAGATCAATCCAAGTGGGCTTCAACAACAACAAAGGAACAATTTAAAAAAAAAAATGGAGCAAATCGAGACTTGGTAAACATCTCAGATAATGTAGATGAGTTGTGTTTGGTTGTTGAATCAAACTCAATTTATGGGACTTAATACATTTTCAACTTCTTATAATAAAGTTAAACTCATCTCAATTTACTTCATGCATTTCAACTTAAAAAATTAAACTTATCTCAACTTAAAAAAGTAAAGTCGGATTACAAAATATTACCATTCACAATTTAACTCAAATTGTCTCAACTTCCAAATGCAGCCAAAGGTTTGATATTTTAATTGCATTATAATATTCTTGGACTACCTTCATGATCTGGCCAATTATCGTATGCATGTGAAACAAGAGTGCATGTATTGAAGGGATTACTCACAGAAAATAATCTTGAACACACTTGCCAAATATAAGCAAGAAAGAACCTCCCAAAGAACGCTGGAAGAATCAAGACAACTCCCCAAAAATAGAGAAAGAGAGAAACCCGAAACCCTCACCACTAGTAACCCAGCTAGCGGAAGGAAGAATCCATCTTCTCTCTTCCTTTAACAGTTCCCTCTTTCCCTTCTTCTCTTAAATTTCTTTCATTTTTCCTTAGTTTTTCTCATTTTCTTGAAGCCACCACTTCATGTTGTTTTCATATTTTTTTTCAAATATTTGTCGTCTATCTTTCTTTCAAGATTGTGTTTGAATGTTGAATTGAGTTTTTTATGACTAGTAGTGAATTGAGAGAGTAGAGTGAATTTTGTGAGTCCCACTTAATATGAATTTAAATGTGTTTGAATATTAAGATGAGTTTAAATATATTTATAAGAAACTGAAAAAGATTATAGGTCTCACGTATAAAGAGGTATTGAGTTGAAAAAAACTATAAGTCTCACATGTAAACAAATTTTAAGTTGAGATGAGTTTAATTTATTTGAAAGTTGAGTGTTTAGATATTAAATTGAGCTTAAAATTAGATCAAATTAAATTGATTTTGGTTGAATTTAAGAACCAAACGCAACGGTTTGCCCCTTCTACCATACAGGTACCCTCGTGGGAGTCACAGTGTTCGACTCCTCCAGTCCACCTCACCTTCCCACCGGGCACCTCTGCAATTTTGACTAGTATTTAGGCCATACGTGCTGTTGGCAATACATGTAGCTCCCATGCGCAGTTGTGTTCCGCCACCGTAAATAATTTTGAAAATAGTAATCGGTAAAAATTTCCAAAAGATAGAAAAGCCCCCAACTAAAATGGGACATGCAAATTGTGAAGCAATGGTTGGTTATAGCTTTTAAGCTTACTCCCTGTTAGCCGCCCATCGAAGCGCACAAAAAAGAAGGAAACACAACTCCGCAAGCATGGCAACGGTGCCTGCTCTCCTAAACCCCTCTTTCCTCTCCCCAAAACCTCCCGAGAGAAGAACCGCTTTCTCCCTTCCCAACCCCTTTCTCACTCTACCTCTTCGTCCTCCTCGTCGTCGTCCTTTTTGTAGGGTGAAACGACGAGTTTTAACAACAAGTCCAATTGCTTCGTCAGTAAAGGTTCTACTCTGCTCGTGCCCACCATTTGTTTGTCCATACGTTTGTTGTGTATATATTCAACCGCTCTTTTTGTTCTGTTTAGGAGCATTTGGGTCGTCTCAGTAAGACATGGAGTGATGTCATGAGTTTAAACCACTGGGTCGTGCGCGACTATGACCGTCTAGTGAAGTCCGTGAACGTTCTCGAGCCAGAGATTAAGAGGCTTTCTGATGAGCAGGTTTCTGGGTTTAAATTGGTTTTCGCTAAGCTGTATTTTTTTGTTTTTGGTGTACTACTATATAAGGGGGTTGCATTTGTTGTGATAGCTGACTGCAAAAACTGAGGAGTTCCGAGGCCGATTGAGGCAAGGGGAGACGCTAGCCCACATTCAAGCTGGTTAAACTTCTGTTTCAGTTTCACAGTTTTAGGCAGCTGAATCTTAATTTTTTTAAAAATACTATTGATGTTTGTTTAATTATAATCTCGCAGAGGCATTTGCTGTTGTTCGTGAAGCTGCAAGGAGGAAACTTGGAATGCGTCACTTTGATGTGCAGGTCTCTCTCTCTCTCTCTCACGCACGCACGCACGCACACACGCACGCACACACGCACGCATATCTGCTTAAAATGTGCAAATCGGCTTATATATGTTTCACATTTCACGATAGATTATTGGTGGAGCGGTGCTTCATGATGGATCTATTGCCGAGATGAAAACAGGGGAGGGAAAGACATTGGTATCCACATTAGCAGCATATCTTAATGCCCTGAGTGGTGAGGGTGTTCATGGTATGTGGTCTATCATAATCTTTTTTTTTTTATAGTCAATGAGAGAATTTTATTCCAAGTAAATAGGCATAGCCCAAGTAAACAGGAAGTATACAAAAGAATACACCTAAATACAAGCTAAAACAGAACACTACTGAAACAGAACACGAATAAAACAGAACATTACAAAAGTTCCCATCCCTTACAAGATTCTTCACCCAAAGACTTAAAGTACCATAAAAAAACTCCCTAAGTTCCCCCATAGAGTGTTCACAATCTTCAAAGCACCTTCCATTCCTCTCCAACCATAGGCACCAAAATAAACACAAGGGTATTATTTTCTGTTTAGCATAATCTGTTTAGCAGATGGTTTTATTTTCTTTGAGAATTTAGATTATGGTATGGAAACTTTCTACATACTAGTGATAAAGCATAGTTTTAGCATTATCTATAGGTGTTTTTTTATGTGCCAATTATTTGAATTTAAATGCTTGGGAAAGGAAAAGGTAATATTGCTATAACAGCAACAACAAACACAACAAAAACAATAATAGCAATAACAGGAAAAAAAACTAGCTACATAGGAAGAGTTTGTACTATCGATCATCAACCATTTCCATTTGGTTTGCAAGATGCCATTTCCTGAAAGACAAGTCATGATTAATTTTGCTTCTGGAAGAAAGTTAGTTTAATATTTCTAGCTAACTGCATCAAAAAACTATTTCACATGCTGTAGCAGCAATTGTAATGATCCATGCACTCCACATCATGCTGTAAATATATGGAAAACATAGCGTCCAGGAGATTTTATAAGCATTGGAGGTGAAGGATTTTCAACCTGTTAGTCTCATTAATGGGGTGTATAAGATTATCTCAAAGTTGCTTGCCAATCGTATGAGTGCTGTTATGAGCAGTTTATTTCAAAATCTTAGAATGCTTTTGTGAATGGGAGACAAATCTTGGATTTGGTTTCAATTGCCAATGAATGTCTAGATTGTTGAATCAAGGATGGTACACCTGGGCTCTTGTGCAAGCTAGATATGGAGAATGCTTATGATCATGTTAGCTGGGATTTTTTGTGTTACTTACTTAAGAGGTGTGGTTTTGGGGAGGGATGGATTTCTTGGATTAGGCATTGTATATCTATTGTTCGATATTCGGTTTTGGTGAATGGTGCACTGAAGGGTTTTCTTAACAGCTCTAGGGGTTTAAGACAAGGGGATCCCCTCTCCCCTTTTCTGTTTGTCATTGTTATGGATACACTGAGTCGCATGTTGGGAGCAGCTGTTAATGGAGGTTTCCTTGCTTGTTTTTCAGTGGGAGGTGTTAATATATCTCATCTTCTCTTTGCCGATGACACTTCATTTTTTTGTGAGATGGACCATGGTCATATGCAATATTTAAGGGCTGTATTACTTATCTTTGAAGCTGTTTTGGGCCTGAAGATGAATCTATTGAAGTCTGAAATGGTTCCTGTGGGTATAGTGAACAATATTCAGGGCTTGGAAAATATCTTGGGCTGTAAGGTTGCTTTGCTGGCCTTGAAATACCTTGGCCTTCTGTTGGGGCCTGCTTTCAAGGCGAAATCTATTTGATGATGGCGTGTTAGAAAAAATTGGTAGAATATTGGCGGGTTGGAAATGAATCTATTTGTCAAAGGGTGGTAGATTAACTCTCATCAAGAGCTTTATCTAACCTCCCTACATATTTTCTCTCTCTATTTCCTTTACCTGTAGGCTGCAGGTGTGGTCTCTCATATTGAGAAAACTTTTTGTAATTGCTTTGGGGAGTTATTGGGGAGGAAACTAATTTTCATCTTGTTGGTTGGGATAAACTTTGTTCACCAATATCTTGTGATGGTTTGGGGGTGTGAAATTTCAGGGTTTTCAATAAAGCACTTTTGGGGAAATGGTTGTTGAGATATCATCAGGAAGGGGAGGGTTTGTGGAGAGAAGTCATAGATTCAAAATATGGGAGTATTCGGGGGGCTTGTGTTCTAATGAAGTAAGGGGGACATATGGTGTGGGGTTTTGGAAAAATATTTGCTCTATTTGGGAGAGATTCTCTAATTTTTTCACCATACCAAACATCATGCCAAAAATAAACACCATGACCTGTTCCAATTGCAAATCTGAATACCCATATGTAGAGATAAGTTTATGTAAAAAATGCTCAAAAGCATGTGTGTTCATTATTTTCTTTAAAAGGCAAGTGCTTAATACTTATAAAAAGAAGGCAAGTGCTTACTTTTTAGAAGAATTTAAGATGAGCGCTTGGTGTCTCTCTTCTTATGGGTACTAAAGTTATTGGTAATTTGTTTGAATTCTTTCTTTACTGCAACCTAGATAGGTCTTATCTCTTGTATACCATCTTGTGTACTTGGGCTATGCTTATCATCATCAATAAAATCATTTACTTGTCAAAAAAAAAAAATTTTGTTTGAATTTTTTCTGCTGCAGTCTTGAAGAAATGATTTGGTGCTTTGCATAACTTTTGTATATGTTCTGTGTACATGGGTTATGCCTAATGTTTTCATTGATAAAATTTTTTGATTACTTATAAAAAAAGAAAAAGAAAAGATTTAGTATTATGATCATTGCAAGGCTTTGGCGGGATAGGTGTTGCATTGGGTCGTTTCTTTAAATTAATGTGGATGATGTTTTTTATTATCTCTAGGCCATGCTAATGTTGTTATTTGCTCTCTCTATCCACAGTGGTAACTGTTAATGATTATTTAGCTCAACGTGATGCTGAGTGGATGGGTTGTGTTCATCGTTTCTTAGGTCTTTCTGTGGGTCTTATTCAGGTAATTTCCAGTGAATCCAAACAAAAAAAGAAAAGAAAAAAGAAAAGAAGAGATGATAAATGAAAAGGTGATTTCCTATGAGTAAATGTGAATTTTCAAAAGTGCTGAGGCAAGCTGGGCTTGGACCTGGGTCCTACTGATGTAATGTTGGGACCTAAAAAGGGGTCTGATTTACAGTAAATTTCTTTTACATTGAGGATAGGTGTAGATCACTACACAAATGTACATCTATACTGCAACTTATTATTTTTTCTGATACTAAAACTTAATATTAGCTTTGATCTTTTGTTGATTGCATATATAGAGGGGAATGAAATCTTCAGAGAGAAGATCCAACTATGGATGTGATATAACATACACCAATAACTCAGTAAGTCATATACACTTTCATATTGAACATTGATGCTTTTTGCTGGTGTTTCACTGCTTTGCAGTGGTTGATTGACAGTCTTGTTGAAATTGTCTTCCTGCAGTTGATTAATGACTTGTATATCCTTTATTTATTTTCCTTGTTTCTGACTTTTTGTTTTTCTGAATGTGCTTTCAGGAACTTGGCTTCGATTATCTGCGAGATAATCTTGCGAGAAATAGTGGACAACTTGTGATGAGATGGTATATTTCATGAAATTAATAAAGTTTCATCTTTATTTCTGTTATTGAAGTAGCACAATAATCTCTGCAAAACAGGCCAAAGCCATTTCATTTTGCAATAGTTGACGAAGTTGATTCAGTCCTTATAGATGACGGAAGAAATCCTTTGCTAATCAGTGGGCAGGTAATACTGGGACACTTTTTAGTGGGGGCTATTTAAATAAAAACATGTATAATTGAAAGTCAATGCAATAGTAAAACTTATTTAAGTATGTTGTTAACATTTGATCCTTTGTTTTCCTGATATAAAAGAAAGTTTATCCTTTGTTTCCTGTATTTCAGGCTAGTGAAGATGCCGCACGATATCCAGTTGCTGCGAAAGTGGCTGAGCTACTTGTGCAGGGGCTTGTGAGTCCAGTTTTTTGCTTTAATGTTTTGTTAAACTACAAAATTGCTATTCTCAAGCAGTTCAGCAGAATTGCATTTTGGAGTGCACCATGTTATATGTTGACAAAACTGCTCTCTAAAACAATTTTTCTGATAGCATTACAAAGTGGTGCTTAAAGATAATTCCGTGGAGTTGACTGAGGAAGGGATTGCACTCGCAGAGACAGCTCTTGATACCAATGACCTATGGGATGAAAATGATCCCTGGGCCAGGTGAAGATTGATATCTCTTGCCTTTGTGGTCACTAAGCATTATTGGTGTTGTTGATAGATATTTTGTTGCACATCAACATTACCTCCTCTATATGTTCTTTCTTGCATCGTTTCAATAAAGTTTATTACTTATCAAAAAAAAAAAATGTTCCTTCTTTCACTGTTCTAGACTATTGTTTTTTTTGGCTTGTTCTGTTTAGTAGTTATAAACCAAGTTTTATTTTCTTTTTTTTTTTCCTGGGGATTTTCAAGCAACTCAAATTTGTTTGATTAACAATCCCATGGTGATTGAACTTAATTGACCATGTATTGCACTCTAGCTGCTTTATCAATCGGCAAATGTGGGTTATGTATTTCAACTTCCAACTTTGTAGTTAGCCTTGAATTATCACAGGTTTGTGATGAATGCTTTGAAGGCTAAAGAGTTCTATCGGCGCAACGTCGAATATATTGTTAGAGATGGGAAGGCTCTCATAATCAATGAGGTATTATTTATACATATTTCAGCATTTTTAATTTTCTTTGGAATGTTATTTTATAAGATAATCAGCTGCTATTAACCCGTGTTATTTGCTTGTCTTTGTGTTTTGAAATATGGTTACCGTAACTTTTCTACAATAAAATTTCATGCATGTTGTGCTCAGATTATGCTAGATTTGCCTGGTACATTTTTCTGAGGTGTTTCTACTACAGTAGAGTGAATATTTCTAGTAAGAGTGATCAAGAATCTAACTCCACTTCTAAATACCCTACCCTTAACTGAAGTCTACCTAATATATGCTCATCACAGCATCAGTGAATAAAAAGTTTTTGGGAAATGATATTCCCACTGAGGAATATCACCAACAAAACCCACCGATTGTTGTTGTTGTTGTTTTTTTTTTTTTCCACTTAATGATGGTTAAGGAAGTGTTTTTTAATGAGTTTGTATTTTTTTTTAAATGTTTAAGGGGTTTAAAAAAATGTTTGAAAACAAAATTGCATGTTTAGTAGGAACTTTCAGTGGCTTTCCTTGGTAGGTGTAGCAGTGTCCAAAGTTTTTAATTGATAATTAATTACCATAGACATTTACAGGAGGGATACGAATATCTCCAATATTAGTACGCCACAATCAGTGATAATTTTTTAATGAAAAATTAGGTGGCGCATGTATTTAACGGGATTAGTCAGGACACCCAATGCCAATAAAATAATAATAATAGTAATAATAATAATAAACATCAAATGTGATAGGCTTAAGCACTGACGAATGACAGCTGGTCCCCTAGTTTAAGGAAAATGAGAAGGAAACTAATCAAAGCATATAATAGAAACAAAATATACATGTTAAAGCATGTATTTTTATCATTGCCCTCTTCCTAATTTGAAAATCACTTGAGCTTTGGACTTTGCTCTAGATGCAACAATACTTTGTAATTATAAATTATGTATTCTTTAAGCCTTTGGAATCTGGAGAAGGTTAAGTTTTGGGACCACTTTATGAAACCATGTATAATATGCCAAATTAAGCATAGGAGGGTAGTGAATGAGATCCCATATGCATGAGAGGAACAATATGCACCAGTTAAACTAAGAGGAAATACTTTCATGGTAATCTTCCAGCAAAGAATTTGTTGCTCAAAATGAATTGCAGGTTTGCAGCAGATAGAACATTTGATCTCATAGAATGAGGACTTCTTTTATTAGGACTCTGACTTTAGCTCAGCTAGTTACAGTAAGGGGTATAATTCTTGGTCTGGACCTTGATCAAGGAAATGGGATAAAATTGGATGTGGAAGCATTTTCAAACAAAACCATTGAGAGAGAGAGAGTAATGGTATGAATTAGATGATTGGAGCTAATACTTTGATGGCTCAGCTTGTACCACTAAATCATTGCTTTTTAAGGTAATGGAGTTTTGTGCAGACTATTCATAATCATCACCCAAAAGCTCCAAAGCCTTCTCATAAAACTGGATTGATTAGGTTCTTTCAGTAAATTATGATTATGCTCTGTAATTTTATTCTTCATCTATATCTCAAATGATATAATCATTACATTGAAGATCTCAAATGCAACTTTTATTTTTTGATAAGTAGATCTCAAATGCAACTTACTAACACTATAGCTCCATTTATCTGCTTGGTTGGAGAGATTGAATCATGTTACCTAGTTTGGCGATTGAGGCATTAAATATTTTACAAATGATTATTGTGATAATGTTGGTGGGATATATCAGTGGCAAATAGGATTTGAAGGAATCTCCTTTATGACTGAATGGAATTTTCAAAAACAATTTGCAGCTGACAGGCAGAATTGAAGAAAAAAAGAGATGGTCTGAGGGGATTCATCAGGCTGTAGAGGCTAAAGAAGGTGTGAAGATTCAGGTATCTCTTGATCTTTTTTTTTTGATGAATAAACTCTAAGTATATTAATGAAAAGAATAGGCAAAAGCCATAATCAGTACAGGGGAAGTCCTACTACGTAGGCTCAATAGATACAAGGAAATCATGGAAAGTTTGGCCATTAGTATTAACAGCAATGGCCCATGAACAAAGGGTCCTAAAAAAGAAAACTTTAAGTTCCTCGATAGATCGTTCTTTGTCCTCGAAAGTCCGTGCATTACGCTCTTGCCATACACACCACATGATGCAAATAGGGATCATTTTCCACATAGCCTTTATCTGTTGAGAACCTCTCAAGTCTGTCTAACAAGCTAATACCGCCACCACCGTCCCCGGCATAGCCCAACCCAATTCTAGTCTACTCAATATCTCATTCCATAATCCTCGAGCTACCTCACAGTGTAGTAAAAGATGGTCTACCGATTCCCCTCCTTTCCTACACATGCAACACCAATCAGCGATGATCACCCTCCTTTTCCTCAAGTTGTCCGTTGTGAGAATCTTGCCCAAGGACGCAGTCCATACAAAAAATGCGGCTTTAGGGGGCGCCTTATGTCTCCATATCTTTCTCCAAGGGAACTGGATGGGGGATCCTTGCAATAGGGATTTGTAGAATGAACGAACTGAGAACAGACCTTTGCTTGTAGGCTTCCACCATAGAAGATCACCAGTCAGGTTACTCCGTTGGGTTGCGTACAAAAGGCTGTAAAATGCCGTGAAACTATCCAATTCCCAGTCTTGTGCTGCCCTGCTGAAATTGATGCTCCACTGAATTTGTTCCCCAACCCTCACCATGACATCCGCCACTGAAGAATCCTTTTCCCTTGCTACCCCAAAGAGGGCTGGAAAAAGGTCCTTTAAAGCATTGTTTCCACACCACATATCATGCCAAAATCTAATCTTAGTCCCATCTCCTAGATGAAAATTTGTGTGACGAAAGAAAACCATCCATCCTCCTCTTATATATTTCCACAAGCCCACTCCATATGCCCCTCTCACCTCATTAGTACTCCACCCCCCCCAAAGAGTACCATATTTGCTCTCAATCACTGTCTTCCATAACGCTTCTGGTTCTTTATGGTATCTCCATAGCCATTTTCCTAGTAGCGCTCGATTGAAGGTTCTCAAATTTCTTATGCCCAATCCGCCTTCTGAGAGAGGCCTACACACCTTTTCCCATCTTACTAGGTGGAATTTGAACTCCTCACCTATTCCTCCCCACAAAAAGTCCCTCTGTATTTTCTCAATACGAAGCGCCACACCTGCTAGGATAGGAAACAAGGACATGAAGTAGGTCGGCAAGTTAGATAGGGTACTTTTGATTAAGGTAATCCTACCCCCTTTGGTCAAGTACATTCTCTTCCACCCTGCCAGTCTGCGCTCGACCTTCTCAATTACTGTATCCCAAAGCGGAGCCGCTCTCGAGGCTGCCCCCAGCGGAAGACCAAGATAAGTCATAGGGAGTGCGGAAATCTTGCACCCTAGGATGTTCCCCAAAAATCTTACTCTTTGCACTCCTCCAATAGGCACCATTACTGATTTATCCAAGTTCACTTTTAATCCCGAAGCTGCTTCAAAGCAAAGTAATAGAGCCTTCAAGACTCTGACCTGGCGGCACTCCACCTCGCAGAAAATAAGTGTATCATCTGCAAAAAGTAAATGTGAGATATTAAGCGATCCCCCACCCAGGGGTCCGATCTGAAAACCAGTCACTCGCCCGTTATCAGCCAGGGCTGAGATCATTTTACTCAAAGCCTCCATCACTACTACAAAAGTAATGGAGACAGCGGGTCTCCTTGTCTTAGACCACGTGTGCTATTGAAAAAACCAGTTGGGCTTCCATTTATCAAAACTGAATATTTCACCGTTGATATGCACCAATGAATCCAAGATCGCCATCTTTCTCCAAAACCACACTTCCCAAGGATGTCAATTAAGAAATCCCAATTGACGTGGTCATACGCCTTCTCCATATCTAATTTGCAAAGGATCCCTGTATTACCCGCCTTCAGTCTACTATCCAGACATTCATTTGCAATAAGGACCGCATCTAGGATTTGTCTATCCTTTACAAAAGCATTTTGTGATTTTGAGATGATTTTTCCCACAACCTTGCTAAGGCGGTTCGCAAGAACCTTAGAAAGGATCTTATACACCCCATTTACAAGGCTAATAGGTTGGAATTCCTTAATCTCCACTGCCCCCGCCTTCTTCGGTATCAATGCCAGAAGAGTGGTGTTTAGACTTTTCTCAAATTTACCGATCGAATGAAATTCCTGGAACACCTTCATGAGGTCTTCCTTTAAAACATCCCAACACGTTTGAAAGAAACCCATAGAGAACCCATCCGGTCCAGGGGCCTTGTCTTTAGCCATCTTCCTCACTACCTCAAAAACCTCGGCCTCCTCAAACGGCCTCTCTAACCTACTGCTGTCCATAGAGTCAATAGAGTCAAAAATCAGCCCATTGGGCTTAGGCCGCCAACCCACTTGCTCAGAAAGTAGCTGTTCGAAAAATCCAACTACATGATTGTTAATACTTTGTTCGTCCTTAGTTTCTACCCCCTCAATCATCAGCTTCTCAATATTATTGTATCTCCTGTGAGAGTTGGCTACACTGTGAAAGAATTTAGTGCTACGATCTCCTTCCTTCAGCCATAAAGCCCTTGATTTTTGCCGCCACGAAATCTCTTCTAAAATGATGATCTGCTCAAGTTCTGCAACCAGCACTAATTTTCGTGCTACTTCCTCCTGCGTTAAGATTCTAGACTCTTGGATCCTATCGAGCTCTTGTATCTCCCTGAACTTGCTTTCCTTGTTTGCCCCAATATCGCCAAAAGTTTGTCTATTCCAGTTCTGTAAGTCATGTTTTAGAGCTTTCAGTTTACCCGCCATCATGAAGCTGGGAGTACCCTGAAATTGATAGGAAGTCCACCATTGTCGCACCCTGTCCACAAATCCTTCCGACTTCAACCACATGTTCTCGAACTTAAAATATCGACGTCTTCTCTGTATCCCGCCACAATCCAACAATATAGGCCAATGATCCGAACACAGGCGAGGTAATCTTTTTTGCCATACCTCCGGGTAATGCATCTCCCACTCCGGAGAGATTAAAAATCTATCTATTCTGGACCATGTCTGATTGTTAGCCCACGTACACGAACCTCCAGCCAATGGTAGATCCACTAGGTTTAGCTCAAATATGCATTCCGAAAAGGAAGACATTGCCGGACGCCATCTATTCCCGTGACTCTCACTGGGGAATCTTGTAGCATTAAAATCCCCTCCAATGCACCACGGAAGCTCCCACCAGCTGTAAACACCAGCTAGTTCTTCCCATAAGAGGCTTCGTTCATTATCTACATTTGGGCCATATACTCCTGCAAACGCCCACAAAAAATCATCTGACACACTCCTAAAGGAACATGCCACCGTGAATTGCCCAATGAACTCTTCCCTTTTCTCCACCACTCGTTGATCCCACATAACCAAAACTCCTCCTGAGGCCCCATTAGAGGCCAGATACACCCAATCAACATGAACACAACTCCATAGACTTCGTACTAAACTAGAAGTTATTACTTCCAACTTCGTCTCTTGTAAGCAAATGATGTCCGCCTTCCACCCTCGTAACAAGTTTCTTATTTGCAGCCTTTTATTCCCCTCATGAAGACCGCGAACATTCCATGAAACAATTTTTGGTTTCATTTAGGATAGGCTAGCCCCTTCCCTTTCAACCTATCCCTACTAGAACTACCTTCAGAGTTCATAGACCAGGTTAGTCTTTTGAGTTCTCGCTGTTTCTTTGACCCTACCTTCCTTTGTTGTTGATGACCCGCTTCAATGGCGGTGAGTAAAGCCATGAACTGCTCCTCATAACCCTCACACCTCAAACCCACAATATCCTAAATGTCCTTTACCGTATTGAAGACCCAATCTGAAACACACGATTGATCTGGAAATAGACAGTTTAAAGGAACTGGATTCTGTATTCTTAAGTCCCCCTGTTCCTCCCCAGCTTCTTCCCCAAGCACAAAACCCACCTCCCCTCCAAGATCATTAGTTACCTGAAGGAGCCTCTGAGCATTCTCTTCATCTGATAGGAAAATGTCTTCGCTGGCCGAGTACACACTATCGCCTGAAACGCATCCTTCCCACTGGCCATACGACCTCTCCGATTCATCCTCCTCTTCCCTACTCTCCAACCGATCATTTTCGGGAAGTATGAAATTTGATTATGAAATTTGATCTTCAATGCTTGATTATGAAATTTGATCTGCACATCTGAGTATATTGAGACTTTTTTATAAGTGATCAAGAATTTTATTGATGACAACGATAGGTATAACCCACAGACACAGCATGATATATATGAAAGCTTATCTGATTCGAGCTTAAAGTTTGTACTTTTTTTAGGCTGATTCAGTTGTTGTGGCACAAATAACCTATCAATCACTCTTTAAGCTTTATCCAAAGCTGTCGGGGATGACTGGGACTGCAAAAACGGAAGTATGATCTCTATATGGATCATGACATTGTATTTATCCATTTTTTGAATTATTTATATAAAAAAAAAAATTAACCATTTTTTGAATCCAATGTTTTGCTTGATTTTTGTGATAGAGATCTCATGTAAAAGAATTGCATTCTTATCATTGCAGGAGAAAGAGTTCTTGAAAATGTTCCAGACACCAGTAATTGAAGTGCCCACTAATCTTCCAAATATTCGTAAAGATTTACCAATCCAAGCTTTTGCTGTAGGGCATTCCACATTTATACTTGATTTTGTTTTAGGTTTGCTTTATTTAAACTTGACTAGTCCAATGGGTCACATGCTATTTAGTCTGCCCGTGGAAAATGGGAACATGTTCGTCAAGAGGTTGCTCACATGTTTACACTGGGCCGTCCAGTTTTAGTTGGAACCACCAGGTAAATCTCTAGTTTACCTGTCAATATAACTTGTTTAATAATCTTACACCTGGCTTTGAATGTGACTAATTTAAGCTGCTTCAATGTTGTTTATATCCTAATGTTTTGGAGCTCTTAACTTGATTGCAATATACTGTATGTTGCATGCTGCTGCATTTAGTTTCTGCAGAAGGCAGTAGAAGGGGACTAAGTGAGTTCTGAAATATATTGATAACTTGTGTCACTTGAAAAAAGGACCTAAACTTTATGGAATGCCAGCCCTTCTATACATAGTGGCAATCCAATTTTGACATATTTTTTTTGGATAAATAAACTCAAGTATATTAATGAAAAGAATAGGCAAAAGCCATGTTCAGTACAATGGAACACCTACTACATAGGCTCAAAAGATACAAGGAAATCATGGAAAGATTGACCATTGAAATTAACAGCAATGGCCCATGTACAAAGAGTTCTAAAGAAGAATGCTTTAAGCTCCTCCCTAGATCGTTCTTTGTCCTCAAAAGTCCGTTCATTACGCTCTTGCCATACGCACCACATGATGCAAATAGGGATCATCTTCCACATAGCCTTTATCTGTTGAGAACCTCTCAAGTCTGTCCAACAAGCCAAAACCGCCACCACTGTCTCCGGCATAACCCAATCCAAGTCTAATCTACTCAAAATCTCATTCCATAGTCCTTGAGCTACCTCACAGTGTAGTAAAAGATGATCTACCGATTCCCCCCCTTTCCTACACATGCAACACCAGTTAGCGATGATCACCCTTCTTTTCCTCAAGTTGTCCGTTGTGAGAATCTTGCCCAAGGACGCCGTCCATACAAAAAACGCCGCTTTAGGGGGCGCCTTATGTCTCCATAGCTTTCTCCAAGGGAACTGAGTTGGGGAACCTTGTGTTAGGGATCTATAGAATGAATGAACCGAGAACAAACCTTTGTTGGTAGGCTTCCACCATAGTAAATCATCAGTTAGGTTGCTCCGTTGGTTTGAGTATAAGAGGCTGTAAAAAGCCGTGAAACTATCCATTTCCCAATCTTGTGCCGCCCGGCTGAAATTGATGTTCCACTGGATTTGTTCCCCAACCGTCACCATGACATCCGCCACTGAAGCTTCCTTCTCCCTTGCTACCCTAAAAAGGGTCGGGAAAAGATCCTTTAGAGCACTGTTACCGCACCAAATATCATGCCAAAATTTAATCTTACTCCCATCTCCTAGACGAAAATTTGTATGATGAAAGAAAACCATCCATCCTCCTCTTATGTATTTCCACAATTCCACTCCATATGCCCCTCTCACCTCATTAGTACTCCATCCCCCCTAAAGACTACCATATTTGCTCTCAATCACCATCTTCCATAGCGCTTCTGGTTCTTTGTGATATCTCCATAACCATTTTCCTAGTAGCGCCCGATTAAAGGTTCTCAAATTTCTGATGCCTAAACCCCCGTCAGAAAGAGGACTACACACATTTTCCCACCTTACTAGGTGAAATTTGAACTCCTCACCTAGTCCTCCACACAAAAAGTCCCTCTGTAGCTTCTCGATACGAAGCGCCACACCTACTGGAATAGGAAACAAAGACATGAAATAGGTCGGCAAGTTAGATAGGGTACTCTTGATTAAGGTAATCCTACCCCCTTTTGACAAGTACATTCTCTTCCACCCTGCTAATCTGCGCTCTACTTTCTCAATAACTGTGTCCCAAAGCGGAGCCGCCCTCGAGGCTGCCCCCAGCGGAAGACCTAGATAAGTCATAGGGAGTGTAGAAATTTTGCACCCTAGGATGTTCGCCAAAAATCTTACTCGTTGCACTCCTCCAATAGGCACCATTTCTGATTTATCCAAATTCACTTTTAATCCCGAAGCTGCTTCAAAGCAAAGTAGAAGTGCCTTCAAGACTCTGACCTGGCTACACTCAGCCTCGCAGAAAATAAGTGTATCATCTGCAAAAAGTAAATGTGATATATTAAGCAATCCCCCGCCCGGGGGTCCAACCTCGAAACCGGTCACTCGCCCATTATCAACCAGGGCAGAGATCATTTTACTCAAAGCCTCCATCACCACTACAAAGAGTAATGGAGACAGCGGGTCTCCTTGTCTCAGGCCACGTGTGCTATTTAAAAAGCCAGTCGGACTTCCATTTATCAAAACTGAATATTTCACTGTTGATATACACCAACAAATCCAAGATCGCCACCTCTCTCCAAAACCACACTTCCCAAGTATGTCGATTAAGAAATCCCAATTAACATGGTCGTACGCCTTCTCCATATCTAGTTTGCAAAGGATCCTTGTATTGCCCGCCTTCAGTCTACTGTCCAGACATTCATTTGCAATAAGAACTGCATCCAGGATCTGTCTATCCTTCACGAAAGCATTTTGGGGTTTTGAAATAATTTTTCCCACAACCTTGCTAAGGCGGTTCGCAAGAACCTTAGAAAGGATCTTGTACACCCCATTTACAAGGCTAATAGGTCGGAATTCCTTAATCTCCACTGCCCCAGCCTTCTTCGGTATCAGTGCCAAAAGAGTGGTGTTTAGACTTTTCTCAAATTTACCGATCGAATGGAATTCCTGGAACACCTTCATGAGATCTTCCTTTACAACATCCCAACACGTTTGAAAGAAACCCATAGAGAACCCATCTGGGCCCGGGGCCTTGTCTTTAGCCATCTTCCTCACTACCTCCAAAACCTCAGCCTCCTCAAACGGCCTCTCTAACCTGCTGCTGTCCATAGAATCAATAGAATCAAAAATCAGCCCATTGGGCTTAGGCCGCCAACCCACTTGCTCAGTGAGTAGCTGTTCAAAAAAACCAACTACATGATTATTAATACACTGTTCATCCTTAGTTTCTACTCCCTCAATTTTCAGCGTCTCAATATTATTGTATCTCCTGTGTGAGTTGGCTATCTTGTGAAAAAATTTAGTGCTTCGATCTCCTTCCTTCAACCATAAAGCCCTTGACTTCTGCCGCCACGAGATCTCTTCTAACATGATGATCTGCTCGAGTTCTGCAACCAGCCCTAATTTTTGAGCTACTTCCTCCTGCGTTAAGATTTGAGACTCTTGTACCCTGTCAAGTTCTTGTATCTCCCTGAACTTACTCTCCTTGTTTGCCCCAATATCGCCAAAAGATTGTCTATTCCAAATCTTTAAGTCTTGTTTTAAAGCTTTCAGTTTACCCGCCAATGTGAAGCTGGGAGTACCCTGGATTTGATAGGAAGACCACCATTGTCGCACCCTGTCCACGAATCCTTCCGACTTCAGCCACATGTTTTCAAACTTAAAGTATCGACGTCTTCTCTGTATCCCCCCACAATCCAACAATATAGGCCAATGATCCGAACACAGGCGCGGTAATCTTTTTTGCCAAACCTCCAGGTAATGAATCTCCCACTCCGGAGAGATTAGGAATCTATCTATTCTGGACCATGTTTGATTGTTAGCCCACGTACACAATCCCCCAGCCATTGGTAGATCCACTAGATTTAAATCAAATATACATTCCGAAAAGGAAGACATTGCCGGGTGCAGTCTTCTATTCCCATGACTCTCACTGGGGAATCTAGTAACATTAAAATCCCCGCCAATGCACCACAGAAGCTCCCACCAACTATAAACACCAGCTAATTCTTCCCATAAAAGGCTTCGGTCGATATCTGCATTTGGGCCATAGACACCTGCAAAAGCCCACAAAAAATTATCCGACACATTCCTAAAGGAACATGCCACCGTGAATTGCCCAATGAACTCTTCCCTTTTCTCCACCACTCGTTGATCCCACATAACCAATACACCCCCTGAGGCCCCGTTAGAGGCCAGATACACCCAATCAACGTGTACACAACTCCATAGACTTCGTACTAATCTAGTAGTTATTACTTCCAACTTCGTCTCTTGTAAACAGATGATGTCCGCCTTCCACCCTCGTAGCAAGTTTCTTACTTGCAGCCTTTTATTCCCCTCATTAAGACCACGAACGTTCCATGAAACAATTTTTGGTTTCATTTAGGATAGGCTAGCCCCTTCCCTTTCATCCTATCCCTACTAGAACAACCTTCGGAGTTCATGGACCAGGTTAGTCTTTTGAGCTCTCGCTGTTTCTTTGACCCTGCCTTCCTTTGTTGTTGGTGACCAGCTTCAATGGCGGTGAGTAAAGCCATGAACTGCTCCTCATAACCATCACACCTCAAACCCACAATATCCTGAATGTCCTTTACCGTATTGAACACCCAATCTGAGACACAAGATTGATCTGGGAATAGGCAATTCAAAGGAACTGGATTCTGAACTCTTAAGTCCCCCTGTTCCTCCATTGCTTCTTCCCCAAGCACAAAGCCCACCTCCTGGAAGAGCCTCTGAGCATTCTCATCATCTGAAAGGAAAATATCATCACTGGCCGAGTACACACTGTCTCCTGTTTCACATCCCTCCATCTGTCCATCTTCCCTACACTCCAACAGATCATTTTCGGAAGGTAGGAATGTTTCTGTCAGCCTTATCTCCTTCAGTCCTGGCATCAACACAGCAGCCGGACCTTCTGCATCTTCTCCCGCAACTTCTGAAAACTCCGGCAGTTTCTGTCCCATTTCTGAAGGAAGAATAGGACTCGGTGGTGATGGGGGATGAAGGACCGATTCTGTCGGCCCCCTCTGCCTGCCTTCTATGGCTACTCCGGCGACTTCTGTAGACTCCAGAAGCTTTCGCGCCACCGTCTGTCCATTTTCGGAGGTTTCTGAAACTCGCAGTGGTGGTGGAAGGTCCACCACCGTTTCTGTCGGCTTGTTTTGACTGTCTTCTACGGCATCTCCGGCGGCCTCTGAGCTCACCGGCAACGACAGATGGCCTCGCGCCGAAGATTCTGGCACGTCGGAACTTCTGATGCTCGACGGGGGTTGATGGGTCGCGGGATGGGAATACCCAACCCGTGCCTTCCATTCTTTCCGGGTCGGTTTGAAAGCACTGGGCTTGGGCCCATGTTTAAACCGGCCCTCATTAACAAAAGGGACACGAGCCTGATGCTGGCCCGGTCCGAAAGCCTTCTCTCCCCTTAAACCAAAACGCCCCGTTTCCTCCTCACCCCTTATTAAACCAAAACGCCCCGTTTCCTCCTTCCCCTTAATATCCCCGACAAGTCTCAGCAATTTATCCACCTCCCTCTGCATAGTCCCCATTTGAGCCTGAATTTCCTTCACCATGCAGAGTACCTCGCACACGTCTCTGCCAACTTCTCTCTCTCGAGGGGCTCGATGTACATCACTGTCAAACGGTCCCTTCCTCCGGCCAGCATGTAACCCTACCGTGGTAAGGGCTTCCTTGTACGATTTCTGCCTCTCCTCCGTATCTCTCCTCTCATTCCTTTGAGACTCCACGCCGGAAAGTGCCTCCCTTATCACCTCCCCCATGCTTCTCCATCCCATCCCTTCTCGTCTTCAGGAATAATGATAAAGCTCCGGCGACCTCCTTCTCCGTATACAGCGACTTCCAAGAAATTTCCCCGCTCATTTGAGCGACGTAGCAGAATGAAGTTCCGTGGACCTTCCCTCATTGATGTATAAAACTCCCTTCTAACCCCTTTCACACAGTCCTCAAACGCACGCTGCAACCATTTCGCCGTGCCTAAGCCCAGAAGAAGTTCCTGCGTGCGTCTCCTTCCTCGCTCTGTAATACGAATCAGTTCCCCTTCACGCACGACCGAGAAACATTTTGTTTCAATGACTAAATCCTTCAAAAAGACCATCTTACTGCCTTATGTCTCAGTACCTACACTGGACTTTCATTGACGACGACGATAGAAACGATCGGGAAATAAAATGACTGGAAAGAACAGAAACTCAAAAATTTTCGCACCATGTACGGAGAGAAAAAACCTTGAGAGTAAAATAATGGCAATCCAATTTTGACAATATAAAAACTTGGTCACAGCAACAAGAGCACCCATATCCTCATGAGTGCCTTGCACCAATACCAAGTATAAGATGAGGTTGATGTTCCTGTGATACCATGATGTTAAATCTTGAAATCGATTGTTTTGCATAAGATATTTATCGACAGGAAGAACATTGCATGAGTGGATCCTTTCCCCATCAATAGCACTTATAGGACTTCCTTAAAACAAAATTGACTGGAAGTGTAATATACAGGAAGGAAAAACTCGACATTCCTCCCTTTTTTGATATGATAATGCATTTTATGATATGACTGGGTTCTTTTCCAGGTTACTGATTTTTAAATATGAATTACTAATGGATATGTCATTTATAGCTGTTTAATGCCATCAGTTCTTACCTTTAGGCTCATCAAGCTATACTAGTGGATGTTTTTTTGCCTTGGTACTGCTGGATGCTACTTGGGCTTAGTTTGGATAATGAAACTCTACCGTTCATGCGTTTACTGTGTGTAAGATTTTAAGTCTATCTAGAGTGGTGAACTTGGAGGGAGAGGAATAATAGAAATTTTGAGGATCGCGAGTGGGCAATGGGAAAGTTTTAAACTTTCTTTTTCAATACTTTGTTCCTTTAGGCAGCCTCTCTAGATTTAATTGGCTGACTTTCCATTATTTTCGTACATATTTTTCTGTTTCAAGTCAGGTGTTCCTCTTGTATATGTTCAGGGCACCACAGTTATGCCTCTTTTTTAAAAAAATCTTTGATTACTTATCGAAAAAAAGAAGAAAAAAAATTCAAGTGTTGGTTAATATAATCTTTTAAAACTTACAAGGAAAGCTGATTTATGACTACGAACTCTAATCTTCTCAATGCAGTGTCGAGAATTCTGAACATTTGTGTGATCTGCTGAAGGAATGGAATATACCTCACAATGTCCTGAATGCACGACCCAAGGTTTGTTAATTTTATGACCTTAGAGTTAAATGCACAGTTTGTCATTTTGTGAAATGATGCTTATTTATGTGGCATTTCTTTTATCTTTATGGATACTCCTGTTTATTTGTTTTTTTTTTTTTAGTCTTTTAAGAATACTCCTGATACCTTTCAATTCTGTTTTTTCATCAGTATGCTGCAAAGGAGGCTGAAGTTGTTGCCCAGGCAGGGCGAAAATATGCCATCACCATTTCCACAAATATGGCTGGTAGAGGCACGGATATAATCCTAGGAGGAAATCCAAAAGTAGGTGTGCTTGTTACATAGCGCTCGTTTCAATTTGTAGTTCTCATTTTTATTTTTTGATTAGTAAGTTACTTGTAATCTCCCTCTCTCTCTCTCTCTCTCTCTCTCTCTCTCTCTCTGTGTGTATGATTTTTCATCTTCCATTCCGCTTCTTGCCAGGGATAATCCTTGATCTTTCTTTGCTTCCCTGATTCATTTTCCCTTTTTCTTTTAGTTTTTTCATTAGTTAGATGGAGATGGATCGTAGTTTTGGGATTGAAGCTAAGAGGTTTGTGTTTAGCAGGAAAGGTGGTAACTTTTTCTGTATTATTGAGAGGAGCAGGAAGATGTCTAAGTCCCTTCATCTTAGTGGATGAATGGTTATTTGGATGGCTAAGGTGGTGGAGGATTGTCTGAGGTTATCGGGAAATAAGGATTCTTTTCAGACGAAAAGGGAGGGTAATAGAGTTTTTATGGTTCAAAAGTGTCAAAATGCATTTGAAAGGTTTGTGAAGCTGATTGAGCTTGGCATTGGTATGGGGAATGGAATCATAGTGATTCCAGAAGGGAGGAAGGGGGATGGTTGGGCAGGTTTTGTGAGATCAATGAGAGAGATGGTTGATTCTAGGAACTTTGTCTTAGTTGGGTTTGGATGTTGGGTTGAGTTGAATAAAATATTGTTAGAATATTAGTTTTGAATATTATGAGTGTGTTGGAATTTGAAAAAGTTAAATTTTTTATTATATTTTATATAGAAATTTGAAAAAGTGTATGAGGATTTGAAAAAGGTGTAATGATGAGATGAAGTGAGTTGAGGAGGGTTTGGTAACCAAACTGGGAGGGCTCTGTTTGGATGTTGAGTTGAGTTGAGTTCTTTATGAATAGTAGTGAGTTGAGATGGTGTAGTGAGTTTTGTGGAGCCCACCTAAGATGAGTTTAGATGTGTTTGGATATTAAAATGAGTTTAAATATATTTATGAGAAGTTGAAAAAGGTTGTGGGTCCTACGTGTAAAGAGGAGTTGAGTTGAAAAAGGTTGTGGGTTCCACATGTAAAGAGGTTTTGAGTTGAGATGAGTTTAGTAATTTGAGAGCTTCTCTTACTTATAAAAAAAAAAGTAATTTGAGAGTTGGGTATTTGGATGTTAGACTCAGTTTAAAATTAGCTCAGTTCAAGTTCCAAACGAGCCTGTTCAAGTTTCTGAAAACAGAGTTGTCCCAATGAATGGTGGTGGTGAATGGGATTCCAGAAATAAGGTGATTTCTGATACATCTTTGAAAGGTGTTAATCATCATCATGAAGTTTCTTGTATGTTGGCTTTAACGAATCCAAGGCAGGAGGGTTCTGGTCCTCAACAGAATTATGGCAATGGTAAATTCAGGAAGGATGAGTCGGTGCTAGATGGTAGCAAAAGAAATTATTTGTGGTGGAAGCAGTTTGATGGAAGGAAGAATGGTTGGCCTGTTGAGGTGTTGCGAAACATTGGAGAAGTCAAAAGGGTCTCATAAGGGCAAAGTTATTTGGATGGAAGGAGAGGTTGGAGTCATTGTTGAAGAAGTAGATGAAGGGTTGGGTTTGTTTATGGGCTTGGGCCTAAATTTAGTGGATAAGGAAGAGGGAAAAAGTATGGGGAGTCGAGGATTGATCCCTTGCAATCCTCTAACTTCATGTAGAGAGAGATGCTTTATGAAAGAATGTTGTTGCTGTTAAATATGGGAGTGGGTGGGGGGATTGGTGTTCTAATGAAGTTAGAGGATGGGGTGAGTTTATGGAAGTTTATGAGGAAAGGTTGGGGGGTATTTTCTAAACATATTAAATTTAAGGTGGGGGAAAGGAAGAGGATTCTTTTTGGCATGACATTTGGTGTGGGGAATCAGCTCTCAAATCTGATTGTCCCTCTCTTTATAGGATTGCAAGGGATCAAAATGCTGCAGCGGCAGATTATCTTCAACATACGGATAATAATATTCTATGGAATGTTGACTTTATTGGAGATGCAAATGACTGGGAAGTGAATGTAGTTTCAGATTTTTTGGGAAGAGTTTATAATTCAAAAGTGGTGCAGGGAAGAGAGGACAAGCTACTGTGGGACCATGCTGGAAATTCCAGGTTTTCAGTTAGTTCTTTTTATAAGGTGCTTGCTTGTCATTCTGGCTGTGTATTCCCTTGGAAAAGCATTTGGAGGGTGAAGGACCTACTAAGGTGGCATTCCTCAGTTGGGTGGTGGCTCTAGGGAAAGTATTTACCATGGATAACCTTAGAAAACGTGGTTTGTGTGTAGCTGATTGGTGTGTCATGTGCAAGAATAATGGTGAATCTGTAAATCATCTCTTTCTACATTGTGAGGTGGCAAAGTCTTTGTGGAATGAGGTTTTTGGTCGGACTGGTTTATATTGGGTGATGCCTAAGGAAGTTGTGGATCTTCTTGCATGTTGGCGTGGTTTTAAGGGGAGGAATGTGTAGCTGCCAGATGGAGAATCATTCCTTTGTATTTAATATGATGTCTTTGGATGGAAAGACATGGGAGATGTTTTAAAGACAAAGATCGTTCTTTTTTAAGATCTTTGGAATTTTTTCTTTTCTACTTTGTGTTTGTGGGCTAAGATCTTTGCAAGGAATGATGATAATGTACTGAATCTGTTTTAGTTTTCCTGCTTTCTAAAGTGTAGTACATATTTCCTTTGTATACATCCTGTGTACTTGGGCTGTGCCTATTCTTGTTAATAAAATTTCTTATTTATTAACAAAAAAAGGCGTGCTTGTTACATAATTATCACCAATGTTCAATGTAAAGCATAAATCATAGCATCACTTCTGGGTAACTAGAGGTGCACAGTTTATGGGCATATTTATTTGTGTACACACAATTTTAGTTTCATATTTCCTTGTTTGGAGTATCACTTTGACGATGAGTTGTCTTTATGCTGTGATGTGTAAAGATGCTTGCAAAAGAAATTCTTGAGGACCACTTACTTTCATCTTTGACACAAGAAGCTCCTAACGTTGAAGTTGACGGTGAGGCAATTTCACAAAAGGTAATTCATTGTGATCCCTAAGCGCCTGTAAACTATAAATTATGTGTTTAATCAATCTTTTGGTGTAGGTATTGTCAAAGATTAAGGTTGGATCATCATCAGCAGCATTGCTAGCTAAGACAGCCTTAATGGGTGAGTGACCATAGATGAAATATATAGTTTTAATCTGTAAACAAGATTTTATTGATCAAAAGAATAGGCAAAAGCTCAAGTATACAGGACATATACAAGAGCAATGCCTAACTGTTCTAGTTTAGAGATAAAAGGAATTCATGAAAAGGCATGCCATGAAAATCAATTACAATCGACCAATGGAGTAAAGTATTGAAAAATAAATTTATAAGCTCATCCATTGACCGCATTTGATTTTCGAAGCTTCTTTCATTCCTCTCCCTCCAAATACACTATCATAAACATATTGGAACCATCTTCCAAATTAATGCTATCTGAGAGTTACCCCAAATATCTCTCCAAGAAGCTAGGAGGTCAATTACCTGTCTCGGCATCACCCAAGCTAATCCCATCCGAGCAAAGACTTCATTCCACAATGTCTTGGCAATCTCACAATGAAGTTGTAGATGCTCAAAAGATTTCGCTTTTTTTCCACATACAACACCAATCCATGAGTATGAATTGATGTTTCCTTAGGATCTAGAATAAGGATCTTCTCCAAGGAAGCCATCCATACAAAAAATTTTGCCTTAAGGAGTGCCTTTCTCTTCCTAATACTCTTCCATGGGAATGGATTTGTATTGTGCATTGTTATGGCTTGGTAGAAAGCGTCAATTTCCTAATCTTGGGCATCTCTAAGGAATGTAACATTCCATTAGGGAATGCCATTCGAGAGTATGAAGAGGTCCACAATTAAGGCTTCTTTCATACTTGCTATACCATAAACTTGTGTATAAGTTTCCTTGAGAATTGATACACCAAGGTGATACTCTTCATAAACTTGTCCACAAGTTTCCTTGCTCAAAAGCCTCAGCTCTCCTGACTTGAACCTATCCAAGCATTTGTTGGCAATAAGCACTGAGTCAAGAATTAGACTACCTTTGACAATGACATTTTGAGGCTTGGATATTAACTTCTCCATGGCCTTGCTCAATTTATTCGCCAAAATTTTGGAGAGAATCTTGTATATCCCGCTCACCAAGCTAATGAGACAATAATCTCATACATCTACAACTCCAGGTTTTTTTGGTATGAGTGCAATAAAAGTTGCATTAAGGCTTTTTTCAAAACCTTCCACTTGCATAAAATTCATGAAAGACCCCCATTATGTCTTCTTTGAGCACTTCCCAACACGTTTGGAAAAAAGCCATAGAGAAGCCATCTGGCATGGTGCTTTGTCACCCACCATGCTTTTTAATACTTCACTAACCTTCGTCTCTTCGAATGGCCTTTCAAGCTGTTCTATTTCTTGTCAATCAAGAATATCAAAAGCAAGCTCATCTAATCTTGGTCTACAAGAGAATTGTTTTGAGAGCACGTTCTCATAATATTTGACTACGTGATATGAGATCTCGTGTTGGTTTGAGGAAGCCACCCCATCGATCCATCAAATTCTCTATGACATTGTTTCTCCTATGTGAATTAGCCACTTAGTGGAAAAACTTGGTGCATTTAACCCCTTCCTTCAACCATTGCTCTCGATTTTTGTCTCCAAAATATTTCTTCAAATAGAGACACCCTTTCAATATCTGCTGTCACTTGGGTTTTGCGAGCCCTTTCCATTTCAAATAGTTCCCTCTCCTCTTCCACTCCCTCCAAACCCTTGAGTTCCTCAAAGAGAGTATTTTTTGACCTCCCACATCACCAAACACATCCTCATTCCAAACATTCAAATCTTTCTTCAGGACCTTCAATTTGCAAGCCAAGATGTAACTTGGTTTTCCATAGAATTGATAAGAAGACCACCATTGTCGGACTCTGTCAAGAAATCCATCCGACTTCAACCACATATTCTCAAATTTGAAGTACCTTAGGCCTCAATGGAGACCTTGACAATCAAGGAGTATAGGAAAGTGACCTGAACACAACCTAGGGAGTCTCTTTCGAATAAGATCCGGATAATGTGCTTCCCATTCCGGTGATACTAGAAATCTATCGATCCTTGACCAAGAGGGGTGTACTTGGTTGCTTGATCAAGTGAAAGAGCCACTTGCAAGAGGAATATCCAGTAAATCTTGTTCAAAGATGAAAGTAGAGAAATCTAACATAGTTGGGTTAAAACTAGAGCCACCAAATCTTTACTTGGGAACCGAGTGACATCAAAATCACCACCAATATACCAAGGTAAGTCCCATATGCTACGTAGTCCTGCCAACTCATCCCATAATAGACTTCCAGTACAATTTAGATTTGGGCCAACGACTCCAGTGAAAGCCAATTAATATCCATCTACAACATTCTTAAATGTGCAAGATACCATAAAGTCCACCGAACAATCCTCCATCATTTCCACTACTCTTTTATCCCACATCGCTAAATCTCATTTGTTTTTCCAGATGAGATGAGATGAAAGTTGAAAATTGAATAAAATATTGTTAGAATATATTTTTTTGTTTTGAGATTTGAAAAGGTTGAATTGTTTATTTTATTTTGTATTAGAATTTGGGTAAGTTGTAATGATTAGATGAGATGAAATGAGTTGAGAAGTGTCGTGAAAACAAACGAGGCCTAAGATGCCACCCGATGCTCCTTGGGATGGTAAGTAATGCCACCCCACTTGATTACAACCCCACAAACTCCTTATATTGCGAAGAGGAATAAATTCCAGCTTTGTTTCTTGCATGTTTCTAACTTTGAGGCGTTTTTTCTTCTTGTTCAGCCCCCTTAGATTCCATGAAACAATTTCTGGTTTTGTAAAACAGCCTCCATTGCTCTTCCCTTCAGTCTTCTACTGTCAGAGCTCATCTCTCTTTTCTCCATCATTGACCATCCAGTCAAGCCTTTTTAATTCTCTAGCTCTCTTCTTAGCTGAATTGAGCTCACTAGGTGAGATATGATGGGTCTGTCCAGCCTCTATTGCTGCAAGGAGAGCTATGAATTGGTCCTCAAAACCTTCACACAAGATTCCCACACAATGTTGAATCTCCTTGCCTTGTGCAATGCCCAATCTGAGACCTGCTTGTTGCTGCTGTTGCTTGGGTGTAGAGAAAACAGCGGAGCAGAATCTTCCTAGTGAACATCTCCGCTAAACAAAGGACTTGCTTGTGCCTTCCCCAACTTGTCTGAGTCATGATGCAGCACCTGCAAATACTCTCCCTGAGCGCCAACCGAGTCAAACACTACCATCGCATTGTCTGGAATTTCTTCCTCCCCGTAATACACTCTTCACAGTTCCATCAACTGGTTGAACAAAGCTTGGGCTCCTTGTACCTTCTATTTCCATGGACGACACTGTCTTTGATGAAACCAAGGTGTTCTCGTCGATTTCAACATATCGGCTGAACATTTCTGCTTCAAAAACCAGCCGTGTCTATTGTTCTTATCGCTAGCACCACCACCTTGTCGGCCTGAATGCCGGCCACCAGCTGGCCTTCCTCGGTTGATTGTTTTTCTGATGTCCCCATCCAGAGTAACATCGGCTCCAATGGTTTGGTATCAGCCCCAGAGGACGACCTGATTCCATGGACAGAGTGACCTGAATCTTTGACCCGCCATTGCCGGGCTGGATGGCCTGTTGGGTCCTGAAATTTCATCTTCCCTTTCTCTCCTCACGTTTTCCTTACTTCTCCTGCACCCACTTGTTTTCCCTGAGCCCACATGGTCCTAGCAGACTCGTAATGGGCCACTTGTCCTCCCTGACCCGAGCCCAGGCCCATATCCTGGTTTATCCTATGGATTAAACCAGTGACCCTCTCCCCTAGTTCTATCAGCTTGTGTCTGATACTTTGTATGGAAATTTTCTCTGCACTGCATGCCTTGAATAGAGAGCCACCATCCCTTCTTGCGTAAACTCCTCTGGCTTTCTGTGCAGTAGTCTTCTTCTCTTTACTCTTCTTAATGGTAACTTCTATCTCCTTTGAAATACTCATACTGCCCTTCATTCCCTTTTATGGCAACCTTACATTTCTCAGTATCTCCTCTGTTCTCCTGACGTCGCCTTTAATGGCCACGGCTGAACATGAGATTGCCTATGCATGATTTAGGGGTAACTCCACTGCGTGTAACTTTTGTGGATGGTTTCTGTTTGAGAATTACAACCCCCCTCTGTTCCTTCCCTCCAGTTTTTCCACACTGCCATACATCGCACAAAGCTCCATTGCCATCTTCCTCCAACCTTTACCTTCCACTTCGTCAGGGATGATGATGAGACTTCTTTTTCCACCACCTCTGTACTCTATTATGGTCAGGTATCGACCATATACATTAGAGGACCTTTTTGCAATGTAAGCACTTCTTCCTAGGCTGTTCTGATAAATTCCTTGTTACCATCCGAATGAGAGCATTCATACAAAGTCTGCACAACCCAGTTCACTGTTGGAGTACCTAGCACTAACTCTTTAGTCGCCTTCCTTCCTCTCTCTATGATGTGCACTGCACAACTTCCTGCAAATGAAATCTCAAATATCTTTGTCTCAATGAGGTCTACCTTCGAGCATTCCATCCTTAAAAGATTACACCTCCTAATATCGACCAGAAAATGCTAAACGTGGTGAAGATCACCGGCTATAATCATAAAAAAAACATGTAACATAGGAGATGAGAAAAAGTGCACGGAGAGAGGAAAAAAAAAAGGTTTATAACATTGCAAAAAAACCTAGTTAAAAGATTCTTTATCCAAGAAATATTTTAAAGGCTCATTTTGGATGAAAATGTATTTGTATTACCTTTTTGTGCAAGTATATATAGCTTGATATGTTTTGTTTGTTTCAATTGAGTCACCCAGCTAAATATGTGCACAAAAGTGAGGGTAAGACCTGGACATATCAGAAGGCTAAGTCTTTGATCTCAGAAGCTGTGGAATTGAGTCAGTCAATGGATTTGAAAGAAATAGAAAAACTTGCTAATGAAGAGGCCGAGATGTACCCTCTTGGCCCTACTATAGCACTAGCTTACCTGTCAGTCCTGAAGGATAGTGAAGTGCACTGTTCCTGCGAAGGTGCTGAGGTGAAAAAACTAGGAGGGCTTCATGTGATTGGCACGTCCTTGCATGAATCAAGGAGAATAGATAACCAGGTGAGTCCTTAACTGTGCTATCTTTATATTTGGGTTGTGCCCAGGTGTTTTCCGTTGACTTATTCGCTCCCCAAAAAATCATAATATCTAGATCTTTGTCATTCTTTACATTTTATGACATGGTTTTGATATTTAAATGGTGATACATTTCTATAGCTTCGTGGAAGAGCAGGAAGGCAAGGGGATCCTGGATCGACACGGTTTATGGTGAGGTAGCGTACTGTTCAATGGTGTTTATTTTCCTCTACATCTAAATGGATTTAGTCAGTGATTATAATACCAATCCCAAGTTCATAATATAAACTATTAACTTGGGGTTAGAAGGGGTGACTTTATTGTGCTACTCAACAAGTCCTTACCCTAAGATATGGAGCTGGTTACATGAGTTCTGCTTTTGCCATTTTCTTTTTAGCACTGAACAAGATGGAAACAGGAGAAAAAATCTTCTTGAGTTAAAGGGGGTTCAAACTCTTACTGCTATATTTTTAGCGCTATACTAGCTTTCAAGACTAATGCTTTGAAGTGGTAAAGCTCTAGTATCTAAATTTGGGGTCCATGATGTTCCTGTCTTCCTGGTAATCTACTATATGTTCTTCTTCTTGGTTTTTTTTTTTTTTTTTTTGGGGGGGGGGGGGGGGGGTGCATACCTTAGACAAAGTCTCATCTTATGTATTCATGTGACAGCTTGCAGGATGAGATGTTTCAAAAGTTTGATTTGGATACTGAATGGGCAGTGAGACTTATATCCAAGATTACAAATGATGAGGATGTACCAATTGAGGGCCAAGCAGTTGTTAAGCAGGTTATGGTCCTATCTCTCAATGTGGACCTTTTCATTTACTCGTTCTCGTATACTATCTTTCTTTTCTTATTTGTTCATTAATTCATTGTTTCTTGTTTGATTAGAATCATTCTTTTACTTCTAACATGAAACTATCAAATACTTGTAGCTCTTGTCCTTGCAAATCAACGTGGAGAAGTTCTTCTTTGCCATAAGGAAGAACCTGGTTGAGTTTGATGAAGTATTAGAGGTCTGCATGGCAGTGCCTTTTCTGGATATAACATACACTCTCTTTACTTTTCTTCTTCTTCTTCTATTTAATATGACTTCTGCTTTGCAAAAGATACTTAATTTCCTCTAAATTTTTCGTTCACAATTTGGAAAGCAATCTTTTGATCCTAAATTGGCTTCTTAGGAAGTTCTTCTAGTCACCTATTGGTGGGTTACTAATTTATTTGGTTTCTTTAATCAGGTGCAGCGAAAGCATGTCTATGACCTTAGGCAATTAATTTTAACTGGCGACAGTGAAAGTTGTTCCCAACACGTTATCCAGTGAGTGCCTTTTGGTTCTCAGTCAGTCCTAGGAGATCTGAATTTTGATCGCTGTATATTTATTTTGATGTTGGTTTTCCAGATTATTTTTCTCGAGTTCTCTGAAAGACTTTGTGTACAGGTACATGCAAGCAGTGGTGGATGAAATTGTTTCTGCAAATGTTGATCCGTTGATGGTAGTTGAGATTTTCCTGTGAATGTTCTATGTACTTCTGTGTGATGATACTTTTTACTTATCTCCTTATTTATGTTTGATAGCATCCAAGGAGATGGAGCTTGGGTAAGCTCTTGAATGAGTTCACCTCAATAGCGGGGAAACAGTTGGATGGTGAGATAATTTTTTACAATTATTTTGGTACTAGTTTTTTTTTTCACTTTTTTGTTTCTAATTATGAAAGGCGGTATGCTTTGTTTAAATATGCCCAACCAATGGAATTTTTGAAGATTCATTTGCAGGGGTAACTGAGGATGCGTTACTAAAATCTCTTGGACAACTACATGAAGTTAGTTCAATTGATATTGATAACTTTTTTCTTCCAAACTTGCCAAGACCTCCAAATTCCTTCAGAGGAATACGCAGGAAGAGCTCTTCATTGAGACGATGGCTTGCTATATGCTCTGATGATTTGACTATGTGAGTACTCTTGATAATATACAGATAATTGAGTTTTTTTCCCCTTTTAATTGTATGTTTTTACAATTTATTGAAATACACTGTTATGCATAATATAGGAATGGAAAGTATCGGACTACCATTAATCTTCTTCGCAAGTACCTTGGAGATGTTCTAATTGCTTCATATTTAAATGCTATACAAGAATCAGGTTATGATGATGCATATGTGAAGGAAATTGAGGTAAGGTCCTTCATTGTGAAAGTTAGTAAATTTCCTTCATTGTGAAGGAAATTTAAATGCACTCTTTCTGAAGGAGTAAAAGTTAGTTCCTTTGTGAAAATTGACCATGCCCCCAAGAATTGATTGTGATTCACTTGCGGATTATAGTCAGTCAACCTAACAGAGTAGTAGGAATAATTTAAAATTTGTCTTTGATTTTTGTTCAATTTGGGTTTTGTTAATCGTATAAATATTAAATGCGGGCTGCTCGTCTTCATACTTTACTCCTCTTTTCTTTTTTATTTTTAATTCCCTCCCATCATTCCTTAAATTTCCTAGGCTAGATCCTGTAGAATCTGGCCCAGGTTTTGTTATCTGTATAAATATTATACTTTGGCAGTTCCTCTTCATACTTTCCCTCTCTTTTCTTTTTCAATTTTTTTTCAAATTCCCTTCCATCATTCCTCAAGTCTCATAGGTTTGCCTTTTAGCTCATAAATACTGTGTGAAATCTTCTGTCTTCTCCAATCTCCATCTCTATCCCACAACATAGCGTTTGAATCAATCCGGAACCTCTTTTTTTTTTTTTTTTTTTAATCTGTATGTGTAGATAATCCATAAGGGTTGTCTGTCTCAAGTGGTAAGGATCTTGGTCTTGGGAGTATGCTCCACCTCCCAAAACCCCAGGTCTAAGGTTCAAACCCTTGGGTGCAAACAATTAAGCAATGTCTCATTGGTGAGAATACATATTGACAACTGCTAAACTGTAGATAATCAAAAAATTCCTGAAAATGATGAGAAGCTGGATCTGGAATGATACGAAAATCAAGAAAGAAATGGTTAGAAGAAAACATCTCAAGCTTCTGTGCTGGATGCACGATAATCTCAAAGCCTTTAAAATCTCTGTTATTCTGCTCATTTTGTATGCTCCACATCAAGCATAACAGTGCAGTTCACTACAGAATACCCCCTTACTCTTTCCACCCTCCCCCTTCCAGCTTTCAAATCATTCAGGATCTTGGAGTAATCTTCTTCTTTTTTTTTTTTTTAAGAAGAGGTCAGACCACATATCCACAAGTGACCCCACCCCATATTTATTAGAAAAAACCCTCACTTATGGCGGAGGAATACCAAAGAAACATAAATACATCTGAGGCTAACAAATAAACAAACAAACCAACTCAGAAGTCCAAACAAAGAATACAAATGAAACTAATCTTAACACCTAATATAGGGGAGACCCCATTTATCAGTTCGAACAAGGCCACAAAAACGTCTCTCTCTAAACTCCTCACCCAAAAAATCCAGATTCCTACCCGTTACACCTTCCTTGGAGAGAAAATCCGCCACCATATTTGCTTCACGAAAAATATGACAAGCTCTGGCATTCATCAATCGAAATAAACGAATAGCTTCTTCCCAAAAATCCCATAAATACCAGAATTTACAGATTCCCGTCTTAAACCAACCAACTACTACCGTTGAATCTGATTAAATCAAAAAATCTTTAAAACCAAGCTGATGGCACAATTTTAAACCATCAAGAAAAGCCCGACACTTTGCAATGGTATTAGTTGCATATCCATAATAATGTGCAAAACCCGCAATAACTTTACCTTGATCATCTCGAATTACTCCTCCCCCTCCCGACATGCCTGGGTTACCTGCAGATCCCCCATCAACATTTAGTTTAATATTCCCTGCGACAGGCCTCGACCAAGCAACTTGTTTCATTGGTTTTACTCTCACCGGCATCAATGGGCAATTTAGCTCCTGCAAAATAATACTATCTCATCGAGAAAACTTGATTAGTTTAGATAAAGAAAATGAAATCTCCCCAAATAAACTTTTCACTGATCTAACAATCATCTTCCCATCATATAAAATTCCCTCCATTCGTGCAGCACATCTCGCCCTCCAAATAGCCCATGTAATAAAAATAGGTGCCACCCCACACAACCACCCCACTTGAGAAGAGGTAGAAGCCCAAAGCCACCATACATTAACCACTCCTAGCCAAGTTCTATATTGCAGAAGAACAATCCCAAACACCCCTGCAAAATAATTCCAAACATATCTAGCGCCTGCAACAGTACACAACACATGATCTAAAGTTTCTACTTGTGCTCCAGCACAACAATTACACTTGGAGACAATAGGAATACCAAGCTTCCAGATATTCTCATCCACTGGAAGAGCATGAAGTCAAGCCCTCCAACACACAAATGACATCTTCTTAGGAACACCCTTTTGCCAAAGCCATTTTTTCCATAAACAAATAGAACCTCTATTCCAAACCAATTCCCAAGCAGATTTAGTAGAAAAAACCCCATCATCCGATGACTTCCACACATAGACGTCTGGACTATCCCGAAGCCTCACCGGAACACTAACTATTCTTTCCACCATCTCATCCCCAACTACACTCCTAAGAGTAGTAAGATCCCATTCATCATCAACAACAACCTCCCTGATTTTCAAGTCTGGATTTCCTACTACCACTTCAGAATTAGCAACCACGCCATCCCCTACCCAATTATCAAACCAAAAACTCGATTCCCCTCCACGTATTAAACATCTCGAATTATTAAGAACTAACGGTAACACTCATAAAATTCCCTTCCAAAATCGCGAACCTTTTAAGGACGAAATCAATGAAAACAAATGATTATTTCCAAGGTATTTTGCCTTAAAAAAATCTGCCCACAAAGAATCTCCCTTCAATAATTTCCAAGCAAACTTCATAAGCAAAGAGACTTGAATATCCGATAGATCTCGAATACCCAATCCTCCTTCCTCCACCGGCAAACATACTTTACTCCAAGACACCCATTTACACTTTTTTACTTCCCCATTCAACCCCCATAAAAAATTTGCAAAAATCCTCTTAAGGCCCTTTAATACTCCTTTTGGTAAATTAAGCACAGAGAGCACATGAATAGGTAGACTATTTAACACATGTTTCAAGAGCACAATCTTTCCACCAAAAGATAATAATTTACCTTTCCAACCTGCAAGCTTTTTTTCCACCTTTACAAATAACGGCTCAAACATACGAAGGGTAAGTCTACCCACATACAGCGGCACTCCCAAATAATTACACGGCCAAGCTTCTTCTTCAAAACCAGTTATACTTAACACAGCATGTTTCCATGCCAAAGGATATCTTGTAGAGAAAAATATAGAAGATTTGCTCGGACTAACCTCTTGTCCAGACATCCTCTCATATACATGCAGCAGGCTCTTAATGTTACTAACCGAAGCTCTCCCTCCATTTAAAAATAGTAATAAATAATCAGCATATAGCAGATGGCTAACCACTCTGCCTCCAACTATCTCAAACAGCTTAATCCTCCCCAAGAAAAAATCACGTTTCAACATGCGAGACAAAATCTCTTCCAATAAAATAAATAAGGAGATAACGGATCTCCTTGCCGCAACCCCCGGGAAGCTCGGAAAAAACCTTTCGAACATCCATTCATCATGATGGAAAATACAGGAGATGGTATACAATGAAGAATAATAGACTGGAACTTCTCCGAGAAGCCCAACCTCTTCAAAACTTCCATCAAAAATCTCCAACTCACCCGGTCATATGCTTTCACCATGTCTATTTTAATCATCACTCAAACACCTCTAGATTTTCTATTTAAACTATGCACCATTTCTTGCGCCAATGACATATTATCAAAAATACTTCTTCCACGAACAAAAGCAGCTTGCTCAGGCGAGATAATCCCCCCTAAAACAGGAGCCAACCGATTCACCAAAATTTTTGATAAAATTTTATACACAACTGAGCACAAACTAATAGGTCGGAACTATGCAAAAGACCCAGGTACTTCCACCTTTGGGATCAAAACAATATTTGTAGCCCAAAAAAATGAAGACAAAGGCATACCTTCAAAAAAATCCCTTGCCAGCGCTAATAAGTCTTCCTGAATAATATTCCAAGCCAAAATAAAAAAATGGCTGAAAAACCGTCAGGACCCGGACTACTATGCTGTGGAATGGACCAAAGAGCAACCTTCAACTCCTCCATTGTCGACGCCTCCACCAACCTTTCATTTACAAGATCGGAAATAACTGGAGTGATTAACTCCATATCAGATTCATCCCATTCAACTGGAACTGCCGTTAGTAAGTCAGAAAAAAAATTCAATAGCCCCTTGATGAACTTTATCCGCTGAATCCAAAACCAACCCATTATTCATCAACATCCGATCAATAACTCTATTCTTCTTTTTAACCCGCAAAGCGGCATGAAAAAATGCTGAATTCGCATCCCCTTCTGTAAGCCATTTAATCCTCGATTTTTGACAGCCCATAATTTCCTCCCTATGAAGATATTGGATGTGACGCTGTTTACAACGAAGCAACTCCTCTTCATTTTCCTGCAAATAGTTAGAAATAATTGCCTGTTCTAATGCCATAACACTCTCTTCAATAGACCTTATTTCCAAGTCAACTCTTCCAAAAATGTCAACATTCCATTTTTGTAATTCTTTTTTCAACAAATTCAATTTTTTCCTCATCTTATTCATAGGACAGCCCTCCACTTGTCGATTCCAAACTTGCCGAACCACTTCCAAAAAACCATCATGAGTACCCCACATACGTTGAAACCTGAATGGTCTAACACCACTTCTTCGGTCTCGCCTCAAAGAAATTAACATAGGCTCATGATCTGAAGAAGTTCAAGGCAAATATTCAAAACAAGCATCTGAAAACAGACATAAAAAATCTGTATTAACTAAAACTCTATCCAATCTTGCCCAGATACGTCGACCACCCAACCTCCCATTACACCATGACATTTTCTGGCCAACAAACGGAAGCTCTACCAAACTACCGTCCTGAATGCAACTGTTAAAATCAGCCTTGGCACAAGAAGCACTAAACCTTCCTCCAATTTTTTCATCATCTCTTCGGATAGCATTAAAATCCCCAGCCACCAACCATGGCCTTAAACCCGGATCTATCCCTCTCAAAGAATTCCATAAGTCCTGTCTAGTAATATGAAAACAGCTCGCATAAACCACTGTCACTAAAACCCGCATATCTCCACTAGCAAACCAACCTGACAAAGCTTGAGGTGAACAAGATACAACCTCAAACTCCAAACCATCCTCCCAAAACAGCCACACTTTACCACAAAAATCAGCATTATTAGAAAAATTCGGGAGATGCAACCTTTTAGCCCATCTTCCACATTTATTAGCCAAAAGAAAAGGTTCTAAAATCGCCACCACTGAAGGGCGATGTTTATTTAAAATACGCCGAAGCCTACTTTTCGATGAAAGAATACCCCTAATATTCCACACCAAAAAATTCAAACCCATCAAAAAAATTTAGTAGACCTTGTCACCCTATCAAAGGTAATGATAGGTTTTTTTTTTCCTTACCCCTCTAAGCTTCCTCAAAGGAACATTCAATTCTGGATCAGATTCATAACACTTTTGAGCCACAACCTCACATTCCTGCCCCATTTCCTCCTCTGAAAAGGAGTGTTCGAAAACATCAATAGAACCCATCTCCCTACCTCGAGCAAAAACCCCCCTCTCAGCCAAGTGACACAACTCAAATTCCATAGCCTCATCAATAACTTTCAGCGAACTACGAGGAGATAAATTAACATCATCGAGCAACTCCTGATCCTCCTTCTCCGAACCCAATTCAGATAATTCAAACCAACTATCCCTTGGTTCAGCATTAAACTTCTCATGCACACTACCTACAACTTTCGGTACATCCATTTCCAAAACAGAGGTCCTCGGTAAACCCCCTTCATCACTTGGCTGCAGCTCCTCCTCAACTGACTTTTCTCTCGGATCAACGACAATATGAGACGCTCACAAATCCTTCCAGATCCATCCACAAACATCACCTCTGCTGAAGGCAAAAAACCCCCATGACTACGTTGCTTAAACGCCTCCAACAGAATCTCTCTCTTTGATGGTTCCATTGCCACTTTGGTACCGCTCACCCCTGGCTCACGAGTCCCTACACTCTTCCAGACCATCTTTGCTTTCTTTACATCCCCCGCAGCATCATTTGACATCCCCTTTCCTTTCCCCTCCACCCTTTCACTATGACCACACTTGTTTTCACTATGTCCTTGCTTTCGACATCTAAAACAATAAGCTGGAAGAGACTCATAAATCACTTCCTATAATCGACTCAACTCGACTCCTGGAGGTCTAAGCCAAAATGAATACCTCAAAGGTTGAGATATGTCCATCTCTACACAAATTCGTGCTGCCTCCGGACGCGTAACACACGCCGTCGCATTATCTCTTTTTAAAAATCTTCCAAACCCCCTTATCAAAAAAAAAAAAAAAAAATCTTCCAAACCCTCCCCCAATACTTCTCAAAATAGAGGCATGAAAATAATTAGGAGGTAACCCAGGAAGCGATAACCATATCGGAACTAATGGAGAATCATCATCTTCCTTGAAATCTGGCGTCCAGTGGAAAACTTTATAGGGAACACCCACCATATCTGAATTGCCCCTTGCCATCACACTGATGAAATCCTCTTCATTAACCATTCGAATCAGAACATTCCTCGCACTTCGAAGCTGTCCCACCACAGGCATGGATTTAAGTCCCCACCGATTCTTGATAAATCCCCTGATATGATCCAGAGATGGTCTCCTTCACAGGAATTTGAGCACAACCGAGAAACGGAATGGCTCCGCTGACTTTTGGATCTCTGCCTTAGAGTACATAAAGCACATCTCTCCTCCAATAAACCGAGGCTCTCTCATCGGGAGATCCACATCTGGAAGTTTTTGTGGTTTTTCCATCACAATATCACGAACTGAAGCCAACCGTCCCGTCTCCTTCGGATCCGATGCCAGATGCCCAGCAGCAATCTGCAAGAAAGTGCCTCCTTCTGTCCCCCCCAAAGGGGCGGCGGCAGAGCCCATACGAAAACCCTCAGCGATCGCCAATCGCTAGAGAGAAAAGGGTTTTGCTACGTCACCTTGTTATAATTTTTTAATCCCTGTTGTCCAAGACATGTTTGGAGTAATCTAAGATACACTATATATGTATAAAAGCAAAGACTGAAAAATATATATAAAAGCAAAGACTGAAACTTGTTAGCAGCCATGTAAGCTAGAAATTTTTTTTTTCAGACTTCTCCATGGGTTTGCACATGTAATACTGGCTAATCGCTATTTCCTGATCATTCATGAGTGAGACCAAATAGAAGTGAAATGTTTGATGCAAATTGGATCTGGAAATAGTTGGTACACTATAGTTGTATGTAACTACTCGTAGACCTGCAGCACTCATAAAAATAGTCAAATTTGTTAAATGAAAGTTAGTGTAAGAGTGTCAGTGCTACTTGATAAAAAGAGTGTCAGTTCTAGCATTTTGATCTCCAAAATGTTAGTTGAGAAACTTGGTGTTCTATCCTCGTACTCTCCTTTTTTTCTATATTAATGATCAGAAACCTCACAAACTTTGGTTGAAGGAAGAGAGAGACCAAGAGCTATTTATACAGTGTGCTAAAGTAACTCTGATCATCAAGACTCATAGCGTATAGGTTCTTTAACCTTTTTAGAATTTAATAACATTTTTGAATTATTGGTTATAAAACTAAAAGGCATAAGTTGACAAAAGAAATATGCGTTGAGACAACTAAAGAATAGTAATTTTAAATAAAAAAATTGGTAACATAATGCGATATATCATTTTTCATTTTATAAGTTTGACTTAATATATATTATTTGATTTTCATTTAATAATAACACTAATGGGGAGAAGATGATGTGGTTTTATAGCACTAGTTTTCCTCTAATAACAATGTGACGGGATAGTTAATAACGTGGCTTCTGAAATGACAAGATCGACCCTAAATACACCTAGAGGGGGGGTGAATAGGTGTATGTCACAATTCTTTGTCCAATTTAACTCATTTGAAGATTAATAAAATTTATGAAATTCTGAATTAGCTCACATGCATCAAATCGCAATATTGAATAGAAGTATAAATATGAATGATAAAGCAAAACAAGCCAACCACAAGACAATGATTTTTGGTGACAAAGGGAAACCCTTTAAATTAACTCTTTGAAGGTAAAACCACTCCGGGGCAGCCTACTCAGAACAAACCAATTACACTATTTGAAGATTAATACAAGTTTCCTACAAACCTTTGTAATATGAATCCCTTACTTGCCATGACAAAACAACCAGCTTTGTCCTTGCTGCAGTAGCAGCCAGAACATCTGGCAATCTTCACACTTGGCTTCTTCTCCTGGAACCTCTAGTGACTATATTCTCCTCCAAGCACGTTATCAATATCCTTGTATTTTGTGTGGCTTACAAAAGTTCTAAGAGAGATAATTCTTGTAAAAGTCCCAAAACTCATTTTCTCTCTTGGCACACTTGGATACTATATCAATATCTGATTGGGTAACTTTATAGGCCAATTCGTGCTCCTTGATGGTCCCTTGAATTGATCAATCTCTTTTTGAATTTCAAAATCACATTTTTTAAAATCTGCGGATGGCCTGCCGTGACAGGTTCCCACTGGAACATTAACTCTTCTTCAGAATTCCAGATAGCCTGGCCTTTATCCAAGTTTCGAATTTTGTAATCTTCGCCATCTTCATCCAATACTCAAAATTTATCTCATCAAATAGAGCATTGTAGATAAATTTGATCTCTTATCAAGCCTTACCCATTATCCTTGTAGATAAATCTTATCTATCAACCCTAACCAAATAACAAACCTTACCCATTGTTTTGAAACCAAATTTAGCCAATACCAAAAATACTAACAGCTTCATTGGAGCAAAGCTCCATGCTTTGAAAATTATAATGTATTAGATAGATTAGCATCTTTCCATTGGATGAAATGAGTTAAACTCAGACTGGAATTGGTGTGCATGTCTCAACACTTACTGAAAAACATACAAAAGTTAGAAGATGTTCCAATAGGTTTTATTCTTTAAAACTATTGAGATATGAATTTGGTGATCTATTGATTGCCAATTTATAGCGAAGCAGTTTTGTTTTATTTAGTGACTTTGTAACAACTTCCAGAAAGCTTTGAAAGGGGAAAATAAAGGATGATATAAACTTTCTTGCTCCTGGAGGTGCTGCTGATTGTTGTTTTCCCTGCTTGAAGAAGTTTTCTAGGTTTTCTATCTGATTTCCATAATTTTTTTAATTTGAATTGCAGAGAGCAATTCTTGTTAAGACTCTAGATTGTTTTTGGAGAGATCATCTTATAAACATGAACAGGCTTAGCTCAGCGGTAATGTACACATTCCTGTTAATTTGGATCTCTTTGACTTTCCTGTGAGCACAAGGCTTACATAAATTTTCTGGCAGGTAAATGTAAGGAGTTTTGGGCACCGGAATCCTCTTGAAGAATACAAAATTGATGGCTGTCGATTTTTCATCTCCATGCTCAGTGCAACTCGAAGGCTAACTGTAGAATCAGTCTTGCGATATTGGTCATCACCATCGGAGTCTCAAGAACTATTCTTCTCATAAAGTCAGAATAATTTCCATGCTATTAGTATGTATAAGTGCTGCTTCTACCTAAGTTTCTACTTTTGTCTCTGTTTTTTTCAAATAGAAATTATCATAAGATCGTGTGAACTCAATGTTTCTGTTAGTGTGCCCCATAATATTGTCAGTTGGGTTCATTCTATATGAAGTATGTGGTAAAGGATGCTAAACCTTCATTTTCTTTTTCTCTGCACGACCCGTATCAAAAGTTCATGTCGATAGTCTAGATGAGAACATTATTTTTTGGCTGGCAGGATGCTTTGGAGATTTTAATGGGATGTTCTTGGTGGGATGGCGTGCCTCAGATGATCGATAAAAGTTCATGAAAAATGTACGTAGTTTCTCTTGCTGGTACCCGGCAGGGTGGAGCCTAGCAGTCAAAGGGTGGGCTTGGAATGAACTGTAGACTCGCATATCTCGGATTCGTTGTGGCACTAAGAATTGCCATGCATTACCTGGTCGTGTATCAGGAGTTTACTTGCCAATGATGGGTTCCAAGGGCTCTGCTTTGGTGAGGTTCAATGTCCTAAAAAAGTAGTTCAAACCAAGTTTCACCCCACACTCGAAAGGAAATTTTGTAGCTGCAGGATATTGGGGTGACAAAATTGAGGTTGTCCTTTAAAAGTAAATTCGTTTTTAGGATTTAGAGTAAAGGTGATTGCAATTACTTATATAAAAAAAAAAAGTGGTGTTTGCAATGAGAATTACTCCTTTTTGGTTGGTAAAGGAATATAAGAGAGCTCAGGATAATGTTGATCCACATGATCAGACAATCTGGTCAAGTTACTTTGTTAATTCAAAGATACGGGTTTCTGTCATGGCAATGCTTGAAAGCAGCTTTGCAGCTGCTGTGCATGCTGGCCTTTACCTTCGTGATACATTCTCTGCCTATGTAACTATGGTTCAGCCAAAAGAATGTGTCTTATATCTTATTTTAATTTTTTGGTTTTTCAGCTCAGCTATAAAATCAAATGTCACACCACACTGTGTCTTTCCAGCGTCTTGCTATAGCTTTGGTTGTGTCAAACTTGTATTCGCAGAAGTTACAATCTCACCTATGTTGACTGCCACATATATGTACCAAGAGTTTTCCTCATATATAAACATGGGTTTTTCTCTCTTTGGAAGTTTTGTAAAACTTTAAAATGTATCATTATTGTTACTATTTTTATCGGGGATTATCCTTTGAGAGTTTATCAGCAGTTTCAACAAAATGATTGTAGACAATTTTTTTTTGGTGCTTATTAACTAGAAATTGATGTTCAGAATAAACCCCCTACCCTAATTCGAAAGTACAATAAAAGACTGAACATTATTGCAAAATTAATTTTGGGACTGGAGTTGTGATTCAATCAAGATGATGAGTTCTTGAATTTGGTTATATCAGACTTTTCCATGGAAAAGCCTTTTCAATTCAGAAACTGTTACATATTCAAATTTCCCCATTTTGTATATCAATGTTCCTTACCGGCCCCTTGAACCATTTCCTTGCATCCAAGACCCACCAAAGCATTATTGCAGTCAAAGCTACAGCAAGGGCTATTGGTGCATAATTGAAAGTTCTCCATTGAAGAGGGTAGAGAGTTGGCAGTAAGAATGCTGAACAGGTATAACATATCCACAGGAAGGCTACCAAGCAAATTGGCCTTCTTGCTTTACCCAAATAGAAAGGTCCTGGTTTGAAATTTTCCTCTGCCATGACTAACCTGGCGAAGATTGGGACAGCATAGCCACCAACCCATCCGATTGTACTTATGGAAATGATGGCAGTGAAAACTACATCTAACTTCAGGATGGGCAGGCCAAGGATCATGCATATGGCTGCGCATAGCCACACAGCATTTCTCGGAACCTTTTGCTTTGGGTGAACTCTCCTCCATATCGGTGAAAATGGAATTCCTTTATCCCTAGATAGTGCATAAACCTAGAAAGAACGGAAGAAACCGTATTGTTTATATTCATTTCTAAAATATGCCAAAAAACACGGGGATGAAGTGAGATCCACTTATACTCACAACTCTGGCAGCACTAGTAGTAACTGAAAGCCCACAAAAGAAGAATGATCCCCAGATTATACACAGAAATACAACAGCTCCAGTGGAATTTTGATACCTCCCATGGAATGCATCATAAATGATCTGTGCTGGTACAAGGGCACCAGCTGTCTCATTGTTCACATCATACAAGTAGTTTGGATCCTGCATTGAAATCACAATACCCAGTCATCTGAAGCAGTATTTCCCCAAATTTATCACAAAAACAGAAAAAAGGACCCCCATTAAAGTCATACCCGAATGCAGAAGGTAAGGGCTAGGTTATAAGCCCACCCAAATGCAGAAATGATCCCAATACTGGAAAGAATAGCAATAGGACCAGTTCTGTCGGACCCTTTTGTTTCTTCAGTTAGATGAGCTGCAGTGTCATAACCGTATAGACAGTAGTTGCTTAAAAGCACAGATAGTATCACTGCATAAGGTTTGCTGCGTATTCCAGTTGCCTCAGGGGATGTATCAAAGTGAGTGAACACATAAGAAGCTGGTTGTGTTTGCTGTGCCACTAGAGGGAGCATTATAATCACCACTAAACCACCGATTACCTGTATGCTCGCACGAGCGTTTTGAGTTGAAAACAGAATGAAAACCACAAGAATCTCGTAAATTTATAACTAGCATTACTTGATGCAGTTGGTTCTATTTTTCTCTTTGACACTAAAACTAGAACTTATACTGATTACAAAGATAAAAGAAGTTATTTACCAGCCAAATAAATGTAGATCTTTATGAACCTGTTCATATGAAGTTAAACATGCTCCTACAAACAAGATATTTGAGAAACAGAATGGTTAAATGGCCTCACCTGCCACCATATGGAAATTATGTCCAGGAATGCTATTACTTGTAAGGCGAATGAATTGAGTATAGCCCATATAAGGGTAAGGGTCATATACATGGCCAAAAATACACTTCTTGATGCAAAGTAGCCTCCACCCTTGTTTGTTCCGGTGGACAAAAGAATGATCATCTGCAGTGCCTGCGCTCCTGAATAGGCCTAATGTGGAGAAAAGAGGACGAGTTAAAGTGGAGAAAGAAACATTTCTTGATATCATTGCAAGCTATTGTTTTCCATCCTGGATTATTGTTGTACTTATTGTATAAAAAATTCAGAATTTGGTAATGCAGTTGTCAGTACTGAAAATATATGGAAAAGAAGTTGCCAAACCTGTGCTCCAATTCCAGAAATAAGACCAATGGTCTCGAGCCATGCACAACACCATGATGCAAATGGACCCCACCTTGGTCCAGCCAAATGGGCAGCCCAAAAGTATAGAGAACCTGTAGTCTACTCAAGATCACCTTAACTTAAGCAAATTCGAAACTGGAGAAATAAGAAACCTTAAAAAAAAGAACAAAAAAGAATAAACAAGCAACTCCTTTGACGAGTGACCAACATGGGCGCGCAAGTTGAGATTGTTATATTCATTTGAAAAACAAATGATCAAAAAACGAAGAATTTTGTCTGGAGGAACTGTAGGATTCTCTACCACAAATCTAAACGATTGATTATTCCTGAAATTCACAGTCATTACTTTTTTCTTATGTGAGTGTGTGTGTGGGTTGTGAATGGCCACTACTAATTGGTGTTAAGATATACATACAGGGAAGGAGGAGCATATCTCAGCCAAGGCTAGTCCAACAAACCAGGTGAAGAAGGTGACCACCACCCATCCCCATATTAAGCTTGCAGGACCTGCATAACGTAGGCTTGGGCCATATAGTGGCGTTCCAGTAAAAACTGCCATGCTCGAAAATGTTATTGCAAGCGTCTTGAATAGAGTCTGAAAAAACCCAAGAGTGAAAAAAATGAAGAGCGTGGATGTTTAAAGTGTTAGATCTTTTCAAGACTTGGGAAGTTTCAAGCTTATATCTTTCATCATCAACAAAAACATTTGTAAGTTTTTCCAGGTATTCTTCGAATTAAAATGATATAAAACTATTAAGAAAAGGAAAGTTTAATTCAGATAACCATCTCTCTTCTCAACTCTTGCTTGTATCCAAGCTCATTGAGACGCTTCTCTCCGGAATCCATTTCCAAAGCCTGCTGACTGACGCCTAAATGATCATGTTCTTCTCTGGAACTCATACTCGCAGTACTGTTGCCAAGGTTTGTCAGGCAGACAGAAAGGAAAATCATTAAATACATTTCCAAGCGGAAAGTCAGACAACAAGACTAGTTGTTTTGAAATAGTCATTAGTTAACAGAAAAAAATAAAACAGAAAAGGGGAAGGATCTGGTGGAAACTTATGAACAAGTCATTAATTAACAGTACTGTTGGAGTATAGATTCGGGTGAGTCATGACTACGTTCCATATTTCGATTGGTAGTCACGAGAAGCAGTGCTTGATATAATATAATTAACCATATTACATTGGCTCAAGTTTCTAGAAAAGGTCAGAACAGGATGAGAAAGTGGAAGCAGCTGATCGTAGTTGAGACGAAAAATGGAAAGGAACGTAGTGGCTTTATTTGACTCAGATCAGAAATATAAGCAGTAGAATTGTAGTTGCTTTTTTTGACCAAAAAAATGGAAGTGGCCAAGGAAAGGAGTCTACACCATGTTTACTCAGATGAAGAAAGCTTTGTAGTGGAGCAAAAATATATATTTTTTTTTATAAGTAATCAAAAGTGTATTAATCAAAAACAGGCCTAGCCCAGTATGTACATGAAACTACCCCTTTAAGCGGAACAAGAGAGAGAAGAATATCATGAAGGACCATCCCATTGAAATCAACAGCAATGGATAGTGGAGCAAAAATATCATTCAAGAATTCAGCAATAAGGTTCAGATAAAAATGATTCTGGCCGCTTGCAAGCAAATTGAATGTCTCTTCTTTCAACTTTTGGCATATCCACTCACCAAGACATTTTTGCGTTTTTCAACTCATGGAAACGATTAATGTACCTTATTTATTTCATATAGCTAGCTAGGCTGTTATATAAGTGTGTGCATATATATATATATATATATATGTATGTATATATATGGTCACAGTTTGAAATTCAAAGCACATGCTTGGATTTGGTCAGCACACTGGTTTACTATCTTTCCCTTAAAAGAGTTTTATTGCCACTGGAGTTCATGATGAGGGAATATCAACATCGAATGACTTCATGAAGAAAGATTTAACTTTTTGGAACGCCCCAACGATTCAAACCACATTACCTATATTTCAAAAGGACTAGTTAATAATACAATTGGATCTCCATTAAAACCTTATAAAGAGCAAAAACTTCTCATTCCCAAACAATGTGGGATCCCATACACCACATACCTATCATATGGGGTATCACACTTTTAACACTCTTGCTTATGAAAAATGTGTAAATTAGTCCAATGCCGGGCCGTCCACGTTGTTTGGTTTTTCAAATGAAATCTAGTCAAAAATCTGTATTCTTTTGAGGCAGATTATTTTTTAAGTCTTTTTTACATAAATTTGAAGTCTAAAGGATTGCAACCATTTATTATTTGCTAAGTCAAATAGAAAAGATCATTTTAGTTTCTGTCCAATAGAAAAAAGACTCTTTAGATATTATCTTGTGAAGATCAGATCATCAGCTTCGCTCCTGTTTATTCACCTCCTACTATTTGTCATTAATGTTAAAATTTGATAACATATGCAATTAAATAAACATTAACTTGCTCTGTTGATTTGCCTAAATCTACGAAGGTGTGTGAGGATCTTGGTGATGGAAGTTTGGGTCAGCAACCAGGTGAGACTGGTGATCATGTCGACCCAGTGTAAAGGAAACAGGTGAATTTTGTTTGTTCCAGATTTTTATTCCTCGATCAGATAGGTAGGTGATGACAAGTATACAATGCGGTGGCAACAAAAGCATGGGGTGTCTAAATTAGCAGCGTCAAATGTTGAGAAGATAGCGTGAAAGATGGCAGCCATGCATTGTTTTCCTAGCTTGGTCATTACAAGGATGCTCCATGTCAACCATCTAGATGGTGTTTCAACAAAGGTCGGGGATCCTCCCCGGAACCCCTTTGGAATTCCAAGTCTCTCTCCACTAAAGTAAAATTTGTAAGGTTCTCCATTATCTTACTTAGAAACAAAAAAAAAAAAAAGGGAAAAAGAAAAAGAAAAAGAAAAGAGAGAGAAGAGAGAGAGAGAGAGAGAGAGAGAGAGAGAGGAGAACCGGGGAAATATAAAACTGATCGTCATATCTCCATTGAAAATAGGAGAACACAGATCCAATATTATTACAAAGTGTAGTTGTAATGCCAATCTATTCATCCAGTTTACACAAAGCAGACATAGAAAAGATCATTTTAAGACAATGAAGTACATCTACTACATATTACAACCTTTGCTTTCTTTTCTTTCTCTATTTTATATGAAATTTTGTCCTCTTTGAATGGTAGGACAGTTTTAAATGGCTCCATTCTGGAATTCAATATTCCTCACTGGTCCCTTGAACCATTTCCTTGCATCCAACACCCACCAAAGCATTATCAGTGTCAATGATACAGCCATAGCTATAGGTGCATAGTTGAAAGTATCCCATTGCAGAGGGTAAAGAGTTGGCAACAGAAAGACTGAACAAGTATAGGATATGTATAAGAAAGCTATCAAGCAAATTGGCTTGCTTGCTCTTCCCAAATAGAAAGGACCTGGTCTAAAATCCTTCTCATCCATGACCAGCCTTGCAAAAATTGGGACAGCATAGCTTCCCACCCATCCAATTGTACCAATGGAAATGACAGCAGTGTAAACTACATTGGATTTCAAGATGGGAAGTCCTATGATAATGGAAATGACTGTGCACAACCACACTGCATTTATTGGAACTTTCTGTTTTGGATGTATTTTTCTCCAGACTTTTGAAAATGGAAATCCACCATCCCTGGATAGTGCATAGACCTAGTAGAGAGTATGCGTGGATGGTCATTGTTAGAGAGAGAGAGAGAGAGAGAGAGAGAGAGAGAGAGAGAGAGATTCAGGTTTGCTTACTACTCTAGCAGCACTAGCTGTGACTGAGAGCCCTGCAAAGAAGAAGGTTCCCCAAATGATACAGAGAAAAATTATGGCTCCAGTACCACTGTGATACCTTCCATAAAATGCATCATAAATTATCTGTGCAGGAACGAATGCACCTGCTGTTTCGTTGTTTGGATCATATAAATTTGCAGGATCCTGCAATATTAACCTTAATATTATCTACATAATATTCACAGCCCAAAAATAGAAGTAAAAATCTACCAGAATCTTCAAACTAAGCATATATACCTGGATGCTAAAAGTAAGGGCTAAGATATATGCCCATCCAAATGCTGAAATGATTCCTATGCTACAAAGAATGGCCATGGGACCAGTTCTGTCAGCACCTTTGGTTTCCTCGGTGAGATGAGCCGCAGTGTCGTAGCCAACCAAACAGACTTGGCTTAGAAGTACTGACATTATTACTGCATAAGGTTTACTATGTATGCCAGTTGCCTCAGGAGATGTTTCGAAATGAGTAAAAACGTATGATGCTGATTGTGTCGGGCTTGCTATCATGGGAAGAGCTACTATTATAACAAATCCGCCAATGACCTGCAATTTGCTTTGGTGACATGAATGTGAGAAACTAATTTGCTTATATATTCCAATTAAGACTTCAAGTTGTATATGAGTGTTAATTACTTTGATCATTCTTAGACTCTTAAAAACATGTTCAATTATATGAAACGTAACTGATTTGTTGGAGAGCAGTATCCATTCTTTTAAGCTACACACAAACAATATTTTCCACTTTGTTTTTCGTCAGAATTGGATCATGGTGAATATTTCTGATATTAATATACCATAGATATATATATATATGTATATGTAGAAGCAGAACGTCAAATTAAGAGCACACCTGCCACCATACAGAAATCATGTTGAGCAATGCAACGACTTGCAATGCAAAGGAGTTCAGAACTGCCCATATTAAGATAAGGATTATATACATAGACAAAAATACGCTCCTTGTTGCCAAGTAGCCTCCACCCTTGTTTGTCCCAGTGGACAAAAGAATTATAATCTGCAATCCCTGTGCTCCAGAGTAGGCCTGATAACAGTAAGGAAAAAAAGAAGATGAAGATCATCAATAAAGAAACTTTGCGATGAGAACCAAGCATCATATTTGGAATCATGAACACATTATTGATAACTAACTACTTAACATTATCACTGAACTTCCTGAAAAATACACTGTCCATCCTCTTACTTCTGCATTTTATATCATCACAAACTACTAAAACCGATACATTGCACCTTTCAACTTCAAAACCTGACAAATAACTGTTAAGATATAAAATAAATAATAAAATCTACATTTTCCCATCCGCTTAAGCTTTTGGGACAAGTGGTGATTTCACATAGTATCAAAGCCAGGTTTTAAGTTCGAACCTTGACTCTACACTCTATCCCATTTAATTAAATATTTCACATGTTAGGCCACTCATTGAGGGAGAGTCCAGCCTACACATGAGAGTGTGTGTTAAGATATAAAATAAATAATAAAATCTACTTCTTCCCATCAGTTTAAGTCTTTGGGACAAATGATGATTTCACAATAACATCACTGTCTAATTCTGATTGTTAAGATATAGAAAGATAAAAGTGATTTAACTCAATCTTAACTATTTTATGTTAACGGGCTTGACACATTGTGACTATATAATAGTTTTGAGGATGCAATGTATCAGTGCTGAATAGATTGGGATTGGGACGCCAAATGAAAAGAATGTTTTTTACCTTAGGCTTCAGTGCTGAATGGGGAGAATTAAGCACATACCGATGCGCCGATTCCGGAAATGAGACCGATAGTTTCTAGCCAAGCGCAGCACCAGGATGCAAATGGCCCCCACCGGGGTCCAGCTAAGTGTGCAGCCCAAAAATAAAGGGACCCAGTTGTCTGTTTAATGACTTACAATCAGTTCATATATCTGAAAAATCGTAACTCTTGAGATGAAAAAGAAAAATGAATATATATGTACAATATCAAACAGCAAATAGAAAAATTACACCAGGAGATATGAGTGATCGATTCTGTTGAATTAAAAGCCTACATCCACTATAAATTTGCTTCTTTGCTTTTTTATTACATTAATTATGATAAATCCCATGCTTATGTAACTGTTTGAGAAACAAATGAGGAAAAATATTAGCATTTGAATAAATTACGGCATCTGATTAAGAAGAAAATCCCCTTTGTAAGTTTTTTATTGACATCATGCCACATATATACATATACATCTGTGTGTGTTGGGGAGGGGGGGTAGAATATACTAAAATAGAATATCCTTGTGTTCACGCACGGGAAGAGGAGCATGCAATGGATTGTTCTCAAAGCCAAAATAACTTTACAAACTGGGTTTTACTTTTCGACTCATGAAAGCTGCGGGGTTACCCGTTTCAATTCCAAGTACCAATCTGTTATAAGGATTTTGGAAACATTTATAATACATATGTATTTGATTAATTTTAGATGTCATGATTGACTGATCATTAGTAATCAAGACATGGTAAAGAGAATGTACGGAATCTTAAAAACAACAGATTCTTTAAGAAGGAGATGAAGGAGAAGAAGAAATAGAATGATGCATACTGGAAAAGATGAGCAGATCTCAGCCATGGCAAATCCTACAAACCAGGTGAAGAAGATGACCACAACATAACCCCATATCATGCTTGCAGGGCCTGCATATAGTAGGCTAGATCCGTACAGTGGAGTTCCAAAGAAAAGTGCCATGGTCGAAAATGTTATCGCAAATGTCTTGAATAAACTCTGCATTAATACCCCAAAAAGAGAGAGTAAAACCCATGTCAATAATCTGGAAAACATTTCAGGGTCCATGTTGATAATCTTGAAAACATGTCAAAGGAAACAAACAGATTAAAGGACTGAAAAAACTGTCATATACCATTTCTCTTCTGAGTTCCTGCTTGTAACCAAGCTCGTTCAGCCGCTTTTCTCCTGAATCAATCTCCATATCTCTGGGATTTAAGCCAACAAGTGCCTCTCTAAAAGCCATATGTGCTGTGCTCAAATGGGTAGCAGTATCTTATCAACCAAAACATGTTAAGAAGGGAGAAAGTTGGACTCTTATGCATGCATTGATCCTGGCCAAGTTCATCAAATGAATGCTAAGCCACATGGTGAAACTGATTTTCTTATAAACCTTCAAAAATTTCTGGTATTGACTTTCAGGCATGATCCTTGCATGTAAAACTTCAGGTACTGGTCCCCCAAAATGTTTCTCATTCTCTCTACACCTGTTTCATTTCTCTCTCTAGTGTTTTGCAAGTTGGTATAAAGAACAACCCTCACACTGTTGATATAGTAAGATTTGATTCACAATAATTGAGGCCAACAAAGTGTATTTAAAGTCAAATAAATCTGCTTTGAAGATAAAACTTGATCTTAGAAGATTGTACTAGAGTTAGCCAATACAAGTACCAAGCCCACACCTAATTTGCACGTGCAGTAAGCACTGTGAGACAGAAGAAAAAAGTTGACTGAATAATTGAGAGATAATAATATTATTGAATGAACTTTAATTCAGCCGAATTATGAGACTGATTATATTAATTTACAAGCTTTCCAGTTTTTGAAGTTTCATTTTTAGATGCTCCATCATCTATGGCAGAACTTGGCCTGGTTAAGTGCTTGTTTTCTGCTATTATTTTACTAATTAAGATCAATGGCAGTTATTCAAGGTTGTATTAAAATAAAACTTATCTCTGCAGCTTATTTGAATAACAAAGTAAGCGATGAATCAGTCATGATCAGCAGCAGGTCATTTGACTTGAAGACTTTTGCTCTGGAAGGATATAATATATATATATATATAAATAATCCTTGTTGCTTGGTTGACTCTACTTCCTATATGCACCGAACGCCATTCTCTCTTGTTCCCACATGTAGTTTCTGTCTTATGTAGACTCTCTTGTTTACTGTAATAATCCTTGATGCCATGCCCAGCTGAAGGTCTTTTTGGCCTATAACTATGTTGGCCCTTTGAACCAATAGCTCTTGCATATTAATTAAAGAGAAATGATTTAGCCACAAAATAATTTTATAAAAACAAATTCATAGATTGATATGATTTGATGTAATACATCCGATTGCTAAGTTACTCTTATTGTAAAATAAATTTAACATATCACAAGAAACTACGTTTATATGTGAGTTTACTTTTATAGATTTTTTGTATCTGTATCACTTCTCTTAATCAAAGTGGTAACAGGAGTGAGGGATTCTTATGCATGGATGGAGTAGATGTTTGCTGATATGCGTGGCAGGTTATTGTATAGGCCTGAAGGTTGTTTTTGGGATATCCTCAGTTTTGACCCTTATCTGGTGGTAACCAGACTTGAGGTCTATTGAGAATATAATAGACCCACACAGTACATCCAAAAGCTCATCCACCACTAGTGTGGGATATATATTCTTAATAGTGGCTTTGTTTAAGGCCCTGTAATCCACACAAAGATGCCATGAGCCATCAGCTTACGTTACCAACAGCACTGGTGAGGAATATGGACTCTGAATTGGCTGAAGAACCTCTGTAGACAGTAGCTCTTTTACAATTTTCTCTATATCATCCTTCTGATAATTGGGGTACCTATAGGGTTTCACTAGAAGGTAGGGGCTAGCACCGCCTGATAGAAGTAGAAATAGGATTGGTTCCTGGTTGTAATGGGATGGAATGGTCATGGGATCTAATTTGGGGTGGAAGACCTGAAGGCTCAGAAAATATGTCAGAGTATAGGTTCATTATATTTTTTGAGTGAGGTAGGGTTTTCTTGTAGGTTTGACTTAGGTTCCATGACCCTTGTTCCCATACTGCTAGTCTTGGGCACTTCCCCCCACTTCAATCAACATAGAGCTAGGTAGCCCTTTTTAACACCACTGCCTGTCCTGCCACAGAAAACTGCATAGTTAACTCTTTAAAATTCCACAAAATGGATCCCAGAGTTTGAAGCCAGACCACTCCAAGGACCATGTCACAACCAACCAATAACAGTAAACTTCAGGATTAAAACAAATATTTTGGATGGATAGATTTACTTTATCTACCCTCCCTTCATTGGAAACTAGTTCACCACTTGCTAGTTGCTACCTTAACCTGGACCCCTACAGTCAGTCCAGACCAGCGACATGCAGCACAGATCCTTGTATTATAGTCCGTTTATCGAACTGTATCAAAACTGCTTTAGGCAGCTCACCCTTATGGGACTTGACCCCAGATCCTTTTTTTTTCCTCTTCCTGTATTATACCAGTTGGTTTGGGATGAAGCTCGGGGCCTCCCACCCTGTTATCTCTTGTATCCTGTAACTACTTTATATATCTATAACATGCTTGATTAGGGAAAATAAAAAACATAGTGTAGCTGTAATGCCAATCTATTCGACCAGTTTACATAAACCAGGCATATAAACGATCATTTTAAGACAATGAAGTACATCTACTACATATTACAACCTTTGCTTTCTTTTCTTTCTCTATTTTATATGAAATTTTTTCCTCTTTGAATGGTAGAACAGTTTTAAATGGCTCCATTCTGGAATTCAATATTCCTCACTGGTCCCTTGAACCATTTCCTTGCATCCAACACCCACCAAAGCATTATCAGTGTCATTGATACAGCAATAGCTATAGGTGCATAGTTGAAAGTATCCCATTGCAGAGGGTAAAGAGTTGGCAACAGAAAGACTGAACAAGTATAAGATATGTATAAGAAAGCTATCAAGCAAATTGGCTTGCTTGCTCTTCCCAAATAGAAGGGACCTGGTTTAAAATCCTTCTCATCCATGACCAGCCTTGCAAAAATTGGGACAACATAGCTTCCCACCCATCCAATTGTACCAGTGGAAATGACAGCAGTGTAAACTACATTGGATTTCAAGATGGGAAGTCCTATGATAATGGAAATGGCTGTGCACAACCACACTCCATTTATTGGAACTTTCTGTTTTGGATGTATTTTTCTCCAGACTTCTGAAAATGGAACTCCTCCATCTCTGGATAGTGCATAGACCTAGAAAGTAGAGAGTATGCGTGGATGTTAATTGTTAGAGAGAGAGAGAGAGAGAGAGAGAGAGAGAGAGAGATTCAGGTTTGCTTACTACTCTAGCAGCACTAGCTGTGACTGAGAGCCCTGCAAAGAAGAAGGTTCCCCAAATGATACAGAGAAAAATTATGGCTCCAGTACCACTGTGATACCTTCCATAAAATGCATCATAAATTATCTGTGCAGGAACGAGTGCACCTGCTGTTTCGTTGTTTGGATCATATAAATATGCAGGGTCCTGCAATATTAACCTTAATATTATCTATATAATGTTCACTGCCCAAAAATAGAAATAAAAATCTACCAGAATCTTCAAACTAAACATATATACCTGGATGCTAAATGTAAGGGCTAAGATATATGCCCATCCAAATGCTGAAATGATTCCTATGCTACAAAGAATGGCCAAGGGACCAGTTCTGTCAGCACCTTTGGTTTCCTCAGTGAGATGAGCCGCAGTGTCGTAGCCATACAAACAGAATTGGCTTAGAAGTACTGACATTATTACTGCATAAGGTTTGCTATGTATGCCAGTTGTCTCAGGAGATGTTTCGAAATGAGTAAAAACGTATGATGCTGATTGTGTCGGGCTTGCTATCATGGGAAAAGCTACTATTATAACAAATCCGCCAATGACCTGCAATTTGCTTTGGTGACATGATTGTGAGAAGCAAATTTGCTTATATATTCCAATTAAGAGTTCAAGTTGTATATGAGTCTTAATTACTTTGATCAGTCTTAGACTCTTAAAAACTTATTCTATTATAAGAAACATAACTGAATTGTTGGAGAGCAATATCCATTCTTTTAAGCTACACACAAACAACATTTTCCACTTTGTTTTTCGTTAAAATTGGATCATGGTGAATATTTCGGATATTAATATACCATATATATATGTAGAAACAGAACGTCAAATTAAGAGCACACCTGCCACCATACAGAAATCATGTTGAGGAATGCAATGACTTGCAATGCAAAGGAGTTCAGAACTGCCCATATTAAGGTAAGGATTATATACATAGACAAAAATACGCTCCTTGTTGCCAAGTAGCCTCCACCCTTGTTTGTCCCAGTTGACAAAAGAATTATTATCTGCAATCCCTGTGCTCCAGAGTAGGCCTGATAACAGTAAGGAAAAAAAGAAGATGAAGATCAATAAAGAAACTTTGCGATGAGAACCAAACATCATATTTGGAATCATGAACACATTATTGATAACTAACCAAACATTATCAATGAACTTCCTGAAAAATACACTGTCCGTCCTCTTACTTTTTTATTTCTGCATTTTACATCCTCAGAAACTACTAAAACCGATACATTGCATCTTTCAACTTCAAAACGTGACAAATAACATCACTGTCCAATTCTGATTGTTAAGATAGATAAAGAAAAAAGTGATATAATTTATGTTGACTGGCTTGACACATTGTGACTATAGAATAGTTTTGAGGATGCAATGTATCATTTTGATAGATTGGGATTGGGACGCTAAATGAAAAGTGTGTTTTTCACCTTAGACTTCAGTGCTGAATGGGGAGAATTAAGCACATACCGATGCGCCGATTCCAGAAACGAGACCGATAGTTTCTAGCCAAGCGCAGCACCAGGATGCAAATGGCCCCCACCGGGGTCCAGCTAAGTGTGCAGCCCAAAAATAAAGGGAGCCAGTAGTCTGTTTAATGACTTAAAATCAGTTCATTTATACGAAAAATTGTGGCTCTTGAGATGAAAAAGAACAGTCAATATATATGTACAATATCAAACAGCCGATAGAAAAGTTACACCAGGAGATATGAGTGATCGATTCTGTTGAATTAAAAGCCTACATCCACTATAAATTTGCTTCCTTGCTTGTTTATTACAGTAATTATGATAAATCCCATGTTTATGTAACTGTTTGAGAAACAAAGGAGGAAAAATATTAGCATTTGAATAATTTTTTGGCATCTGATTAAGAAGAAAATTCCCTTTGTAAGTTGTTTATTGACATCATGCCATATATAAATAAATATATATATATATATGTGCATGGGGGGGTAGAATATAATAAATAGAATATCCATTGTGTTCACGCACGGGAAGAGGAGCATGCAATGGATTGTTCTCAAAGCCAAAATAACTGTACAAACTGGGTTATACTTTTCGACTCATGAAAGCTGCAGGGTTACCCGTTTCAATTCCAAATACCAATCTGTAATAAGGATTTTGGAAACATTTATAATATGTATGTATTTGATTAATTTTAGATGTTATGATTGACTGATCATTAGTAATCAAGACATGGTAAAGAGAATATACGGAATCTTAAAGACAACAGATTCTTTAAGAAGGAGAAGAAGAAGAAGAAGAAGATGAAAAGAATCATGCATACTGGAAAAGATGAGCAGATCTCAGCCATGGCAAATCCTACAAACCAGGTGAAGATGGTGACCACAACATAACCCCATATCATGCTTGCAGGGCCTGCATATAGTAGGCTAGATCCGTACAGTGGAGTTCCAATGAAAAGTGCCATGGTCGAAAATGTTATCGCAAATGTCTTGAATAAACTCTGCATTAATACCCCAAAAAGAGAGAGCAAAACCCACGTCAATAATCTTGAAAACATTTCAGGGTCCATGTTAATAATCTTGAAAACATGTCAAAGGAAACAAACAGATAAAAGGACTGAAAAAACTGTCATATACCATTTCTCTTCTGAGTTCCTGCTTGTATCCAAGCTCGTTTAGCCGCTTTTCACCTGAATCAATCTCCATAGCTATGGGACTCAAGCCAACATGTGCGTCTCTAAAAGCCATATGTGCTGTGCTTCAACGGGTAGCAGTATCTTGTCTACCAAAACATGTTAAGAAGGGAGAAAGTTGAACTCTCATGCATGCATTGATCCCGGCCAAGTTCATCAAATGAATGCCAAGCCACATGGTGAAACTAATTATTTTCTTATAAACCTTTAAAAATCTCTGGTATTGACTTTCATGCATGATCCTTGCATGTAAAAGTTCAGGTGCTGGCCCCCCACAATGTTTCTCATTCTCTCTACACCTGTAACGTTTCTCTCTCGAGTTTTTTTTATTTGCAAGTTGGTATAAAGAACAACCCTCACACCGTTAATATAGTAAGGTTTGATTTACAAAAATGGTTCAAAATTAAGTTATTTTATAAATCAAATCTTTTCGTGCCATCAATTAGAGACTACGTTTTCTATTTTTTTTTTTACTAGATTATTATTGACTGAGGCATTCTACGTAGATTTTTTCTTTTCTTGGTCATTTATGGCAGAACTTGGCCTGGTTTAGTGCTGGTTTTCTGCTATTATTTTACTAAATAAGATCAATGGCAGTTATTCAAGGTTGCGTGAAAATATATAAAACTTATCAATGGCAGATATGTAAGGTTGCATTAAAATAAAACTTATCTCTGCAGCTTATTTGAATAAGAATGTAAACGATGAATCAGTCATGACTCATGATCAGCAGCAGTTCATTTGACTTGAAGACTTCTACGCTGGAAGGATATAATATATAGAAAAGAGAAAAATAATCCTTGTTGCTTAGTTGAGTACTCTACTTCCCATATGCACCGAACGCCATTCTCTCTTGTTCCCACATGTAATTTAATTCTCATGTCTTATGTAGACTCTCTTGTTTACTGTAATAATCAAAAGGATGGCAAAACTTGTAAATTTTAAAAAATTATATTTATAAGAGCACTGCCGATGTCAGTGCATCTTCAAAATTTGAAAGAATATAGATAAAATAAGCTTCACCGGAGTAGTCAAACAGTAGGAACTTTAAATATGAGCAACAGTATTTTTAAAGCTTTCTTCATATTTGGAGATGCATTATTCCACTTTTCACCTTCAAAAGTGATATTTATTCCAAAATATCAAACCCACGTTTTCCACAATAATTTAAGTAAAAATTAAATTATTAATTAACATATAGTACTTAGTGTAGTTGTAAAATGTGAAAAAAAAATTAAAAATATTATTATTAAAAAAATAATATTATATTATTATTTTGACTAATCTAATGTGAGGTCATGGTTTGAATGTTTTTGAATTTATAGAAAACATATACTTTTAGCTAAATTTTGGATATGACTTTGATGAAACTAATGCTAATACTCTAAGTTGGTCGGCATGAACGATATATATTTTCTATATGCATCTTTGATATGTTAGATTAAAAAAATTTAAAATTTAAAATTTTCAATTTCTCTTATTAAAGTTTGGGTATCATTTTGCCCCCTTCGTCAAAAAATACTGTTGTTAATATGGATGGAAATGTGTCCTAAAAAAGCAAAGCTCTATCCTTAGGAAAAATTTAATTGCAAGCATAATTATGTACTAATCTACGCATCAATTTAGTGTGATTGGTCAAAAAATAAATTTTATTAAAAATAGTATTAACTTAAATTTTAAATATAAAGAAATTAGTATTGAAATGTAGATTAATACGTGACTTTACTTGTATGTAGCAAAACTCCTACCCTTAACATCTGGAGAATGATTCAGTTAATTCACAGCTTGATGCCTAGCCCAGCTGAAGGTCTTTTAGGCCTATAACTATATTGGGCCTTTAATCAATAACTCTTGCACGCTAATTAAAGAGAAAAACTAATTTCATAAAAAAAAAAATTATATAATTTGATATATTAAGTTAGATTATTAAATTATTTTTATTATAAAATAAATTTAATATATCACATAAAATTATATTTATTTATAAATTTGTTTTTATAAACTATTTTTATATTTGTATTACTTCTAAAACTCTGTAGCACACAGATGTGAAAAATAATGCTGAAATTTAATCCAAGTTGCAGTAACTTTTGAAGTTGTGTTGTACACTTGTATTCAGCCCAAGGATTATGGATCTTACAAAGGGTCAAAACCGAAATATTCCATTTTTCACAGTACCCAATTTAGGTTCATGGTGCACCCCTGGCTTTCAAAGTTGTTTTGCACTTCTGCTAGCTTTTGTCTTGGTAATCATTTCTTTTCCTATAACTATATAAATAAATGTGTACTGTTACATCTATTAAAGAATTATATAAAAATAATCTCACAAATTGGCGTAGTTTCATCTGATCCGTTAAATTTATTTTAAAGTAATTTTATAATCTGATAAAACACATTAAGTCATATAAGTTTGTACGTGGTAATGATCTTTGTAATTCCATTCAACCTGACTTGAAGGTTGAGACAATTTTCAGTACTACTATTAGATCCCATGCATGAAATCTTTTTCTTTTACTTTTCCTTTCTGTTTTTTCCTTCTCAACTCCAATGGTAAACATGCATGTAAACACTACACTATATATCATTAACGTACGATTAGACTATATATATAGTAATACTACTACTATATAAAGCTAGTGAATTTGATCTATATAATATGTATAGTTTTTTATCTTATGTATGGCGTAAAATAAAATTTATCATAGAAAATAAAATAAATAGAATTAATATCGTATATATATTCAAGAATAATGTACAAATGGAGATCATCAATGGTACTACTCGTGTTAAAATAATATTCGATCGAGGCATGATGCAATGTACGTAATTAATGTAGAATATTTATCAAGTAATATAAGGGTAATCATGATCTACACTACTTACGTACAAAATTTTTATTTTGATCAGGTAATCATGATCACGATCAAGATGACAAATCAATGAAAATGATCGATCGATTTATGTAAAGGGTTGCGCTACTCGTCATCTCAATTCATCATTTTAATTCTTATCCTCATTTTATCATCTCATGGTATGATATTAGATGATAGGTTAATAAGTGAACTATAATAAATAATTTCTAATCAACTAATTTCACATTATAAAATGATGATGTGACGCCCCCAAATTCCGCTTGGCATTGAACGGACATTTGAAGCGTCGAGACATGCAACACAAGGTTACCTGCCCCCGTTCATGATAGATAAGATGCAATGTTCCTAACATGCATCTAGCATTATGCAATATTCGCAGCGGATAATTTTTCTCTTTAGCAAAACTATGCACCAAACCAAAAAATATCCCAAATACTTGAAACATATTTCATACATAAAGGCATACTAAAAAGCCGTGATCACCACACTAGTCTAAAATGGTTGTGATCAAAAGAATACTTGAGATACAACTCCAAAAGTACAAGTATTAACCTAAGTTAAATACTATACCATCATCAACATCGCACCGTGGCCTAGTCGACCGTATTCAGTTGGTCAGATTCCAATTCTCCTTTGGGTCCTGTAACAAGATCTACCATTCGGGGGGAATGGTAGTTGGGACTACCACAGTGAGATTTGATTACAAATCTCAGTAAGTTAACATAAAACTTATACACAGGTTAAAAATGCATGCATGGCAGTAAAAGCATAAATGCATAATTATAGTCATACATAAACATAGTATAACTTGACATATAGCATGACTTAACCAGAACTTAAGCGTGAACTGAACTTGACTTAACATGGCATGAACTTAAGCTTAAAACATAACATGAACAATCAACATAACATGAACGTGAAACATAACATGGACATGAACATAACATAACATGAACGTGAGCTTGAACGTATCATAAACGTGAACATAACATGATGTGAACATGAACTTGGAACATAACATGAACATGAACATAACATGTACGTGAGCATAACATAACATGAACTTGATCTGAAACTTGACTTAACATAAACTTGGAATCTTATTTAATTGTCTTGATTAATAACGTGCATTAATACGTACTCCACAGTTGTTGTGGCCCCACGTATTCAAGTAACATAAAACATAATACGTACTCCACAGTTGTTGTGGCCCCACGTATTCTACATGTCACAATTGCTGTGTCTCATGTAGTGTATGCTCCACAGTTGTTGTGGCCCCATACTTCATGCTCCACAGTTGTTGTGGCCCCATGAATTCACATAACATAAAATATAATACGTACTCCACAGTTGTTGTGGCCCCACGTATTCTACATGTCACAATTGCTGTGTCTCATGTAGTGTATGCTCCACAGTTGTTGTGGCCCCATACTTCATGTAACATAAAATATAATACGTACTCCACAGTTGTTGTGGCCCCACGCATTATAAGTAACATAAATATAATACGTACTCCACAGTTGTTGTGGCCCCACGCATTATAAGTAACATAACATAAATATAATACGTACTCCACAGTTGTTGTGGCCCCACGCATTATAAGTAACATAAATATAATACGTACTCCACAGTTGTTGTGGCCCCACGCATTATAAGTAACATAACATAAGATATAATACGTACTCCACAGTTGTTGTGGCCCCACGCATTATAAATAACATAACATAAATATAATACGTACTCCACAGTTGTTGTGGCCCCACGCATTATAAGTAACATAACATAAATATAATACGTACTCCACAGTTGTTGTGGCCCCACGCATTATAAGTAACATAAATATAATACGTACTCCACAGTTGTTGTGGCCCCACGCATTATAAGTAACATAACATAAGATATAATACGTACTCCACAGTTGTTGTGGCCCCACGCATTATAAATAACATAACATAAATATAATACGTACTCCACAGTTGTTGTGGCCCCACGCATTATAAGTAACATAACATAAATATAATACGTACTCCACAGTTGTTGTGGCCCCACGCATTATAAGTAACATAAATATAATACGTACTCCACAGTTGTTGTGGCCCCACGCATTATAAGTAACATAACATAAGATATAATACGTACTCCACAGTTGTTGTGGCCCCACGCATTATAAATAACATAACATAAATATAATACGTACTCCACAGTTGTTGTGGCCCCACGCATTATAAGTAACATAACATAAATATAATACGTACTCCACAGTTGTTGTGGCCCCACGCATTATAAGTAACATAAATATAATACGTACTCCACAGTTGTTGTGGCCCCACGCATTATAAGTAACATAACATAAAATATAATACGTACTCCACAGTTGTTGTGGCCCCACGCATTATAAATAACATAACATAAATATAATACGTACTCCACAGTTGTTGTGGCCCCACGCATTATAAGTAACATAAATATAATACGTACTCCACAGTTGTTGTGGCCCCACGCATTATAAGTAACATAAAATATAATACGTACTCCACAGTTGTTGTGGCCCCACGCATTATAAATAACATAAAATATAATACGTACTCCACAGTTGTTGTGGCCCCACGCATTATAAATAACATAAATATAATACGTACTCCACAGTTGTTGTGGCCCCACGCATTATTATAACATAACATGTCTTATCTTTCTTAATGCATGTGATATTATTTAATATCATATACTTTTCTAACATGGCGTATACTTGTAAATGGCATAATATGATTTAATCATAAACATTTCATGGCATACATGTATCATATGGCATACTTAACATGGCATACTTATAACATACATCATTGTATGACAGAAAAGATTATATAACAGATAATTATTCATGAGAGATTAAATCATACGTAACAGATAAACATGTAATGACATAGCATGACATGGCATATACGATAACATACATACATAAATTGTAGTTCTCTTACCCATCACACATACACAATAAACTGATAGTAAGTTAGAGGCTAACTTACCTCGATCGTCGCGTTCTATGAGAATAGAGCGCGAGACACGAGGAACTGCACAACAGCTGGAAGAGGAACACTCAAGTCCTTAAGATTTTCACTTCTGAACTCAATTGCCATATTGTAAGCACTTGCAACACCACGGCCAACTTGAGGTTTCACTATACTCGGAAGAGATAAATTGACTTCAGAAAGCCTTTGCACTAAAACAAGTTCATTAAAATTATCAATAACAACCAAACAAACAACTCATTTCTCAATCCATATACTCTTAGCCATAGTCAACCACAAGATGACACCAGTCATCCCGGACTATAATCCATATCATCACTGCTTCGGGACACTGTCATACAGTTTCCCAACATTACACCATACGCTCCACACTTCTCTGCTACGCCATTCAACCCTTCGTGACACGCCATCCGGTGTATCACGACTTAGTACAGAGTACACTCACGTGAACTCTCTTCCATTCACACTACAAAACCCATCACTGCGATACACGTCTCACGGTGCATCGCTACGCGACACGGAGTACGCGCTACGCGTACTTCCTTCGCTACAACACTCATCAACACGATGCACATCACACGATGCATCGCCATACCACACGGAGTACACTACATGCGTACTCCCTTCCTTCTACGACCCACATCACTACAGCGCATGTCGCGCGGCGCGTCGCTGCATTACACAGAATACGCTACACGCGTATTCTCTTCACACAACCCGCCGTATCACATCTACGGCATCCATCTCACGCCTATACTTCACAGCACAGTCCACAAAACTACAAAATCAAGCCTAACACTTCACAACCACACTTCGTTTCACAACTACGCAGCGAACTCACAAACACTAACTACACAGTCTACAGCCAACCAAATCAACTATGTTAAACATAAATAACTAAAGATAGAGGGTTAAGACGAGAGAGATGTGATTGCTGTCGGGAAAGAATCCAAAACTGATAATTTTAGCGGGCTGTTACGGATGAGAATTGAGATTATGAGTAATATTACTCATCGATATATATGTAGTATCGTCTAGCTAGGGTGAATTAATGTTCATCGCGATCTAAAACAACTTTTAAAAGATTCAATAATATTAGTCCATGTACTTTGTTAATTTTGATCATGTACGTTAAGTGCATTTGCCATCATATATAATACAATTTCTACTGATCTACTTATATAATATATGTAAATATGTTGGAGAAATAATACATTTTAGGAAACATTATTGTTCAAATCTGTTATGATTATGAAGGTTAAAGATTTAACTAAATTAGTATCTAACAATCTTAGAGCTTTTAAATCAATGGTTGTGCCTTTAAGAATTTGTATCAGAGTAAGGATCATGTCACGGAGAGGGCGACCTATATACACTGGAATAAAATGTCTTGGTACTTTATATGTGCATAATGTTAAGTCATTGAATAATGATAGATGAGTGAAGCTGCTAAAAGGAAAAAGGCTACCACTGGATCAATGTCGATAAAGTGAGCTGTCATAGACATCAGATTCAGAAGGGTAGTGAAATCTTATAATTTTAAAAGTTAAAAGTTTAATCAAATTCGTATCCAACAATTTTAAGACTTTTGAATCAATGGTTTTTAACATAATCTCAGCCATATATGCAACGTACGTGGCACAACTTAACAGATAGGATCGATCCTGAATGTATGACGCCACGAATTATTCAACTATATTTGGTTTGAGTTTTGCTACGTACAAGCACAGTTGCACACTAATCTGTGTACCAATACTGCTTTATTCATACTTAAAATTTAAATTAACACTGTTTTTAATAAAATCTATTTTTTGACCAATCACATCACATTGATATACAGATTAATACATAATTATGCTTGCAACTATATTTTTACATTTGGTTTTGGGGGGACAAGTACAAGTACCCGAACATGGCGGCCAACCATACGCCAACTGCTCATTCAACCGCTGCTTCGAACAAAGATGCAGATCATTTTCTGATTAATTAAACCAAAAACAAAAATATTCTCTTCCACAAAAAGCTAGTACTCGAAAAAAAAAAAAAAATTAGTCTTCATGACCTTGCTGCTGCTGCCTTCCTTATTAACCCACAAATAATGCCTACAAATCCGTATGAGTGTAATGATATTGCAACATTACATTCCTCATCAAAAAAACAATTTCAATCTCTAAAAAGTCAGAGCTAGCTAGGGAGGGTAGCATGCATTAATATAAGATATATATATATATATATATATATAATTCATGCAATTAGTCAACACGACTTATAGTCGATGAATCGGCAAATGTTTAAACTACAAGTAAAATGTGAGTAATGTTACATACAGTTTTAGAATACGCAAATTCCGCATATTCCTTTTGAAAAAAAAAAAGCGTGGTCTACTATTAAAAAATGACTTTTTTATATAGGTCCTATATTTACCTATTTTTTTCAAAAGAAGTACGCGAGACTTGCATATTCTATACCTGCAAATATCATTTTTCAAATTATATATATATATATATATATATATGTACATTTTGCAAAGTTAAACATGGTGATTATCCCGAGCAAGATCAAGAATGTGTGTGTGTGCATATATATTATATTTCACCAGTTATTTAATGGGATCAGATTCTTTGGAAACTGGCTAGCTATACATGCATGCATGTCAACATGCTCTTTAGGGTATCTGTGCTGCCCCCTGCAATATAAAATTATAACGATTGAGCTAGATGAACCTCTTAGCTAAAGAATATAATAAACCAATCCCTAAGTTTGTGCCATGTAACTCATCCATGGCTTCAGTACCCTTCTTAATAATAATTAGTTGGTTAGGGAAACTTTCTGATCTCCATTAATTCTATATTCAAGCTATATTTGACCAGAAAACAAGGCAGAAATCATGATATTCATGCACGCACCCCCATTAGAGGATGAAGAGTAAGAGAACCATGATATATATTCTCCAGTACATGTCAGTTTATCAAATTGGTTTATGTAATTAATGACCTAATTAAGGAAAACGACCTGCATCATGTTATGGATTAAATTAAAGAAGATCATGAGTATGATTGTGTTGTGGGTTACCAGGTAGTACTTCAAAAGGCATTGACCCTGTATCTTATTTAAAACCTAATGTGTCACCGTCCCACACCTTTCCCCTAACAACAAAAAGTTCCCAAAAAATAAACAAAAAATGCTTAAAAATTAAGTGGTTGACATCCAATATGCATGCATGGCGGGAAGCTTTGTTATAAATAGGCTCAAGGGCCCTCTCTTCCAAACCACAAAACTGTGAACATACAGTACTTATTAGAACGAGCAACGTCTTAGATCTCTCTCCCTCTCTACCTCTGCTTCTTGTTTTGCTTCAATGACGATCCCAGTGATTGATTTTTCAAAGCTCAACGGCGAGGAGAGGGCCAAGACAATGGCTGAGATCGCTAACGGATGCGAGGAGTGGGGATTCTTCCAGGTACGTGCTTTTCTCTATCACTACTACTTCCTCTGCAATGAATCTACCACTCGCCCCACATCACATGTCACAAGAATTTTTAAGGTTTCATCGCCATCATTATTGTTACAGCTGGTGAACCATGGAATTCCAGAGGAACTCCTTGAAAGGGTGAAGAAGGTCTGTTCCGAGTGCTATAAGCAGGAAAGAGAAGAAAAATTCAAGAACTCAACACCAGTGAAACTGTTGAATGAGATAGTTGAAAGGAAGAGCGACAACAAGTTGGGGAATGAGGACTGGGAAGATGTCTTGCTCTCCTAGACGATAACGCGAGTGGACATCTGAAAGCCCGGGATTCAAGTAAGCAGTACTGCATGCATTTCTTAATGATCAATAGCTAGGCTGGATTAACTGAGGAAAGAAAACAAGTAGGACTGAAGATTCTGATCAGTTCTCTCCAAGCTCGCAAAAACTTGGTTTGCTGACAGATTGATAAGGCTCAAAATTAAGAACTCAAGATTCTAGTGGTGTGTTAGTACTGATATAATATGGCCATATTCAGCTCTAGCCAACACCATACATGGAAACTTCGATCCGTAGGAACTCATTTTAGTTGTTAGAAATGGCTCATCCTCAAGTAACTAGAGCATTAGTATACTGATATCATTTGGCCTTTGACACTGTTGACAGGGAGACCATGGCTGAATACCGAGCAGAACTGAAAAAATTGGGCGTGAAGGTCATGGAAGTGATGGATGAGAATTTGGGGTTACCCAACGGATCCATCAAGAAAGCATTTGATGGTGGTGAAGAAGGCAGTGCCTTCTTTGGCACCAAGGTAAGCCACTACCCCCCATGTCCAAATCCAGAGCTGGTGAATGGTCTCCGAGCTCACACCGATGCTGGAGGCGTCATCCTACTTTTCCAAGATGACAAGGTGCGAGGTCTTCAAATCCTCAAAGATGGTGAATGGATCGATGTTCAGCCATTGCCAAATGCCATTGTCATCAACACTGGAGATCAGATTGAGGTCTTAAGCAATGGTCGATATAAGAGTGTCTGGCACCGAGTTTTGGCCACACCAGATGGAAACAGAAGATCAATTGCTTTATTTTACAATCCCTCCCTTGAAGCCACCATATCCCCTGCACCTCAGCTGGTGGAGAATATTAAGAAAGAGGTGGATCAAGCTTACCCCATGTTTGTGTTTGGTGACTATATGTCTGTGTATGCTGAGCAGAAGTTCCTCCCAAAGGAACCAAGGTTCCAAGCTGTGAGGGCCATGTAAGAAGCAAAAACATTAATCTTCCCACAAGATTACATAAACATATATATGGACTTTTTTTCCTTTTGTAGTTTATTATGGGCTTAGTGATGAAGATTTGCCAACAGGCAAAGGATACCACTGGCTGCTTGTCTTCTCTATACGCTCGCTGAGGGAGGACAGAAAGCTAATGTGGGTATTAGTGTGTTTGTTTCCGATTGCTAGCTGTTTTTCTTTCTTGTTATGTAATCATGGGATGCATAAATCCACATGCCAAGGTCTGCTTTGTATAATATAATTATATAAATTGAGCTTTTGGGTAGTTTCTTTTTCTTGCTACAGATGATGGGATGCTAAAATGATCACCATCTTAAGGTCGTTTTCTTTCATTAGCAATTATATAAAAGGGCTGACCGTACATACAGTTCTTTTGAGTATATTAATCTTCAAAACAAAATCGATATTAATTGGAAATAAGCAACATCAGAAACCGTTACAAGAGAGATTGGGAAATATCCCCTCCAAAAAATGTCAGGGCACATGGCCATAGGAAAGGGTGAGACCTGCCTCACTCAATCAAAGTTACAACAAAATCCCATTCCAACACCACTATAAGTGTGATCTTCCACACCATTTCTCCGAATGGTATAATTTGAAAATGTATAAAAACCTCTCTGACATTCCTCGAGGGTATAGAAACCCAACCCTCATGTACAGATAAGATGCAGAACTACAAAATTCCTCCGAAGTACCCAATGACAGAATTTCGGTGAACAAAACCTGCGGTAAAAGTATCTAAAAATTAAACAATCTTGCAGAAAAACACTCGTTCCCAATAAACAAATTTTTAGTACCTGGCTCAAAGCTTTCCAGAGTTACAATCAATTACTTTCATTTTGCCTTTGTTTTGTTGGCAGATCCCTTCTTTGAAGATGAAGATCCCTTCTTTGAAGATGAAGATCCCTTCTTTAATGAAGATCCCTTCTTTAAGGACTTCTTATGAGGTTTTAAATTTGGTTTCAACTTGCTTGAGGTTGGCGAAGACTTCCCTTTCTGGTTCTTTCGCTTCTCTTTTTTCACGTTACATGGTGACAGCCAAGATCCCAAGCATTACATGCCCATATGATAAGCAAACCTTCATTTGACTAACAAAGTAGAAGATTTAAACTACCAAGGGAATATTAACCCCGAATGGCTAAAGATTACCTTATCTACATTGAGTATCTCGTGGGAATTCTTAGAGATTAGCTTGTTCAGGACTCTCTCAGTTTGCTCCTTCTCTTGTGAGCCTAACCCTTTTCTTTCCACAACAGGTAGGAACTGAAAGGACATATAGAAGATGTTGAACCACTCCATTACCGAGTACAACTTTTGGTGGAGAAGCATTTGCAGGTAAAATTAACAAACCTTGCGTTATTTCCCTTTATGTTGTGCAGGCTTGTCTCCGGGCAACTTCTTGTCAAACTTCCCACCACTGGCTGTTGCACTTGCTGCTATTCCTGCTACATTCACTAGTTCATCTTTAGTGACTTTCTTGGGTGCAGTCTGGGCTCCTGTTATAGGCAACGCTGTGGCGGCTAGTTGGACATGGCTGCAGAAAAAGTTTCCTCAAGGTCCAGTGTTGCAATACAAGAAACAGAAAGATAATAAGAAAACACAACATAAATTTGACCAAAGTAACTAAGCCAAGAACTACTCCTACAGCATTGTCAAGATGACAAAAGCCAACGAGATATCTATTATGGGCAAGAGAGGGAAGACTGGGCTGACAATGACTAGATACACGAGAACTTGGGATAGTCCTAACTAAGTCAAGACGAAAGGATCAATTGGGATAGTTAGGCCATCAGAATGGACAAGAAACAGGGTTTTCAAATTGATACTCCACAAGGTCCAGTAAGTTGTTCTTGAATAGTTGGGAAAAGGATTTTTGGTGTTCAGTGAAGGTGATCTAGGGCATTCCATCATAATACTGAAGAATAATTGCATTGTCTTATGTGGGTTGTAAGTGTAACCAATACAGTGACATGGAAGCAACCAGAATTCGGCTACTCATCAAAGAAATTTTCTTGAAAAGGCTGACAACTAGACTATAAGCACCAACAACATTGGAGATTGCACGATCACTGATTCACTCTTAAATTGCGAAGGTAAAAGCACCATTTGTGTCTAGGGGAGTCCAGCAATGGAAAAGAGGAGGGACAAGGGGTAAATCAAAGGAAATTACTTGTACTAACTAAGAAAATATATATACTTTCAGATCTGTAGAAAGGTTATAAAATGGAAAACCTTGGTCAAGCACCAACTTTTGCCACTTGTTTCAAGTTCTGCAGCCGATTTTTATCTTGCTTTTCAACACGTTTCCTTTTATCTGCTTACCTTTTAGTAAAAGGATCCTCCCCTGGCTCTACAAAAAGGTGATTACCATGTCATAACCCAAGAATGTGATATGATATTTTGATGCTTGTAAATTAGTGGATAAAAGATTATTGCTTTATAGTTACGATATCACAATTAGATATCAGTCTTCAGTACAGTAATTTTTAATTTTTTTACTTATAAAAAAAGTATTGTAATTATTTTAACCATTTAGATTTTTTTTTTTAAAAAGTACCAATAGACGGCCATTAATTGCAACAAATGATTCTTTAACACACAGTAAGGTCTTGTTAAATTATTTACCATCAGTTATCTTGGCCTCAATGATTGGTATATTTTCCTCATCATTTGCCCGATCATATCCATAACGATGTTTCCAAGTACCAGTTGGCTCATCATATGATATCTTGTCTTTCTTGCGCTTCTTTATACCTGCAAGGTATCTCGAAAATTCATAACCAAGGACATCAAAACTTACCCATAATTGATCACATAATTGATAACCCATATAGGTTGCATGTGATTATAAAGATGCTAACCTCTCGCTTTGCCAAACAGTTCCCATTTTGTAGGAGGTTTAGGCTTTGGAAGCTGAAAATACAATGTATTTGAGATAATCAATCAAGTGTATATGCTATATATACACAATTAGGAACTGAATGGCACATTGTACAATTTAGTTCTCAAAAATTAGATGATGCACAAATACAGATTCCTCTACTACAAACAAGCATCTACTCATATTTTAAGTTGCAGAAGTAGTTTCCTTCAGTGGTCATGAAGATTCCTAAGCTACCAAACCATGAGCCATTAACACATATCCACCTCTCTCTCAAATTAGTTGCCATCAAAAACCTTGTTCCCCAAGTAGCAAGTTGCAGAAGCTACTGTAATATAGTGTATTTTAGCAACACAAATCCAACAAGGTAGAAAGTTCTAACAATGCCAATTATAAGCCATCTTACTAATATACGACTACGGATTACTTATTAAAAAAAAGTTATGATCTATGCTTTCTCACGTTCAGCCCAACCAAAGAATGCACAGAAACGGTATCAATTACATGGTAAAGATGCAGTACGGATATACAAAATACATATATCTGGGTTGGGCTGGTAAATAGAGATACATATATAAATAAATAGAGATACATATATAAATAAAAGGAAGAACTCACAGGCTTCTCTCTGGGCAGTCTTGCGGTTAGTGAGGGCAACTTGACCAGGGAACCATCTAAATCCATAGTTGAAGGTAAGTTGAACAGAGTATTTGCAATGGCTTGAACTAACTCAGTGCCCTTCTTTAGACATTCCTTCATTAACTCCTCTCTATGATGATTGCAAATATTGATTTTTTTATAAGTATAACAGGTAAAATATTAATTAAAAACATAAATATAAAATTCCCGACTCAGACCAAAGATGCAACATTCCACGCAGAATGATGATCTGAAAAATAAAAAACTTTGCAGAATTCTAAAAAATGTAAGATAAAAAGGGTTATCACCAAATAGAGGTTAAATAACTTTTCCTAATATCCATGTACACATTATTTGAGGCATTAAACATGAGGTAATAGATTTCAATATCGTCATGTGCATAGAGAAGCTTCTTTCCTTAAAACCTAACCTGGATGAAGGTAGGGAGGGAAATTGGTGGTGAGGATTGAAGGCAAAGAGATTGCCAAGGTCAATCTCGAACTGCGACGTCTCCATCTCTGACCGCTTCTTCGTTGGCATGCTATTTGGTTTAGCTCTGCAACTCAGCAACTAAATCAGAGCCCTACAATGAAAACAAGCAGCAACTAAATCAGAATGCTAATGGAGAGGCACCCCATTCACTGATCCATAGGCTATGCATAAGAGTAAAAAAAAAAATTCTTTTTATTCCTCAAAGTAAAAAAGAGTAAATTTATTGTGAGAAAATGCCATCAAAAAAAGTTCCCACTGTTGAACTCTAAGCTCCAAAATTTGGACTTGGAACGATCTTTTTTCAAATAAAACACGAATTATATCTTCCGAACTACAACTTGTCTACCATTAGTCACAGCAGCTAACCCAAACAAAGTGTTGAATCAATACACTCATCCTCGTGATCAACATCATGCATCAAAACCTTTGAACTAGTAACAAAACCCAAGCTCTTGATTTCCTCCATTAGTCCACCCAATGCAAGGTATATCTCTTCACAATGGGAATGGGAATGATCTTCTGCATTAAAAGCATGCACCTCATTGTGAACTTCTATCCAACTCCAACCAGGGACTTTTTTCACCCCATTTTCTCTCATAAGCCTAGTCATGCTAGCCTTTGCATCCCATCGCCTAAGACGCCCATACATGTTCGAGAGAAGAACATAAGTGCAGTGCTCTTCGGGCTCTATCTCTAGCAAAAGGCTTGCTACCTGAGTAGCTAATTCAATGTCACCACAAATCCTGCAGGCCCCAAGTAAAGTCTTCCATACCATTGCATCAGGTTCAAAAGGCATTGCCTCAATCAAAGCTTTTGCCTCACTGAGACACCCAGCACGCCCATATAGATCAACCCCACAGGCATAATGCTCCATTCTCGGTGGAATCCCATATTCTGATTCCATAGATTTCAGAAACCTGCATCCTTCCTCTAGCAAGCCAATATGGCTACATGCACTTAGGATCGCAACAAATGTTATATGATCAGGTTTCACCCTACTCTCTTTCATTAGGTAGAAGAGGTCAAGTGCAACATTTCCCTGCCCATGTTGTGCATACCCAAAAATGATCGAATTCCAAGTGATTGAGCTGTCTTTGGGGGTGCCCTCAAAGGATTTCCTAGCATCTTCAATGATCCCACATTTGGAATACATGAAGATCAATGAGCTTGCAACAAACTCATTGGACTCGAATCCTGACTTAAGTGCCAAGACATGAACCTGTTGACCCAATTGGAGGGTTGCTATATCTGAGCAAGATCTAAGAACAGCTGAAAAGGTATAGTGATCTATGTCTTCTACCTCAGATCTCATGTGTCCAAAGAATTTCAAGGCATCTTCACTCAAGCCAATTTGCGAAAGTCCAGTCAAAATAGAATTCCAAGAAACACGGTCCTTGGACTCCATGGCTTCGAAAATGAGCAATGCTTCTTCCATGGATCTATTATTTGATTTGAGATACATGGCTATTAATGCATTAGATATCGGTACTGATTGTTCCAGTCCCCTTTTTATTACCAATCCATGCAAGGATTTCCCATGGTTTTTATGTGCTCCATCAAAACAAGCACTAACGACACTAGTGTAAGTATAGATGTCTGGATCAAACCCAAGCCATTGCATATCCATGAAGAGTTTAAATGCAAGTTCTTCTTGATTGTGTACAAGGTAAGAAGCGAGCATGGAATTCCATGTCACCAAATCCCGGTTGCCAACAGCACCATCAAATACTCTTTTGGCATCTTCAATGGACCCACATTCAGAATATGAAGTGATTAAGGCATTGCATACAGTATTTTCAAATGCCCACCCATGTTTTATGATTTTACCATGAATCTGCATTGCTAACATGTAAAACTCAGTATTATCGAGCAATGTCAAAAGCGGAGCAAATGTGCCATCTTCAAGTTCCACATGCTCCCGCTCCATGCAATCTAACAGCCAAAATGCAGTCCCAGGATCACCCACCAGCACATAACCAGCTATCAGCGCATTCCATGAAACTGAGTTACGCTCGGGTATGCACTGAAACACCACATATGCATCCTCAACTCTCCCGCACTTCGCATACATGTCCAAAAGTGCACTGCCCGAATAAACATTTGCAGCATAGCCCATCTTGACTATCATTGAATGCACTTGCTCCCCAATATCAAGCCGATTAGCAGAAGCAACCCCCTTGAGTATGCTTCCAAATGTATACCCATCAAAATCAAAGCCACATATCTTCATGGTTCTTAGAATCTCGAACGCAGTCTCGAAGTTCCCACAATGTACATACCCAGAGATCATTGTATTCCAAGAAACAGTGTCTCTGCGGGGCATTTCCACAAACAGCGTGCGCGCAAAACATAACTCTCTGGATTTCGTATACAAACTGAGAATATTGTTCGCGGTGTAGATGTCGGCGATGTCACCTAATTTGATTGCCCGACAATGGATTTCTAAAGCCTTGAACAAAGTAAACGCAGAGCTCTCGATGAGAGAGTGGAGTGGCCTCATTCATTAGCATAGATAAAGAGGCAGAAATCTACAATTGACACGAGAAACTTTACAAAGCAATATATCAAAGAACTCATTCACTGATTGATCTGGGCTCGCCGTGAGAAGGAACTGGGTGGTGCTTCCCGGTTGCTGCCGTGATGCTTGTGGCGGCCTCCATTGGTCACGGTGGCGGTTCCGGAGAGGGGAAAAACAGAGGGGAAAGAGGCGGACGGAGAGAAGTTAACACCGGCAGCAGAGGAGCCCGGTGACAGCTTGATGGCACACGGCGGCGCAGGGACAGAGGAGAAGGCAGGGGCAGAGACCGAGACAGACGGTGTGGGGCCTATCTTCTTGGACGCAAGGGGGCTCTGCGGCGTGGTGTGGGGGTCGGAACCGGGAAGAGCAGTGCAGCACAGACCGACGGAAACTGAGGGCGGGCGATGTAGTGGCCGACAGGAAACGGGATTGCAGAGAAGTGAGAGAGAGAGAGGGGGAGAGAGACACTTGACAGAGAGAGAAAGACGGCAGACTGAAGTACTTACCGGAGGCCTTAAGTCGAACGGCAGACGTAAGATCGCGACGGTACGGCGTTTCTGGTTGGGTTGGTGTCACACTTCGAAGGGCAGTTCAGTTCGAGACCGAGAACTGCGGGAGTTTGGTTATGAGGTCTGATGAGGAAGCGGGCTTCTGTCATGGGCTTGTTCACAGACCGACCAGTGGTGGCTGTTTTATAAATTGAGTCCATGTTATTCGCAGTAGGTCCAAGTATGTTAAATCCACTTATCTTTTATGTTTTTTGTCCAATGGGCCAGTCAGCCCAACATCAGGTGTTATCTATTTTTGTCATGTAGCAAGTGTTAAAAGAGGAATATCCGAATAGAAAAATATAATTGCAAGCATAATTATGTACTAATCTGTACACCAATGTGATGTGATTGATTAAAAAGTAGATTTTATTGAAAACAGTGTTAATTTAAATTTTAAATATGAATAAATCAGTATTGGTACACAGATTAGTGCGCAACTGTGCTTGTATGTAGCAAAACTCTATCCAAATATGTTTGTTACGTTGCATTATGTCAGTCATATAGGAGGCACAGTAAGTACGAAAGGGAGCTAACACTTTCCATTTTCATCCATCATCCAATCTATTTTATAGAAATTATACTGTCTATTTACAGATTTTTCACAAAACTTTTATTATAATTCGAGCTGAATATAGGAGTGTTACAGTTGGTTACACAGAGAAAGAGATAGAGAAATAGAAAAACAGAGGGAGTAAGATACAGACTGAAATAAAGAGGTAGTCAGGGAGAGAGGGAGAGAGAGAAGGAAAGGGAAGGAGAGGAAGGGGATCTAGGGTTTGGGGATGAATGGTAAAACGACGCCATTATTTAGGTAGTGGGCTGGGCTTCTATTAAAGGTTTTTGCACTCTAATTGAGGTTGGGCTTCACAACAATAGAATTTGATGTATCATCACTCTCGGTCAATAAAAGGATTTTTTTTTTTTTTTTTTGTGGATAAGTTACTCTAGGTTGTAATTATATATGTATGTGTATACATATATACATATATATATATATATGGTCACATGCAGTTTGAAATTCAAAGCACATGCTTGGATTTGGTCAGCACATCATGCATTGGTATACGTACTTTCTTTCCCTTAAAACAGTTTAAATTTGCCACTGGATCGAGTTCATGATGGGAGAACTATATATCATATGACTTCGTGAACAACGAACATACTTTTCGCTCTTTTGTTTATGAAAAATATGTAAATTAGTCCAAATATAATATTATATATATAGTGCTCTGTAAATATTATTTTTCTTGCCCATATTATTCTAATAGTCTTAGATTATGCATGGATCATTAGTACGTTTCCGTAGGAAATAGTCTTTTTAGTCACAAAAACTCGTTTCTCTTAAAGTGTCGAGATCAAGATCCACCAATAACAGCCATTTAACTCATTTTGAAGTAGTCCCAACTAGCTAATATATAGATTGCTCCAACAACCATTTTCTTGACATCCATATATGAGATCGATACTATTAGCTAGAATAACTTTACTTGATCATCTGAAACTTAACATGCACTGATCAGATGATCTTCTTGACGTGGCACAACTTGGTTTTTATTTCTGCCTTATTTTTAGTGTTTTGGGTGGTTTTAGGAACCTCGCCCCCTTTTACTTCTAACAGTACTTTCTATAATTTTGAGAGAGATGGATACATGTAAACCCTACACTATGATACTATCTAATGCTTAGAGACACTACAGTACATTATATACCTCTCAAACCAAATAAGGTATAAAGCATTTGAGGCAGATAATTGTCGAGAATTCTCATGACTTGAATAAAACTTATCATAAAAAATAAAGATAGCATTCACATGATTCAAATTAAATAGAAATATCGTTTATTCAAGAATGTACATGATGAAATATTTATAATGGAGATCAATGGTACTCATGTTTAAATAATATTCGAGCCATCATGTAATATTGATCTAGAGTACTTAAGTACAAAACTTTTATTTAGATCAAGTTGACGATCATGGCAAATCAATGAAACTGATTAAAGGGCTGCGAGACCATATATACTTCCATTAATCAATGTGTGATCTCGATCGATATATAAATTAAGCATGCAAAATAAATAATTAATTAGTGAAGTATTTGGAAAAATCATGATTAATTAGTTGTTGACTTGCATTTATTAATATATCTATTTCTTCTAGATATAATTGTACTAGTACTTAGGATCTGTTTGGATATTTCGAATATCTCAGTATATTTGTGCATGATCAATAGAAGTGAAATAGTTTGAGTTAAGATGTTTTATTGGATTTTGAAAAATGAGAGAGAAAAAGTTAAATAAAAATATTCTAAATTTAAAAAAAAATTTGAAGATACTATTTTAATATTATTTTTATTTTGAAATTTGAAAAACTAATATTATTTTTTTGTTTTCTTTAAGAATTTAGGAAAGTTGTAATGATTATATATAAGAAAAGATTAAATATTTGAGATTAAAAATATTTTGTATTTGAGTAATATTTAGGAATAAAATATCTGAAAATACTTTAGAACAGTTGTGTTGTCACACGTAACCTTAGTCGCTAGATAAGATCAATCGTGATGATGAGTATAATTCAATGTTTTCAATACCGTACCGTACCGGCCGGTACATACCGTACCGGTCACTGGTCCGTTATGGATATGGTATTTGTTTCGTACCGGTCGAAATATCGGCCGTATCGGCCGGTACCGACCGTTTCGGCCTATATTTCGGCCTGTACCGGCCCGTATTTTGGCCTTTAGTTTTTTTTTTTTTTCATTTCTTCAAATTGTAAACTCATTTTTTGACTCCCAATTTAGATCAGACTATTTATAATTTATATATATATGTATTCATATATAATTTCTTCATATATAGACTATTATTTTGAAATATAATTTATATATATTTATATATATAATTTATTCATATATCGACTATCCGAAACAATACACGAAACGGTACCAGTACCGAAATATTTCATTCCAGTGCCTTGACTGGTACATACACCATCCAGTACGGTATTCAAAACATTGGTATGATCACCTACATGTAAAAGGATTGTTTATTGCAATTTTATTGATGAAATTAAATGAATATCATCTAATTTAAGTTAATAAACTTGTGGGAAGCTTTCAAATATTAATGTCTAACAATAATGATCTAATTTAAAAAATAATAATATTAAAAACCCCATTAATTATTTCTTTCCTAGCCTAGTAATGAAGAGATCGAAGTCAAGGGTACGTCTTTGTTTTTCGTTTTTTTTTTTTTTTTTCCCTCACTATCTTATGATTGATTAAAATCCAACTTAATCGAAAAAATAAAAAGGAATTTCTAGAAAAGTCGTATCGATCGCGAACGGAAGATCATATAGAAATAGTAAATTAATTATGATATATAATCATTAAACAATGAAATTTAGAAAAATATAACAATCTCCATCGATGATCACCCAGCTTGGATGCATGCATGCTCACCTTTAATTAATTACAAGACATTATATTATATTTTTGAGAAATGTTTTATGCCGCGCACCATATACATTCGTCTAACTAATATCATGTGATTTGTCATTTTTATCCTTTTATTTAAACACACACATATTTAAATAGTAAAATAAAGAGCGGTGCTATTCTGCCGCCCAGAGTGCACTGCTCATTTTAACCGCACGGTCATTTTTTTTTCTTTTTAGTTTTTTTAATATATTTAAACATTTTTAAAAAATACAAAAAAATATCAATACATTTAAAATCACTTTCTTAATCACTAAGTAAAAAAAAAAAAAATTGTGACCAACGGTCACTCTGAAGGGGCATGGGGAAGGGGCACCCAAGCATTTTCTTAAAATAAAATAACAAAAATGATAAATCATGTATTGATTAGGTGGAACTGTGTGGTATAAAGATTTCATGTTTAATTTCTCTATATTATTATATAACCTAAATTCATAATCGATATTACCAAACCCCATTAACGGTTGCCATGGGTAGTTATATACGTTACCAATTAACAACGAACGATGCCTTCAATTTAATAAAAAAATATATATATAAAATATTACCAATGATTGCGTCGAGATGATCATTAATTAGTTAAATAAATAAAATAAAATAAAAAGTAGTGAATGACAAAGACCACGAACCAAATCTAGAGATGTACAGTCCCCCCAGGCCATTTATTTGTCACCCTCATGATCAACTACCTTCAATTCTCAGAGTCGACACAATTACTCAGCACCATGTGTATGCGTGTGAGAGTAGTGGGTGAGATCAGCTAGAGAGTTCAAAGATCTTCAGAAATCTATAGATAGAGAGTCCTTTGGATGTACGTAATTAGGGATTCAATTATAATAATAATAATTTTGGGAAACGTAATTAGGGATTCAATTATAATAATAATAATTTTAGGAAATTAAAAAAAGTTGTTATACTCACGATTTTTTTCCGCTATTAATAAGAGCAGTTAATTATAAAATTGAGGTACCGTCTTCTTTTTTTTTTAAAAAAAAAAATTTAATCAAAAAGCGATTTTATAAGAGTAAATTTATAAAATGATGTAACTCGATATAGTATGTTAAATTATAAAATTTTACAAGATTTACCGTAAAGCAAATCTAACGTATTATATAATACCTTGTTATAATCAATTTGTAAATTTATTTACGTGATCTCTTTTTGAATGTATTGCTTCTCAATAAATTAAATAAAACCAAGAAAGCATTGCTTCATAATCTTAATAGTAATAATACAAACAGTCACTTTTACGTATTTTTTATACACTCTACTGATATGATTGACCGGATCGATCTTTTTTTTAATACTCAATCAATCATATTAGTGAAATATATAAAATAGTATAAAAAAATAACTACACATAGAATTTTTATAATCTTAATTATTCAATCTGATCACATATTCCAAAGCCACCGTACTTAATTAGCTAGCTATCCTTTAGGGGGAATGTATCTGCTCATGCAGATCAATACCCTAGATATATGCATGGTTGCCTTACTTCATATATATATATATAATATAATAAGGTGGAGATATATGCATCTCTTTCTATGAAAACATACCATTGTCCACGGGAATTAATATTTTAAGATAAGCTGGGTTGGGCAATATTCTTCGAGAAGGTAGCTAGGTTTACCTCGAATATAGGGTACTTTCCTATATTCAAACTGCATATATCCATGACATATACGTCTCTAGAAAACTTTAAAAGATTCGTTAATTTTCATTATTCCATGTGCTTTGTAATTATAATTTGTCACAATATTAATTATATATTGCTTTAATGTGCAGTAGTGACAGAGATCATCGAGGTGAATATATTTGCAGTTTATTAGATCACCACATTACTTTGTACGAGGTACGTTAATGTTAAGACAATATGCATGCAACTAGCTAGCTAGCATATATATATATATATATATATATATATATATATATATATATATTAAGTAATGTTACATACAGTCATAAAGTGTACAAGTATCATATAGTCATTTTGAAAAAGAATGGTCATGGTCCACTATTAAAAAATTAATTTTCTTTTTATATTGGTCTAGTATTTATTCACTTTTTTTTTAAGTAATTGCATGAAACTTGCATACTCACGATTACAAATATCATTTCTCATATATATATATATATATATAAATATATATATATATATATATATCTATCTACATATTATATCATTGATCGAAAACATGATATTATATGCATGCCTTGGAATCGGAAGAAAACAATAAGCTAATTAATTGTGGTACTAATGACCAAAGTAGATAACTTTAGAATCAACAAAAGGAAGGTCATCGATTTCATCATGATGATCATGTGAGTTTCATATATGCAACTCATCATTTTCTGCAAAAACTTGTACTGTTCAATCTAATTAATTCGTCTATCTGATCATCATGATCATGATGATGATTGATCGATCCATTTATGTAATTTCACATTATGTAATTTCACAAACTGTCATCAATTGCCGATGCATGTTTATGTTGACTTTTGCTTATTTATTAGTCCCACGTCAGTGGGATTAAAGAAAATGGCATAAGCCATGAGATATAAATAAGAGGCTTAGCCTCTTAATTTAAGTGCACCAATTGAAAGCTTATCTAATAACTTTTGACTTTAATTAAATTCCTTTATTGACCTTTTTTATAAAAAGGGAAAGAGGTCATGTAAAGTTAAAGTTTTACTAGTGGGGTAGCTTTGTAGGTGTGTTTGGGGTGAAAAGAAAATTTGTGTGATTGTAATAATTTTTTACATAGTAGATTTTCTTCTCTGGATTTGGTGGTTTTTCTCCTGTTTTGGAGTTTCCACGTAAATTTCTTGTGTTGTTATTATTTCTCTATTTTTCTTGTTATTCCTGCAAAGGGTAAATCTTAGGGGGGTGAATTTGGGAGGTCCAAATTCCCAACAATTGGTATCAAAGCCACTAGGTTCTTTTTGTAGGGTGGAGCTTTGGTGTGGTAGCGTGAATACGTACAGTCTAAGGAGATTTTGTCTAGGAGATTGGAAATTTTAAGTATGTCCATTGTGACCCTCCAATCTTTCCTAGGAACTGACTTTGCGAGGTACTATTCATTTCTACAGTAAATTCATCAAAGCAATATCAGGAAGTATGCTTTCAAATCTTGTCAAATTTGAGGTGGAGAAATTTGGGGAGAATCAATTTTAGCTTGTGGCAAGTACAAGTTAAGGATGTCTTGATTCAATCAGGATTACACAAGGCATTGAAGGGCAGACCAATACCTGAAGTCAGCACTGGTACTAGTGTGACTGGTGAAAAGAGCAGATCTAAAATGAGTGATGAAGATTGGGAGGATCTGGATTTGAGAACAGCAAGTGTGATACGTCTGTGCCTGGCCAAAAATGTTCTTGCAAATGTGCATGGAATATCTACGGCAAAGGAACTCTGGGAAAAACTTGAAGAGTTGTATCAGACGAAGGGCGTCTCAAATCGTGTGTACCTGAAGGAGCAGTTTCATACACTGCGGATGAGTGAAGGTACAACTATTTCAGATCATTTAAGCGTTCTCAATGGCATTGTCGCTGAGCTAGAAGCTATTGGAGTTAAAATTGATGATGAGGATCAAGCCTTGAGACTCATCTGGTCTCTTCCACCTTCCTATGAGCACATGAAGCCTATTTTGATACATGAGAATGAGAAAATAATTTTTTCAAAAGTTACCAGTAAAATCTTTTCTGAAGAGAGAAAACTAAGTAGTGAAAGTAATGTTCCACTTGAGAACTTAGTAATGGTAGCAGCTGGAAATGGGAAGATGAAGAACTCCATGAAGAAGAAAGTAGTCTGCTGGGAGTGTAGACAATCTGAGCACGTCAAGAATAATTGTCCAAGAGCAGGAGCTGGTTCGGCAAGTAGCTCCAAGTCAGTAAATGGAGATACTGGAAATGATGCTAATATTGTGTCTCTCTCCATAGAAGATTTTGATCTTTAAAATGAGACATGTACATCCTCATGGCATGCCACTAATTTCCAAAGTTGCCATGATAGAGGATGTGTTAATGTTAGTGGGTCCACAAGTTTGCACACAGGCATTGGTTTGGCATTGATGCAGGGTATGGTGGAAATTCATGTCGATGGCTGATGAACTTCCAGGAAAGCCAAATGTGGAAGTTACACCATAATTTTCAGCAAGATTGTTTTCGACATGAGCCAAAATGAAATGCTTGGAATTGGTTTATTCTGAGTGGGTATGCTTTTATGGTGAAGTATGATAGCGGAAGTTATGAAAATCTTCATTGAGGTGGAGCTTGGCTGTGGGACTAGTCAAAGTCGCAAGATGAAGATTGTTGACTTTTGCTTATTTATTAGTCCCACATCGGTGGGATTAAAGAAAATGGCATAAGTCATGAGATATAAATAAGAGGCTTAGCCTCTTAGTTTAAGTGCACCAGTTGAAAGCTTATCTAATAACTTTTGACTTTAGTTAAATTCCTCTACTGACCTTTTTTGTAAAAAGGGAAAGAGGTGTAAAGTTAAAGTTTTACTAGTGAGGTAGCTTTGTGGGTGTGTTTGGGGTGAGGAGAAAAATTGTGTGATTGTAATAATTTTTCACATAGCGGATTTTCTTCTCTGGGTCTGGTGGTTTTTCTCATGTTTTGGAGTTTCCACGTAAATTTCTTATGTTGTTATTATTTCTCTATTTTTCTTGTTATTCCTGCAAATGGTAGATCCTAAGGGGGGTGAATTTGGGAGGTTCAAATTCCCAACAGTTTAAATTGTTATATATTCTCATGATGATCTTAGCATGAAATATATATTAAATGTCCCCAACTTACGTCATTAATTGTAGCTCTAGGTTTAAAGATTGAACCCTAGACCAGAATCTCATGCATCCCCTAACTCTACCATCATCATCATGTAAATTATTAGTTGGAGAAATTTATAATAACATAATAAAATGATCACAGAGAAGATATATATCTATCTCTATTATATAAGTGTCTATCTAACAGACCTAATAGTAAACAGTAGTTTTTTCTTATTTTCCATTTATGTCTTTGTTCCCGTTAAATAAACAGACCTAATGACACCGTTATGGGTATGCATTTTTTTTTTTTTGGTTGCGAGGTCTAGAAGAAGAAATGCCTATTGGGGTCTCTATTCGTTGCTTCTCGTTGTGTGTTTTTACCTTGTTGTTGATCGTTTTTTGATGTGGCTTGCCTTGGGTATGGTCTCTTGACTAGATCTTCTCTCGGTTTTTTTATGCTTTTGTTTGGTTATCCAGAAGTTTTCCACTACAATGACTTTGCTCCAACTCATTCATCTATTAGTTGACACGAAACTGGTTTGAAGAGAAGCATATGGCATTCATGTATAAATAGCGTCGAAAATTTTATGAAAAAGATGTTACATACCGGAGATGGCGAACCCGGACCAAACAACGCCGTTTTGGGGAAAATGAGGGGCTAGGCTGCATTGCACGGCTACAATGAATAAAAACAGAGAAGAGAGAGAGAGAGAGAAGAAAAGAAATGAAACAAAGAAAGGAGGAGAAGAAAATGGAGGCTCACAGTTTAACCGGCCAAAATTGAGGAATGAGTTGTGGTGCTCACCGATTTGCAGAGGAGAAGAACCAACAATGTAGAGGAAGAAGAAACAGGTGGTGCACGACAAGAGAAGAAGAAAAGAAGAGGAAAACAAAAGAAATGAAGAAGAGAAGCAGCAAACGGCAATACACGGAAAAATAGAAGAAAGAAAAGAAATTAAAATGAAGAAGAAGTGGTCAGCGCCAGCAAAAGGAAGAAGAAAGAAACAAAGTCCTAAGGGCATTGAGGCCAAAACGATGCCATTTAAGGGATAAGGGGCTGGTTTTTGAAGGAATACGAGCTGGGCCTAATCTGGAAGGGTTGGGCCCAAAAACAAAGGAAAACCTATTAAAAACAAGCTCTATCCGAAAAATAAGGTATAATAAAATAAAAAGACAAAAAAGTATAAAAAAGGCAAATAAAAATACTACAACTAAAAATTAATAAAATAAAACAATAAAATCTAACAATGAAATAAATTGAAATATAAATACTAGACAATAATTAATATCAAGAAAGTACGTTGATCCAACTAGGCAAATATATTTTGCACGTTGCTTTGATCTAGTGTATATATATATAAAAAGAAAGAGAGACATGCAACATGGCACAAGTTAATTAATATTCAAGTACTACATGATCATATGGTTGATTCTGGAGGAGGAGTACTACTAGTACAAGTTATACCCGAACATGGCGAACGTATCGTTGGCCGGCCAACTGCTCATGATGCATGCATTCAACCGATACTTCCAACATAGATCGATGCAGATCATTTTCTGATTATTAATTAAAACAAAAATTATTCTCTCCCAAAAAAAAAAAAAATTGTCATGAAGTCCTCATGATCATCATCATCATATATATATATATATATATATACATATATACACACACACACATATGCACACATTATACAGAACTAAGTTGACTATCTATATATAGCTTTATTTATAAAAATAAAAATAAAATAAAATAAAAATTAAAAAAAAAAAAAAAGAAGTCTTCGTGACCTTAATGCTAGCTGCTGCCTTCCTTAACCCACAAACAATGCCCACAAATGGTCAGTATGTGATCAGTAATTTAATGATATTGCAACAACTCCTCATCAAAAAACAATTTCAATGTCTAAAAGGTCAGAGCTAGGGAGGGTATATATATAGCATTAATACAAGAACATATATATATATATATATATATAATATTAATGCATGCAAGTAGTCAACACGATCCATCGTCGATGAACCCTAGTTAGCTCGCTCTAGCTAGCAAGTCGGCAGATGTTTAAACTACAAGTAAAACTACATATATGTGTGTGTGTGTGTACGTCTTGAAAAGTTGAACGTGATGGTGATTAGCCTGAGCAAGATCAAGATTAATGGTGTGTGTGTGTGTATATATATATATATATATTATATTTCACCAGTTGTTTCATGGGATCAGATTCAATTCTTTGGAAACTGGCTATACATGCATGCATGTCACCATGCCTAGAGAGGTCAATATAATAAATCAATCCCTAAGTTTGTGCCATGTAACTGATCCATGGCTTCACACTTCTAATTAGTTGGTTAGGGAAACCTTGATCTCATGACCTCTCTATTAGACGTTCTATATTCAAGCCATTTTTTTATCAGAAAAGAGGGCTGAAATCCATTAGGATGTAACCATGCACCCCCATTAGAATTACCATGATATATATTGTCCACGTGTCAGTTTATCAAATTGGCTTATGTAATTAATGACCTAACTAAGGAAAATGACCTGCATCATGTTATGGATTTTAAATTAAAGATCATGGCCATGCTTGTGTTGTGGGTTACCAGGTAGTATTTCAAAAGGCATTGACCTTGTATCTTATTTAAAACCTAATGTGTCACCGTCCCACACCTTTCCCCTAACAATAAAATAAACAAAAAATGCTTAAAAATTATGTGGTTGACATCCAATATGCATGCATGGCGGAAAGCTTTGTTATAAATAGGCTCAAGGACCCTCTCTTCCAAACCACAAAACTGTGCACATACAGTACTTACTAGAACAAGCAACTTAGATCTCTCTCCCTCTCTACCTCTGCTTCTTGTTTTGCTTCAATGACGATCCCAGTGATTGATTTTTCAAATCTCAACGGTGAGGAGAGGGCCAAGACAATGGCTGAGATTGCTAACGGATGCGAGGAGTGGGGATTCTTCCAGGTACGTGTTTTTCTCTATCACTACTTCCTCTGCAATGAATCTACCACACGCCCCACATCACGTCTCTTCCATGCATGGATCATGTAGCCTCTGCAGCTTGTAGATTTATTTTGTTTGATGCATATTTTTTATGTTTCACAAGGGTTTTTAAGGTTTCATTACCATCATTATTGTTACAGCTGGTGAACCATGGAATTCCAGAGGAGCTCCTTGAAAGGGTGAAGAAGGTCTGTTCCGAGTGCTATAAGCAGGAAAGAGAAGAAAAATTCAAGAACTCAACACTAGTGAAGCTGTTGAATGAATTAGTTGAAAAGAAAAGCGGCAACATGAAGTTGGAGAATGAGGACTGGGAAGATGTCTTCACTCTCCTAGACGATAACGAGTGGACATCTGAAACCCCGGGATTCAAGTAAGCAGTACTACTGCGTCATGTATTTCTTAATGATCATTGGGCTGGAACTGAGGAAAGAAACTCGTACGGCTGAAGAATCTGATCAGTTCTCTCCAAGTTCACAGAAACTTGGTTGCTGACAGATTGAAATTAAAAGGCTCAAAATTATGAACTCTAAATTCTAGAATAACTTTCGGTCATTTATTAATACTGATACAGTATAGCCATATTCAACTCTAGCCAAAACCATGCATGGAAACTTTCATAGGAATTCATTTTAGTATAAGTTAGAAATGGCAAATCCTCAAGTAACTTGAGCATTAGTATACTGATATCATTTGGCCTGTGACACTGATGACAGGGAAACCATGGCTGAATACCGAGCAGAACTGAAAAAATTGGGCGTGAAGGTCATGAAAGTGATGGATGAGAATTTAGGTCTACCCAAGGGATCCATCAAGAAAGCATTTGATGGTGAAGAAGAAGGCAGTGCCTTCTTTGGCACCAAGGTAAGCCACTACCCCTCATGTCCAAATCCAGAGCTGGTGAATGGTCTCCGAGCTCACACTGACGCTGGAGGCGTCATCCTACTTTTCCAAGATGACAAGGTGGGAGGTCTTCAAATCCTCAAAGACGGAGAATGGATTGATGTTCAGCCCTTGCCAAATGCCATTGTCATCAACACTGGAGATCAGATTGAGGTCTTAAGTAATGGTCGATATAAGAGTGTCTGGCACCGAGTTTTGGCCACGCCAGATGGAAACAGAAGATCAATTGCTTCATTTTACAATCCCTCCCTTAAAGCCACCATATCCCCTGCACCTCAGCTGGTGGAGAATCTTAAGAAAGAGGTGGATCAAGCTTACCCCAAGTTTGTGTTTGGTGACTATATGTCTGTGTATGCAGAGCAGAAGTTCCTCCCAAAGGAACCAAGGTTCCAAGCTGTGAGGGCCATGTAAGAAGCAAAAACATTTATCTTCCCACAAGATTACATACATATAACATATATATGGAATTTTTTTCCTTTTTTAGTTTATTGTGGGCTTAGTGATGAAGATTTGCCAACAGGCAAAGGATACCAGTGGCTTGTCTTTCTCTGTACGTACGTTCGTTAAGGAAGGACATGCAGAAAGCTAATATGGGTATTAGTGTGTTTGTTTCCGATTGCTGTTTTTCTTTCTTCGTTATGTAATCATGGGATGCTTAAATCCACATGCCAAGGTTTGCTTTGTATAATATAATTATATAAATTGAGCTTTTGGGTATATATTGCTTTCGAGGGTTTCTTTTTCTTGCTACAGATGATGGAATAATGCTTAAAGGACCATCTTAAGGTCGTTTTCTTTCATTAGCAATAATATATAAAGACTGCCCGTACATACAGTTCTTTTGAGTATGTCGTCTTGAAACACAAATTTAATTGGACTTTTTCTAGGAAGACATGGTAAAACTATTGTACCTGGCCAACCACTTGAACAAGCTGTGTTTCTTCCTGTACCTCATCAGCTTGTAACTTAGCCAAAATTTGAAAAATAGCAATAGAAATATGGAAAAACTGAGAATAGAAAATGAATCAGCTCGATCTGTTCAGTTTGCATAAATATTAGATATAATAATCGGGTAAAACTGTTTGGATGGGAGGAAATTGAAAGGAAGAACACGTGAAATTCACAACCAAAAAACAAAAGGAAAAAAAAAACTATCGAAAATAACTTCCCGTCGTATAATAGTTCACAGATCCTTATGTGGTGTTATTTAACATTTCACAAAGAAATAAAGTTAATAATACAGGAAGTGATCAAACAAACATCGATCAACTTTCAGTTGCGAAGAGGACTTATCAAATTAGATCTTTATTGCTGTGTAACAGATCATGGCAGTTAACATGAATTACATTTTCTCATACTGGAATGAGGAAAACTGGGGGAAGTGGCAAACCCTATCTTCATGTGGGAGCCAATGTGGGAATGGATCGTATTTACTATTTGTAAAGTCAAATTCTCTTTCTTTAATCTGAATTTATAATATGTACGGTATGTTTACAAGAACCTCAGTACTCTGGCATGGCAAGAGATTAGGTTTCTTCAAAGGGCCTTTTGATCAAGCCTCTCATTCCAATTTAGACAGCGAATCAAGCTGTGAAACCAATCGCATGTCTGGTCAGACTTGTTGACTGTTGGAAGTGGGTGCCGACTCATATGTATTTGTACAGAATCTCCTCTTGAGAGTTGCTGCCTTCTCTTCCCATCGAAAGAAACCCATGCATTGCTTCTAGCATCCTCTGGAATCTGTCAAATACAACCATGTTAACACTACTAACAAAGAATATAACTGGCAAGAACTATGATCAATAAGCCAAACTTTCCTATCAACGTAAAACATGGAATAGCAGTTATTGTATCATATTTGAGGCAACTTCATGGGATGTGGAACGGTTTTAGACCTGAGATCAAATTTGGCATAAAAAGTTTTTGTTCTTCCCAGAGACCGTCTTAAAGAAATAGGAGTTCACAAAAGATGAAATAGAACTACCAAACGGACACAAATACAAGTATAACAATTTACATATGGATACAAGTAACAGAACACAGAATACTTTGAACTACTCTTGTGTATTGGGGTCACACCCCCCATTTGGCCTTCTGTTTTCTAACCATTTTCTTAATTTTCACAAAGAAACAAAAGATGATTCTTTGTTCTTACAGTTCATTAGGCCTCATCTCATGGTTTTTTTTTTTTCCATAGAGAGAGGAACCAAGTCATAACTGCTTGTCCCACCGTCATGGTAAACCTTTTACCACTCCGCAGCCAAAAAAGAGAGTGAAATGACTGTATTTTAATTTGGCTAACGACTATCTACAAAGATACTGGACGTAATTTATTAGAACATATTTTTATGAAATTCCCAGGATTAGGATCAAGGGAAAACCAGATCTGGCAGATGACTGACAGAAGGACATACTTCTGGATTCATCCCAAACTGTTTTGGCATATATCCAACTCAGAGAATCCACAACTAGACATGGAATTCCCATAAAGCCACATGCCTCCCTCAGAAAGCCCACCACCTCCCAAGTTGAGTTTCCAAATTGCACTTGTCATTATGTTAATAATTGTATGTACCTTTTCGCTATCCAGGGACACATATGGACATTGTATGATTTAGAGCTCTAAATGCATACTGTTTAGAACTATCTAAGTAACCAAATCAAACTAGCTTGGTTCTCCAACACTCGATCGATTCCTGATATATGGTTCAATATGGAAATAAGCAACACCAGAATCAGAGAGATTGGAAAATATCCCCTCAAAAAGATGTTAGCGTAAATGGGCATCAGAAAGGGCAACTCCAAGATTGAATCCCCAGATCTAACACGCAGCCATTTAACAGAACTTTATAAACATGTCAAAAGAACAGAAATAGCAGAAAAGTAAAGAAACCAAAATATTTATGTTCCTTCTTGCTTCTTCCAAAATGTGGCATTTCCTTGAACAAAATAAAGCAGCTCCCTCTTATGGTTTGGGAGTTGGGACCACTGATCTGATATTGATTTTCAATTTAAGTGTGAGCATTGTACATAACTGCCATTTTTCTCGTAAGTGCATACATCACCCTTGCAAAGAAGCTTTCTAATTCGAGAAGAGATGAATAAACAGAGATGAATGGAGAGAATTTTCTTGCTCGACATCAAAAGCACACCATGCTCTCTAAGTGCCAACTCAGTTCAACAAAAGCACCATCCCTTTTTCTACAGTTTAAGAACTAAAGGTGGCAAAAAGAAAGATAGTACTTAGTTAAAGCCAAAATTTTCGTTAAGATATCTCCAGATTAAGAGCTAAAGATCCAAAATATCTAGTTCCTAGATAATCAATAGCATACCTTCAATTCCAGCCTTACAGAATCTGGCAGTATAACTGGTCTAAATGAGAGGGAGTGTGGGCATATTGGTGTGAAGAGCATGCAAGGAACATTTGGATGCACCTGAACAACAACCAGTGATAGTATTTGTAATTGCCGGATTGAACTTATATATTTTTCAATAAGAACATTTGTTTACACTGCAATGAGTATGAGAGGCACAACAATAGTGGAATTTATTTATTGAATTACGTAAAACACACACCTCTGAAATTTAATATATGCAATTAGAATGTGACAAAATGATAGAGTAGATATGTAGCTGCTGAAGGGATATTTCTTCTTCCTTCCTACTTTCAGCGGCGGACCTAAATGTATCTAAGGTTTTTGAAAAATTAAAATATACCTAATTTTAATCATAATTTTACAAATATAGAAAATGCCCCCCCCCCCCCCACCCCAAAAAAAACAAAAAAACTTATAATCTCCATATGCCCTACAAAATTTTATAAAATTTCAATATACTTAGAAATGTCTCTCCAACTTTTTTCCTATAATCTCATAATTTTGTATAATTTCTATACATTATTTATTTTCAAGAGTGTGGTCTCACCAAAATTAAATCAAAACTAAGTTTAGGAGAAATAAAAAACTTATTAATATTGATCCCAAAGTTTTTTGTTATACAATATTAGGCTTCTTAATATAAAATCCAAAGTAAAAATACAACAAAAAATCATTTAAGGTTGGTGATCTATATGGAAAATAGTTGAGAGGTTTTATCCTCTAGACTTCATTGATCAAGAAAAAACTTATTTAAGATCTATATTATAGTATTATATGCTTAATGTGACATGAAAATATCTAGAGTTTGCATGAAACTTAATAAACTAGCTTACATACTAGAATGAAAGATAACATTCTCAAAGATCACTTGATAATTTATATGAAGCAAATAAATTCGAAATATTTCATTATAAAAAAAATAATAGATGAATATTATTCCATGAAACATTATAGTTAAAAATCTAAAACATATATTAAGAGGGTACGGAGTGCTGAAGGGGGCAAGTCTCGAGGTGGTCAGTTGGCATGGGAAAGCAGCCGACGGGTGCTGGAGCTGCAGGGCCAAGTGAGGAAGTTGCAGAAGGAGATGGAGGATCTGCAAAGATATGTGGGGCTGAGAAAGGAAAGTGGAAAAAGGGAGGTACTTAAAGGAGTTTCCGTCAGGTCTTCATCCAACAACACAATTGGGACACGTGAGTTGGTACCGGTACTAGGCCAGAAGGGTTGGCAACGAATTAAGACAAAGGATGTTGAGTCTGCAGGCCGGAAGGAGGGAGGAGGGAGCAGGCCTCAAGCCCAGCAGAAGCCCGGGGTGTTGGCAGGCCCGATAAAGGCGCCGTATAGGTTGGGAAATTCGAAAGTAGCAAGAGGAGGGCGTCTTCCTGTTATTGAAAGGCCTGGGCCGTTAGCTCACACCGAACTTGGGCCTGCAGCCCAGCCCGTAATCCAGTCCGGCACTCATTCGGGACCTAATTCGCTCGATCCACGCTGGGCTATTCTGGAAGGCGAGTCGGGTCGTGTAGGCTCGGTTCCGGATATAACCCAGAACCCGATACCGATCGAAATGATCCCGGCGGTTTGTCAGGCTACGACGACAGGGGCAGAAAATTCCGGCGAGCATACCGACGCTCTCTCGGAGACTAGGGGGCAGTTTTCTGAAGGTATAGAGCAGATCTCCGAAACGAGGCCGTGCGTTGAGGCTGGTCCGATGAAGGGGAGCCAAACAGGGCCGATAATCTCAATCGAGTCGCCGATGGGTAGTCAGAATGGGCCGATGATGCTAATGGAGCAGATCTGCGAGCCTATGCCGAGCATTGAAGGGGCTTTTCAGAAACAGGGGACTCAGCTAGGGCCGATACCTCCTTTTGTGTCGCTGCAAGGAAGTTAGTGTGTTCCGATCGAGACTTTGGTGGAAGACTCACTCTTGTCGGAGGATGAGGAGCTTGTTTTTCCGGATGTGTGTGGGGTTTTGGGGCTGGACGATATCATTCTGGACAGTGAACCTCAAGGTAATCAGCTTAGCTGTTATGAGGAGCCAGTCCCACTGAGCCTATGTCTTCCGACCCAACCATATGTTTCAGACTGGGTCTTCCAAAAGGTGAAGGAGATCCAAAAATTTGTGGGCATTGACTGCGATGGCTATGAGGAGCAATTCTTTGCGCTCTTCACAGCTATAGAAGCAGGACATGAACAAAAATGTAAGGGTGAAGCTAAGAAACAGCGGGAACTCAAAAGGCTGAAATGGTCTATGAATATGGAGGGTAGTGCTAGTAGAGGAAAGTCGAAGGGGAAGGGGCCGGCCATTCCTCAATGAAGCCAAAGATCATATCGTGGAATGTCCGCGGGCTAAATGACATAAACAAGAGGCTCCGGGTAAGGAACTTGTTAAGGGAGTGGAAGGTAGACATTGTGTGCCTTCAAGAAACAAAACTAAAAACGATTGATAGAAGAGTAGTGCGAAGTTTATGGAGTGGAGTACATATTGATTGGGCTTTTATGGCTTCCAATGGTGCGTCGGGAGGTGTGGTAGTGATGTGGGACAGGCGGGTGGTGGAGAAATTGGAGGAGGTAGTGGGGCGGTACACGGTGGCATGCTCCTTTAGCTGTGTTTCCGATAACTTCTTGTGGGCTTTTGCAGGTGTCTACGGCCCTAATTTAGATACAGACAGGGGGTTGCTGTGGGAAGAACTGGCGGGGCTTTATAGTTGGTGGGAAATCCCCTTGTGTGTTGGGGGAGATTTCAATGTGGTTAGATTTACAAGTGAAGTTTCAGGTTGCAAAAGATCACGGTCGGCTATGGAAAGTTTCTCGGACTTTGTTTCGGATCTGAACCTGGTGGTTTTACCTTTAGCGGGGGGGGGGGGTTGCGACTTGGTCCAATAATCAGTCATGGTCTCGATTGGATCGTTTCCTAATCTCATCGGAATGGGAAAGCCATTTTCCGGATGTGTGGCAAAAGCGTATGCCTCGGATTGGCTCGGATCATTGGCCTATTTTGCTTGATTGTGGAGGTATTCGGAAAGGGCAGCGGCCGTTCAAATTCGAGAATATGTGGCTGAAAGCGGAGGGTTTTGTGGATAGAGTCAAACAGTGGTGGTCTTCGTACCAGTATCAAGGTACTCCCAGCTTCATTTTTGCGAGTAAATTGAAAGCTCTTAAACGAGACCTACAAGCTTGGAATGTGGAGGCCATTGGTAACGTTGGGGAAAACAAAAAGATAAATATGATGGAACTTCAAGAGATCGAGAGGAGGCAAGAGCTACAGCCACTCTCCCAGACAGAACAGGATCGAAAGTCCGAGCTGGGGGCGGAGATAGAGAGATTGATTTTATTAGAAGAAATGTCTTGGCGCCAAAAGTCTAGGGCATTATGGTTGTGGGAAGGGGACCGAAGCACGAGTTTCTTCCATAGAGTTGCGAATTCACACCGAAAAAATAATAACATTGAGATGTTGAAGATTGATGGGATAGAAAGTAGAGACGAGCAGGTAATCCACAACCATGTCATTGATTTCTATGAGAACTTACTAACAGAGAAGGAGGGATGGAGGCCGCCTTTGAATGGGCTGAACTTTGATTCCATCGGAGCGGGTGATGTAGAGAGATTGGAAAGGGAGTTCGATGAACTAGAGGTGCATGGAGTAGTGAGGAAAATGGCCAAGGATAAAGCACCAGGACCAGATGGTTTTTCCATGGGCTTTTTTCAAGACTGTTGGGAAGTGCTGAAGGAAGACCTCATGCTGGTTTTCCAGGAATTCTTCAGGGTTGGAAAATTTGAAAAAAGTTTTAATAACACCTTCCTTGCTCTGATTCCTAAGAAGCCCGGGGCTTCGGAGATTAAGGATTTCAGACCTATTAGTTTGGTTAATGGGGTGTATAAGATCATTGTTGAACCTAAGGTTTCAAGTTTTGTGTAATTATATATTTACACATGGATTTTGATGATAACAAATGAATTCAAAGAATGAAGGAGTCTCAAGCTCAAGTTGTCCACACAATGGAGTCAAGCACATCAAGGAACCAAACATGAGCAAGAAGGGAACAAGTTCACATTAAAGTCATAGAGTAATGTTGTAAATCTCTTCAAAATTCGAAATTAGGATTAAGGCTCAAAATTAATATTTTATCATAAAGCATTAAAATACATTTTCCACATGTGCATGAATATTTTTGAAAATTAAATTTGAATATTTTGAAAGATAATTGATTGTCATCTTTCACATGTGCATGCCATGATTAAAGGTTTGAACTTTGAAAATATTAAAGATGATTGATTGTCATCTTTCACATGTGCATGTTTTATTTGAATATTTTCAAAAGTGATTGATGCTTTTCTTGACTTATGCAAAAGGAAGATGCCTTTGTTTGAATATTTTGAAAAGTAAAGTGTGCTCCTTTTGTCATATGCAAAAAGTAAAAAATTAGGTTTGAAATTTTTGAAAAGCAAAGTGTGCTCCTTTTGTCATATGCAAAAAGTAAAAAGATTAGGTTTGAAATTTTTGAAAAATGAATGATGATGTTTTTGACATGTGAATCTTTTTAAATTTGAATATGAAGTCTCATATGCCTATAAATAGATCATTTGAGAGCTTCACATTCACAACACCAAGAGCATACAACTCTCATTCAAAGCTTTCATTCTCTCTTCTCTAAGCATTGAGCCTTAACCCTTATTCATTTTGAGAGATATAGTTTGTGCTTGTATTGTTCTTATTTCACTCATTGAGGAGTGTTTTCTGATATCCTACCCACTATCAATTCTTGTATCAGTAAAAGGGTGTGTACAACCCTTGTGCGTGTAGAAAGTGTTCTACACAGGGAATCGTTGAATCACCACGTGTAAGGTGATTGCAAGTGTAGAGGGTGTTCTACACGGATCCTTTGTAGCGGTGTTGTTCAAAGGTGTAATAGGTTTTTATCTCCACCTGAAGGAGATTGAATAGTGAATTCGGGGATCCTCAAGGGGTAGCTTGAGGCGAGGATGTAGGCAGTGGGGCCGAACCTCGTTAACATACTGAGTTTGCTTCTCTCTTACCCTTACTCTTTATATTTATTGCTGTTTCATATTTTGTTTATATTTTATATTGTATATTTGATTTATAATTGTTATTTCTTTAAATACAACTCAATTCACCCCCCCTCTTGTGTTAGTCATCTGAACAACAATCATATCCAAAGTTCTAGCGAACAGATTAAGTGAAGTGATGGGGAAGATCGTTACAAAACCCCAAAATGCTTTTGTAAAGGGCAGACAGATTCTAGATGCGGTGCTAATTGCAAATGAATGCCTTGACAGCAGATTAAAATCTGGAAACACGGGGATCATGTGTAAACTTGACATGGAGAAAGCTTATGATCATATCAACTGGGATTTCCTCCTTCATATGCTGGGGAGATGCGGTTTTGGGGATAGATGGAGAAAGTGGATCAGTTGGTGTATATCTTCGGCTAAGTTCTTCGTGTTAGTTAATGGAGCTGCAGTGGGTTATTTCAAGAACTCGCGTGGGTTGAGACAAGGGGACCCGTTGTCACCTTTGTTATTTGTTATAGTGATGGAAGCCTTAAGTAGGATGCTCTCGTCTATGGTTGATGATGGCTTTCTAACTGGTTTCTCGATTGGTAACCCAGGCAGGGGTGATGTAGTTATCTCTCACTTACTATTTGCAGATGACACTCTAATTTTGTGCAAAGCCGAACAAGATCAGATGCAAGTACTGAAGGCCCTACTTTTCTGTTTTGAGGCAGTTTCCGGGTTAAAGGTAAATTTGGATAAATCTGAATTGGTGCCAGTTGGGATGGTTCCCAATATTCGACAGTTATCCGGAACTCTGGGTTGCAAGGTCACCTCATTCCCTATGATATATCTGGGACTCCCGTTGGGGAGTGGCTCGAGGGCCCCATCGGTTTGGGAGACAGTGATTGAGAAAGTTGAGCGGCGGTTGGCAGGATGGAAGAGGATGTACTTGTCAAAAGGAGGGAGGATTATGTTGATAAAGAGTACTCTCTCTAATTTACCTACTTATTTTCTATTTCTTTTTCCTATACCTGTAAGTGTGGCGAGTCGCATAGAGAAGCTTCAACGTGATTTCTTGTGGGGGGGCTTGGGGGATGAGTTTAAATTTCATCTGGTCAAGTGGGAGCAGGTTTGCCGTCCTATCTCGGGGGGAGGTTTGGGAGTCAGAAATCTAAGGGTTTTTAATCGGGCTCTGTTAGGGAAATGGCTATGGAGATATTCCAGAGAACCGGAATCTTTGTGGAAACAGGTGATTGAGAGGAAATATGGGGGAGGATGGGGGGGTTGGTGTACCAGAGAAGAGAGAGGGGCATTCAGAATAGGCTTATGGAAACACATCAGAAGAGGGTGGATGGGTTTTAGCTGCTACACCAAACTCCACTTGGGCACAGGCTCTAGAATTAAATTCTGGAGCGATATCTGGTGTGGTGATAGGGCTCTGAAAGATGTGTTCCCGTTGTTCTTTCAGTTGGCAAGCGCCAAGGAAGCCTCAATAGCGGAAGTCATGGAGGTAGTGGAGGGACAACTTATTTGGAATGTTAATTTCAGCAGAAGGGCTCAAGACTGGGAATTGAACAGTATTGCAGATTTTTACAGCCTTATCTACTCTGTTAGACCAAACAGACAACGAGAGGACGCCCTATGGTGGATCCCAGCAGGTAAGGGTATTTTCACAGTGCGATCTTTTTATAAGGCCCTTACTCAAGAGCCTAATTTTCAGTACCCTTGGAAAAAAATATGGAGAAACAAGGCACCCCCTAAAGTGTCCTTCTTTGTATGGACGGCTTCCCTAGGCAAGATACTTACTACTGATAATTTGAGGAAAAGAAGGATTATTATCACAGACTAGTATTGCATGTGTAAAGAAGCTGGAGAGTCAGTGGATCACCTTCTTTTGCATTGTTGTATAGCAAGGACACTCTGGGATGAGGTATTTGTTCGACTGGATATGGCGTGGGTCATGCCAAAAACAGTGGAGGCAGCCTTGGCGTGCTGGGCAAGTTTAAGAGGGCGGCAACCTATTAAAGCTATTTGGAAGATGATTCCTCTCTGTATAATGTGGTGTTTGTGGCAGGAGCGTAACGGAAGAACTTTTGAAGATCAGGCGAGATCGTTAGAGGAGCTTAAAGTTTTATTTTTTAAAACTCTTTGTAGTTGGACTCTTGCTGTTGATTTCAATGGCTTGGCCCTACAAGAGTTTCTAGTCTCTATAGTGCCTACCTAGTAGTGCATCTTGTCTCGTTTGTAATGATGGCTTATGCCATACGGTTTTGATTAATAAAATTTTGTTTATTCATCAAAAAAAAAATTATACACCGACACAATGTAATAGCTTTTTCTAACACAAATGGCAGTTCTGACCTCTTATCTTCAGGTCAAGAAAAACAAGCAAATGGCCGTTTTAAAAGCTTAGGTCTAGTGAAAACTAAAAAAGACAATTTGCAATCAATTATATCCATTTACCAATAATAATATAACCATGACTCGAATAGAAAGCACAGCTTACCATGGAACCTCCTGCAGCTGTAGAGTAAGCAGTACTTCCTGTAGGAGTGGCTACAATGACTCCATCACCTTGTACCTAAAGAAATAGTATTTGTCATTAAAAGCCTGGCAATTTCATAAACTTATCTTTTCTTATTTGCATTAAAGTTTTAAACATGATATGTTGCATAAATGGTGACCACTGCTTTAGATTAAGTGAATGTTGGACTTTGTAATTGGAGAGAGCAGGTAACAACTCCTCAGTTCACATAAGAGTCAAGGGAATGAACTTCTTTTTTCTACTTAAGAAATGAATTCACTAATCTCACCTTGGTTATGAGTCGGTCGTGTTCATAGCATTCAATTTTAGAAAGATATGGATTAGAACCCCGATCGACAACAACCTCATTTAGAATATCAAATACTTTCCCAGGCACCGCTTTACCATTTCGAAAAATTTCACATCGAAGACGCATTCTGAGAGTTATATAGACACCATCCAGAGTATCGTTTCCATGGATGACCTGTCTTAAGTCTTGCTTATAATCTTCAAACTATAACAAAAGAAATATACTAGGAGTCAGAAAATATAGCTGATTGTGGGAAAAGAAAAACGCAAAAGTTGAGTTCAGAAGCTTACAGCGTGGGAAGTCAGAAATCCAAGAGATCCAAGATTAAATGAGACAACAGGAGGCACAGCACCTCTAAATAAATTTGATGCATGGAGTATAACCCCATCACCACCCAAGCATGCCACAAAGTCAACCCTCTCATGCAGATCACTAGATTAAGGGCATCCAATAGGTCAGCAAGCTCCAGAAGTACAGGGACCTTAACAAAACCTTCAATTATTTGTTATTAAATCAAAGAGTTCCCTACCTGGTGTCTTGACTATAAAAGGTCTGAACAAATCCAAACCCCGGGATTCTAGCAAATATATCATGCACATCAGGTTCCACAAGAACGTTCATTTTCTCTTGGTAATACAAGAAAGTGGCAACCTGAAAACCCAATGCAATAAATACAGTTAAGAAATAAGCCATGAAAAGACTGAATAAGTGAATGTGGAGGAAACCGTAACCACTTACATAAATAGACAGATATCTTTCGCTAGACCCACAGAATTGGGTAATGGTGCTTCCTCTTGAATACCAAGTTGCTAGGCAAAACACCCATACCCGAGAGAAGCACCACTAAGAACCTCTGCTGATTAATTGAGCCTTTCATTTTAATTTTACAAATAAAGTGGTCACATCCCTATTGCTTGATTTGTTTTATATGTGTATCCAACCCTCTCTGTTCCAAACAAAAATGAGGTGCTTTACTTTTTGAGGTGCCCCAAAATATATCAAGGTTTCAAATATTGATACATTTCTCCATTTAACTTTCCATATTACCCTTAAAATTGAATTTTTTCATATATGAACCCTCCTTTTATTTGAACTGCAGTATTTTTTTTATAGGTATTTTAAGGAATATAATGTTTATTTTTCTTTAATAAACTGTATGCCATTTGTGAGCTCCCATCAACTATGGGATGAAGTGAGTACATTTCCATCTATGACTGGAAGCTTAAAACATATATTTAAAAAAAACCACTATACCATGAAGAAAAATTCCGTTAACAATCTACAAACATAACAGTGAAAGAAAGAGAAAAAATAATCAAAGGAGCACAAACATATTGTTTATGTACAAACATATTCTTTTACATAAACAGAATGTCATTTGCTAACAAGATTTCTAATGGTACCTCTTTTGCTTCTTCCATGAGCTCTTGCCCTAGTTTCTTTAACAGCAATACAGTCTTTGGTGTTGATTTCCACATAAGCATCTGCTGCTGGGTACTAGGATGAGTGAAGGCCAAAGACGATTCAGTCACCTTTTCTCTGGCACAAGAGTGTCCATCTGTCCGAACTAAAAACATCTCTGCTTTCTTTCTTGATTGAACCCTTACAACACCAGTTGTAGAAGCACACATATTACCTTCAATTGGCCCCAGATCATCATTAGCTGAAATTAAGGCAGGCCCACCATTGCTCTTCCGATCCTTTAGTTTTGATTGGGATCTCACAGTCTCATCAAAGTTAGTATTCACAACGGTAGAGATATTAGTTTCTGTCATCACAGAAGGCCTATCCACTTGGTCCAGTCCATTCACATCTGGACCAACAGAAACCAGAATATCACCAATCAAATACTTATCGTCATCAGCAGGTGATTTCTGGGTCTCTGGAGAAAGAGTCTTTCCATTGAGTGATCCATTGGGACCTCCCGACTCCATAGGCTGTGACATAGTGTCAGCACGAACAATATCACCTTTCCTCATTGTTCTATTATGCGCATCTCTAGAAATTGGTAATATTTGGAATCCTTTCAACTGATCATTTTTATAAGTAGAAGGTGAGATCTTTCTGCTCCTAAAAAACCTAGACATTTCTTTTTTGGAGAAAACATTGCATGTAGGAACCTGGGCCTTCAGAGGGTCAGTATCTATGGTGAAGTTTGCTGGGGATCCTACTCCATTATGATCTAATTCTGATGGCATACCTTGGACAGAAACAATGCTGCTGAGGGCCCCATTACTGCTTTGATGCTTCTTACCCTTGAATGGAGAGACTTTTTCGTAGGGTACACCATTTGGACCCAAAGACTCCTGCATCAACCCATTCTCCTTTTCCAGCTGAGAGCTTTCTTCAAAAATGCAAGACTCCTGCATTTTTCTCATTCCATCAGCATCTTGTAATAAAAAACCATTGGAAGCTACTGGTTGACCAGAGACAGACTGCTGTGAACAGCGAGACATGAACTGCCTCCATCTGGAGACCATGGCCAAAGTTCTCTTTACTCCTTCCTTACTGTGAAGATATATGGGCTTCTTGCTGTAATCTGAAACTAAAGATGCAAACTTCTCGACCTGCTCCATTGAAGGTGCGGTCCCAACTTCAACAGGAATTTTGACCAGTTCAATTTTCCCAGATAGAACAGCATCATCTAGAGCTGCTTGATAAAAGTTGTCTGTTATTGTCTCTGCTCTAAGGTCTACAATTGTTTTGTATCCTTTTTTAACTAACCACTTCAGGCCTTCTTCTGTTACCTGACCACCCATCCAAAAAGCTACCTCGGAATCTTTGGACCATATGTCCTCTTTAGAAGTCGAAAAATAAACAGGATTCCAATTTGCAAACAGCGTATGGCATGGATAATTCTCCCCCCGAGGAAAACCAGAATCATAGCAGACGTTCTTCAGTCTCTGAAGTTTCCTCCATACATCCAAGCTTCTATCATCATCAGGCGTCAGATAGTTTTCAAGAGCAATATGCAAGCTCTCACAACACCTTTTCATCTCACTCCTAAAAATGGCAAGTGGAGGAAGTTTATCTTCAACTGAGCTTACATCTCCAACCCAAAAGGAATTTTGAATTGAGGATCTTCCAGAAAGGACGTCCTCTCTCCCTTTGTTAAGAAGGGACACCATGCAACCAAGCACAGAGACTATTTTATCTTCCAATAGTGGTTTTTCCTCTGGTGTGAAATCATATGAAACGCTACATTCACCAGTCAATGGATTGCACAATGTATCCATTAGTGCAGTATGAAGCCATTCAGTGGTTCTGAAGATTCTACAATATGCCTCAACCTCTGCAATATCCCCAGGAACTGGACCAATCCAAGGTGCCTGTGATGGGTCATGAGACTGAAAGGTCTTCGCATGCAAATAAAGCAGTCAGTCTATGACATGAAACTTATCTTAGGGTTGAGTCACCATTAAACATATGCAAGAAAGCAAATGATCAAGTATCAAACCAGGAAATTTTGGAAACTGATATACCATTCAGAGGAAGGAAATGAGTGCTTAAACGAAGATAAAATGACCAACAACAGCATTATAGTCCTCTTTTTTTATGATGAGGAAACCCAAAGACCGTGCAACAACATGCCTTTTATCTAATTAAACCACGAATCCATGTAACGTGCCCAGACCACACAGATTAGGTAAATTACCAAATTTTTACAGATGGGACGTGGCCCCTAGAATTTTTTGCACCAAGGGTTCGAACCTTAGACAAGACCAAGGCCCTTACCACTTGATCAACCCTAGGGCTTACCAACAATAGCATTATAAGGCACAGACGCAGCAGGGCAAACTTTCTTGTCAGACCAAATGGAGATTGCGTTTTATATCAGATATAAAGGCCATATTATATTGTTTGCGACTTAATTGTAGAAAAAATAAATAACAAAAACAGACAACTGCTCTAGTTTGTGATGATCAAAAACAATTCAAAGAAAAGCAAAGCGGCGTAATAGCTCAATTTGGGCTTCCGAACATTTAAAAACATCGGCTAATGCAATACAACAATTCAAAATGCAAGGACATCCAATTACAGCACTACTAGTCATAAGTGCCTGGAAAACGAATGGGTTTTTTTAATTCAAAACTGCTCTCCAACCATGGCCTCCATTAGTAAATTGACCGCAAGTATATCATATCTTGTCACCAAAACCGGTAGCACCAATCAGCCTACGGTTTCTCCGCCCACAATAACGAAGAAAAAAAAAAAAGGCTTGATCGAACCCGTTACAATTTCACAAAACAAACACACAACCCACATCTTCAAGCAACAAAATTTTCCAAAAAAATCATCCTCAGCTCACTCAGTCAATTCATCAAATATCCACGAGCTCGAAGATCTAGTACGTGTAAAGAAAACCCAACAACACAACAACAAACAGCTGAATGGGTGGCAGGGAAAGCAATAAACCTGCGAGTCCAACCCGAAACTGAGGGAGAATGGCTTCGAGAGCTCCGCACTGACTACGAACTTAAGCCGTCTGTTCAACAAGTGCTTCCTCTTCAACTCGAACCCGAACCCGCAAAACTTAAGACTACCAACCGAAAACTGAGATGGTTTAGATGGACAAAAATGGGATGCTAAAGATGATGATCGTGATGAAATTCCGGTAGCCGGAGAGGAGTGGTTCATGTCGACGACGGAGATCATCACGTGGCACAAAAAGCAACGTGCCACCATGTGTGAATCAACTTCTATATGCGTTTTCTTTTTTCTTGTTTAGTCTTTATATTATAGTATGTGTGTGTATATATATATATGGTAAGAATATTTGGTGATTGGAAGAAGAGAAAATGTAAGATGTGGATAATATCGTTGGCGGTTGGATTTTTAACATTATTGGTTGATTGTTTTTCGTTGCTTTCTGGCTCGTCTCTCTCATACTCTTCCTTACTTTCGAGTTTCGTATTGGCATTATCCAGTCTCTTGACGTGACGGTGATGCTCTCGGCTCCGCAACCACGGGTCATACATACGTGTCTTTGCGTTCAGATCAAAATGTAAACTTTGTTTCGAGGGAAATAATACACGTAATTTTCACGATATTTTACATAATCCTATTTAAATAAAATATATTTTTTATAAAATAACATTATTTTATAATTTTTCATAATACATAAATATTATTATATAAAAATTTATCTAAAAGATTATATATATTATGATTGATGGTACATTGACTAAGACGTTTTTTAGATAGTGAGATGAGATGAGATGATTTTAAATAAAAGTTAAAAGTTGAATAAAATATTGTTAAAATATTATTTTTTGATATTATTATTATTTTGAGATTTGAAAATTTTGAATTGGGATTTTAAAAAGTTGAAATGTTTATTATATTTTATATGAAAATTTGAAAAAATTGTAATGATGATATGAAAGTGTTTTTCAATCTAAATGGGCTCTGAGCTAGTAATAAAAGTTTATAATTTGAAAGAAAAATGTTAGATATATAAATTCAGATGGCTTGATCTAATTATCTGAAATTAGATTATTAAATTACGTTAATTTGTAAATTTATTTTATGAGATTCATCTGTAAAATAAAGTATTTCTTATTTTGAATATGATGTAAGGAATTCAAATTATAAATTGAATTCAGTTTAAATAAGTTTATATTGATTTGATGTGTTCAATTGAAACCTATAAGAGTCCTCGACTATAATTCATAATTTCATATCGAATTGTATCAAAATTGTCAACTTGTATTTATAAATTTTGTTAAGCATATAATATTGTAATAATAAATATTGTAATATATTTTTTTATATGTTTATCTTTAAATAAAAACTCATGTCTATATATATTATCCACTTGATTAAAAAAATAAAAAAATAAAAATAAAAACTCATGTCTCTAAATAAAAGCACGTGTCTATCCCATTATTGACCATTTTCAAGAATGAAATTATTGACCATTATTTTTGTATCATCCTTGATATTGACATATTGACAATCTTTCTACCATTGACCATTTCTTATTTTCTACCCGAATGTCAAGAAGATTGAATTAGAATTCATTGAGCTTCCACTTCATATACGTTTAATTGTCAAATATTGATAAGTCCACACCGCTTAGTAATAAACTCATTCTAGACTTTATAAGGAGTTACCATATTCTTCCTATTAGAACTTTTAAAGAGAAAAATAGATGTTTCTATATAGTATCAAAGCCAAGTTAACTTATGACTGATGATGGGCTCCTGCGACTTACCCACGATAATGGTACTGAAAATACCAACCCACACTCGAGGGGACATATTAAGAAATCCTAAACAGTTTAGAAACAAACTCATCCTGGACTTTATAAGGAATTATCATACTCCTCCTATTAGGCCTTTTAAGAAGAGAAATAGGTGTTTCTATATCAAATGATTCTATTTTTGCAAAAATATGACCAATCCGTTGCATTCTACAAATACTCAAAAAAGAATCGATGAAATGATATGAACAGCTACATGTAAAGCTAAAAATAAAAAAATAAAAAAAATAACTAAAGATCATCTCTGCATAAGAAAATCATAGCTTGCTGCCATCTCTATTGAAGAAGATAAAATCTTTAATCCACAGGGCTCCATCGAAGAACATATAATTACAAAAATGGTAAAAATCTGATGGTCATAATAATGAATGACGCACCCACCAAAAAAAAAAAAAAGAAAGAAAGAAAAGAAAATAAAAGAAAAGAAATATACTTGTGTTACACAAAGATATTAAGGTGTAAACTTCTAATCGAGCTATAATCAAAGTCAGCTTGACTGCTCAACGTTTGGAGGAGTAGTTGTCTGAAGGTTTGATTTATGGGGAAGACCTGCAGCAGCCTGCTTGAGGGACTTGTGTCTCTCCTCTCCAGTTTGAGAAGGTAACTTCTCGGGTCGGTAATGGGTTTCGTTTAGGTCCAGTTCTGGCTTCCGCTTTACCTTCTTCTTTATCATTCCACCCTCTGACACCCTTGCATCATCCAGGGAATTGCTCGAGTTTCCCTTTAACTTCTCTTGTTTTATCCTGTCCGAGATAAGAGGACCATTGGTTGAGGGACTCTGCATCCTGACTGCCGCTGTTGAACTAGAAACTGGCCTGTCTGCTGAAGTTAAACCATGGCTGCCAGTTTCTGAAGATATGCGCTCACGCATAGTCTGTGGCTGCACAATTGAATTACCATCCGCTCGAACAGTCTCCTCTATTCTAGGTGCCAGCATCTTCTTCCTTCTGATTTTTTCCTGATCCTGAATACATAATTAACAGCATAACAATTTTTTTAATCAACTTGACGCATGAATAGCCTTGCAAACATCCAACAAGATAGAATGCAGAACACATACCTTATGTCTGCTATGCAGTACCCTCCGCCTCTCTTTTGCCTTAACAATTGCTCTTTTGATCCCATGGTTGTCCATGAAACCAACTGGCCACAATCCTGCAAGCTGAACCACAGAGAGGATTCTTGACTCAAAAAACTTGGAAATTACTGAGAAATGTTGACAATCATAATGACACTATAATCATAGCGAAATAAACTTCAAAAGCATAGAAATCATGACATGAAAGAGTCTTAAGTGTTTCAAGAGTATTTAAATGATAGTATAGTAGGTTTTTCTTTGCAAAAAAAAAAATCTAAGTTTATCAAAAATTTTAGGTGACAGGTAAACAAAAAGAAATGAAGAAAGAGATGGAAATCAGAAAGCTTGTCAAACGAAATTGCCAGTCAACATTATTCAAATTTTGTGAGAAGAGAGACCCTTCATTCCATATCAAGCAAAAGACATTTTTTGTGCAAGTAAACCAAGCTGATACTCAAAACCTGTATTAACTCACAAGGAAACAACTAGAGGAGCTGATTTGGACTTCTTAATTGTCTGGACATTTTTATGTTCATTTCATGTAGCTTCATTAAAATTTCAGACGTTACGTGACAGAAGCAGCAAGATAGGCACAAGTCTGGAAATTCTGACAGTTAAAAGTAAAAATTGAATTACCTCTGCATATAACTTCCTAATTTGTGGACCTGCATCTTCATCCAGCCCCTAGATTAAGCATAAGAAAAAATTTGAAAAGTTCCCTCCACTACCAATCAACATATTTAGCAAGCAAGGGAAGAGAAATCTGTACATCAACAAAAAGGTCATAGAGATCACAAATTTTGTCTTCTAATGCAGCATCCATACTAAATTTTTTTCTAAAGACTCCTTTTTCTTCAGAACAAAATTCTTGAAAATCATCTGATGCTCCAGCTTGCTGCACAAATGCCTGAGAAAAAAAATCAAGACTAAGATTTCAGCACAAGCATCAAAGAAAACAATCTATCCGGCATTGCTCCAATAATATACACATCTTTTTACGAGAAATAAAATAAAATTATTATTACTTCACTAGTGATAAATGAAAGAAAGAAATTTAAGATAGTTTGGCCAGGATCTCTTCTTCAAAACATCCTTCCTATGGGCAGTAGCTATTGATTTCGATGGGCTAAACTTTCATGATTTTCTTGTATCTATTTCCCCTTCCTAAATAGGTGATTTCTCTTATATACGTCCTATATACTTGGACAATGCCCATTTTTTACTATTAATAAAAAATTGTAACTATAAAAAGAAAGATGGTTTGGCCAGGAGAAAGAAAGTGTAATGACTGGACCAGCAAGGGAAAAAATGTCAGACACTCCTCTAGGATTAAAATTAAAATAAAAAATAAAAAAAATAAAAATAAAAACAGAAAGAAGACATTCCAACTGTGAAAGACACAATAGCCTCTAACTTAGCATAAGAGCAGGTCTAAGGTTCAAATCCCCTTGGGTGCAAACAATCTCTAGGGGCCATTAAACTGGGGGTTTTTCCCTTGAATTACCCAAAGTGCACTTGCGGGAAACTCGTTGCTGAGGGCCTATGCACCATTGGGATTAGTCGGGACGCTCTTCCTGGACACCCGGTGCCAAAAAAATAAAAAATGATGCTGACCATGAGATGCTTTGTGAGCTAAGTGGACCTCAAAAGTAAATAAGTACGTAAAGACAAAGAAGCCCAGTCCACTATTATCTGTCATATATTTACTCTCATCCGTCTAAAAGAAAATACATTGGAAAAAAAAAACAATCATACCTTTGATTCCAAATAGGGCTCCCGCATTTTAATCATGTCAACTACTTCCTTCTTTCTCTGTTGAAACCTATTATCTTTCTCCTGTTTCGCTGACAGACCCATACTAATCATGACTTTCAAGTTCCTCTGTAGAAGAAAAGCATTGGATAAGTGCTAGCCATTTTTCAGTTGTTTTATAAGAATTAAAAACCCATATCATAAAACCAAAATGAGTTAATCAAACAAGACCACTAGTTAGAAGGAAAACACACAAACACACATGCAGCAGATTAATACAATACAACTCTATTTATCTAGAGAAACAACAATAGCAAAGAAACTTTATTATCTACCAAATTCAAAAAGTTCCATAATTTAAAAAAGAAGTCTATCAAAAATCTTGTTTTGATAGGTAGATAGTAAAAGAGACATAAAATTGCTATTTTTTTATAAGTAAGAAATTCTTTTTTGATAAGTCTTAGGTAAGAAAGACTTTATCAATAGGAAAACACTTCTCTGCCGCCTATAGTGTACTGCTCCAATTGACCGCTCATAAAAAAAAAAAAAAAAAAAAATTACTTAATTATTAAGTAAGTGATTTTTAGTGTATTGATGTATTTTTTTTATTTTTTAAAAATATTTAAATATGTTTAAAAAATATGAAAAGAAAAAAGAGAAAAAATAAAAAAGTGAATTTGGCTTGTGCAGCCGCTGGGCAGCACAGTAGTGGGACTCTTATCAATAATATAATATCAATGTACACAGAGAGTATACAACATAAACACCTAAACAATCTAGCCTTTACATGAGAAATGGAGCACTAGATACCAAGAGCGATATCATTTTCACAACAGATGGCAATACCTTCAGTGTTCTGAGTTGAATTAGATGTCCAAGAATACTCATAAGGCGGTTAAGTAACTCCTTGGATATTCTCCCTTGGCTTGCCTGCTGCAACCAAATAATATTACTAATAACAATAAGCTTATTGAACTTTGTCAAAGGCTTAGGGCATACAAATATACGGCCACGATGAAAATTCTCAGAACAGCACAAAACCAAGAGCCAAAAAGTTAAAAGTGATTTTAGCTCTTTTTTAAATACCGCTAGTCTAGCAACTTTTGCCAGTTTCAGCTTTATTTCTCTAGGTAATCTCCTTTTAACTGCCTGGGATGAAGAATCTGCCTCTTGATTTTCAATAGCCGGTGGCCTCGCTGTAGTAAGTTACACACACAGCAATTAATTATATGCAAGAAGTTCCAAAAATTAGCTTTTGTAAAAGATAGAGTTTTCATGATAATTTCAACACTTACATTCAGCAACCATCTTCTCTAACTCTCGGATAGCCTTTTCCAGTGAACTTCTTGGCCTGGCGCTAGTATGATCCTTTCTATGTGTTGTTGATTTCTGCATAGAGTTAAGAAAAAAAATCAAGACTAACACAGACATGATACACAAGGAAAAAACTACCATGATTTTTTGGAGAAGAATATAATGTAGCACTTTTTCAGAAAGAGCCAGTATATCCAAAACTTATTTGCAGCATCTTCTAGTTTTCCTTGAACTCAACCAAATAGAATAAAAGGAGATAAAAAACAAGCTTATTTCAAGAATGCACCAAGGAAATGCCAGGTAAAAAGTATGGCTCCCGCAGCTTCACGTACTCTTTCCATGGTCAGGTTCAAAACCTAATCTTCTACAAAATAGGTCTTACATGTTTTACATAAGTCAATTTCTTCAGACTTCAGTCGCTCTCTTTAAAGCCTAGAAAAAATAAATAGTTTGATAAGAAAATATGACTCATGGAACCATATGGGATTGAAACTGTAGCTTCACTTTCCATCCCTTCCATATGGAGAAAGGAGTTGATTTTAATCCAAAGAAAATTGACCTAGCTAAAAAATAAGACTAGTAGCTCTTCTTGAAATCTTGCATAAATGTTCATCTTCGCTAGTCATCATTCATAAAATGTGGCCTAATTAACAGGGGAAAAAGGAAGACGAGGTTCATAAAAATAACATATATTAGTTTCTCTTCTTACAAATTGATGCACTAGTTTTATGAACCTGTTTCTCGTTACGCTTCAATCTAATTAAAAAAATTAAAAAAAAAAAACTTCCACACTTAGTTTGGAAATTAAAACAGAATTATAACCACCAAAAACATAAATATAAATGGCAGATGTTTTTAAATAACATAAAAAGTCAACCAATGCATCAAGAGATCAAAATATGTGATTTGTACATCTCAAAAATACATGTTAACCTCCACAACCGCACTGTCAAACATTGGAACAGCTACGTCTGTATGCCCTTCTCTTATTCACCCCCCCCCCCCCCCCAAAAAAAAAAAAACACACTCAAACACCCAAGTATCATTTCCTGTACTATGGATCATGAAATGGATTTTGATCAAGCATACACAACTAAAATACCAATGTGTTTGAGATATTGAAATGCGTGCACGCAAACATGCAGTGCATACAAATGAATCCTCATCCCAGTACATAGAGTTTCAGATTTTGCCTAGCCTGGCACAACATGTCCCCATCATGATGCATGGTCTGTATATTATGGCAATCAATGCATTAATAAAGGGAAAGGGTAATTTTTTGTTTTAATAAGATAAATAGTAACTTACTGTTGTTTGCATGGCATACTTATCCACAGAAAAATTGTTGTCAGATGGTTCACGGATGCCATTCTTTTCTTTTGGCCTAATTGACAATTCCAACTGATCAACATTGTTCGATGGCCTTCCAGATAAAGATTTAGATTGTACATGATCACTATTGTCAAGGTATTTATGCTGTGAAGCTTCAAAGGATGCACTTGCTTCTTTCAATTTGTCACCAAGGTTCCTAGATTGAACGACTCCTGTCTTCTGCCTATCAACATCCCTTACTTCAGCTAGAGATACAGAAGCATCACCATTAGAAAGTTTTTGAGATACAGAGGGATCAAATATCATTTTGGCATCAACATCAACAGATTTCTTTTTGGAAGAAATTCCAGTAGCACCCAATTGATTCTGGATTTTCGCATCTTGGAAATGTTCACTTGTTACAGTCAAATTTTGTGAGGGACTAGAAGAGTCATTCTTCATATTTGCGGCTGCCGTCTTGTCCTTCCTTACATGTTTAGATGATGCATGAAATTCATCATTTCCAACATGACCCTTTCCCAAATCTTTTCTGCGCCTCTTCTTTGGTTGCTGGTTAGGTAATACAGTAGGTTCGTTTCTTGTATAAGAAAAAACAGTTCAGTTATATGGGGAAAAAAGAAGCCAAAGATAACAGAGCTTCACTTTCTTTGATTCAACTAATTCAGAATCTACAAAATTGTCAAAACAGAATATTGGTAAAGATTAAAAAAACTGAAAAGAAAAACCAACATTCATAACATAACCAACAAGTAACTCCAGGAGTTAGGTAAAATGATGACATATAATAAATTAACCAAAACTCAACTATAAAGGAAACATAAAAAAATGAATGATGGAAACTCAGGTGATTTGAAATGATTGTCTGCCAGTTGAAATACTAATTCCTGACAAGGAGTTCTGCGTGCTCCCATTTGTTACGCTTGGGAAGAGATGTAGGAGAACAATGAATGCAAGATGTACACCATATTCTTGTAGAGAAAGCTTCAAGTATAAAGCTGCAGAGGGTGCCGAGGAATTGAATAATTCTTTCAGACCTTGTGAATTCCCCATGGTTAAGGATTTATTGTACTTGAAGCTTATTGCTTGTGTGAGCATAGGATAGCCTATCTTAGTGATTTTATTTTTACCAAAAATGTCCACCATGGTAATATATGGCCATCCATCATCTATGTTTGGTGGGGGGGGGCAAGCAATTAACCATCATATACCATTATAAACACACATAGCTACGATCTTGAACACCTTATACAGATCAGCCCAAATAGACACATTGACCATTGACTACAATTTGTCATACAAAAGGCACACCAGGATTTCTTTTTATCTTTTTGACAAACTAATAGGTGCCTAAATTGTTTAATATGACGATTTAAGCAAAAAAGAGGCAAAACTAACAATTCAGTGGTGAATCTGCTCTGTCCTCAACCTTCCACTCTGCTCCACTGTACCTGATAGCTAAACTAAATCTTCAACATCCCCTCTTCTTTGTTTGGGCAATGTAACCTCAAACTAAGGCTACATACTAATGCATTGGAAAGGATCTACTGTTTGGGTAATGTGCCCTAACCTAAAAGCAGGAAAACAAATAGAGTATAGCTACGTAATGTGACTCTGATAAGAGTAATAGAGTCAAGAAAAGGTTCAAAGAAACTCACATGCGTTCCAACTTCCCCCTATTAACAAAAAACCCATCATGTTTTATAGCTGAGTTATCAACTTCAAAATATTCATCCTGCAGAAAAGATAGAGAAAGACATTACATAAGCAATATATACCTTTTAAGACATCAATGTCATAAGAAGAATCCTACCACTTAGAGCTGCAAGACAATAAACCCAGATATACAAAAAAATGATAATACTCACCAGCTCAGCATCATCTATGAAAGAGTCTTCCGTATCATATTGATCATCATCAGGAAGATTGCGTAAATCTTCGTCATCACTACTATCCTTACCCTGAGAATTATTCATATACATATTATTATTTTTTGGATAGTTAATTATTCATATTCATATTATCATATTATATTGCACATATGCTAATATTCTCTTGCACATCAGACAAAAGATAAATATCTCAGAATCAAGTGTTCATCTTATATGTCTCAGAATCAATGATTCTGCAAAGGCATCCTAGATAAAAGAATAACAAAGGGAACAAAATGCAGAGGACATGCACATACCATGTAGAGACGTTCAATCTTCTCAATGACGGCACTAAAACGATTTGGAGCAGCTGCATCATTCTCTTCATTCTCAGTTGGCTGCCCCTAGAAGGTGAGGCACAACTAAAAAGTTAAAGTGCATAATGAAACCCAGTTTTCGTGTACAGTGAAGACACAGAAGCAGATGAATGAACGACAATGTTTGTCGTAACCAATATGGTGTCTATACCGATGTAAATGAAGATGAGTTCACACTCTTAACACCTACAAGGTCAAGCATGCAACCATATAGAATTTTGTAAAGACCAAATGCATGTCTTCATGCTGCCGTATATGCATATAGCCATTCAAAGAAAACACATCAATACCTGATGTATAACAAATCGTGTGGCAAGAATTTGAGAAGATCATTTTTTTTAAGTATTATGTAGAATGAAAGTGGGATTAGGTTAAAAGTTTGGGAATATCTAGTCCCAAAAAATTCTAGACCATTCAGTAATTACTCGATCACCATACTTACAAAAAACCTACTCGATCACTATGGACATAACATGCCAAACCAATCCCCAGTTCAGCCATAAAGCTCCATCGGTAGGATTAACAGTATAATTTCTTTATCCCAACCACTCTATTCACAACAGCAATCCCTCCAGTTAAGTTCAAAACAATACCTTAAAACTACACATACTCAGAGAATAACAAAACAAACTAAGCATTGGACATAGTTTCCTTATACCCAAACGAATACATGAGAATAACAATCGCCCAAACCCCATCAACAGAAACACGATTAACGGTAAATATGGCGTAAATGTTTCACCAAAACAAGTCAAACATTACGTCTTCCAGACAAAGCTCAATTACACCGTATCCCCATGCAAACCCATGCCAAACATACCAAAACCCAATTATGTACACAATTACAGACATTACACGGATGAATCTATATGCGTGAGTGTATGTATGTATGTATGTATTATTACATGTATGTGCAGATATTAGGTTGAGAGGAACTCACCGGAACGATGCGAGACTCGAGGGCGGGGTGGACGTTGGCGGGCGGCTCCGGAACGGAGGAGGAGGTGGATCCATTGACCTTGTTAGCGTCTTTCAGAAGCTTCTTCCACGATACAATGGTGGTCTCTCCGGGTCGGAGCTCCACCGTGAAAACCTGCCGGTCTCCCGCTTTGACAAACGACGACGAAGCCCTCGACGACTCGCCACCGCCACCGCCACCGCCAACTGCCTTATCTTCCTCCATAAAAACGAAACAGACGGCGGCGGGTCAAGAATTCTATGGCGTCCGGATCTAAGGTTGGAAAATTGGTATACGAGACGACATACGAGAGCCCTAGCCCTAGGTAGACCGAAGGGAAAGGCAATTGGTTTTGAGAGAGATTGCGCGGGATACAAAATGTTTTAGTGGAGGGTTTTAATTTTTGATTAATAAAGGAGTATTAAAATGATTTTTAACTGCAACATTTTCTTGCCGTTTGTTTCCTGAGAAAGTGAGAATGGGGTCAGGGCCAAGGCAATGGGGTGGGTCCAGAGTCCAAACCCGGTTAGAATTTGGCCTATTCTAACTTACAATATAAGCCCTTACATATTTTTATTATCCAAAAATTAAATAAATACAATAAATAAATAAAGTTATGATTGAGGCATCACCATAAAAACTTCCATTCCATTCAAAAAAGTGAATAAGGAAAATATTTTATATCTTATTATAAAATTTTATATGCATCTATTGAAAAAGGACGACGCTACTATGCCGCCCAACGTTTACCGTTTGGCCACTCTTGCAAAAAAAAAAATTATTTTTATATATTTTTTAATATATTTAAATATTTTTAAAAAATAAAAAAATATATCAATATACTTAAAATCATTTTCTTAATCACTAAATAAAAAAAAACTTTGACCAGCAGTACACTGTAACGATCAACTACTGGTGGCATATAAGCTTTACTCCTATTGCAAAACTATATATTAAACAACCTTGAATTATTTAAAGAAATGGACACACACTTTCCACTCTGTAAAGCCTCGTTTGGATTGTAAGATGGTTTCATTATATCCAATCTCATCTCAGCTCAACATACCATAAATACAAACATATTTTAATTTAAAATTTTTAAAATTTTCATATAATCATTACCTAATCATTACAACTTTCTCAAACTTACAAACAAAATAAAAAAATAGTTTAACTTTTTCAAATTTTAAAATAAAAATAATATTAAAAATTATATTCTAACAATATATTAATTTTATAATATTTTTATTCAACTTTTTTCTCTTTTTTCCCAAAATCCCATAAGATATTTTAACTTAAATTATTTTACTACTAGTTAGAAATTATTTTATTACTATTTATAAATTTCTCATTTCATTTTATCCCATCTCAACATCCAAAGAAGGCCTAAATAATTGATATGTAAACTTTGCACTACAAGCCACCAAAGCCAAAACTACTAAAAACTAATAAGGGGCACCTTTATCCAATTCTAATGGTTAAAGTATATGAAAAATGTTTCAAGGTAGGTGACATGGAATTGTTTTCAGATAGGCCCAAATGGTAAAAGTGTTTTATCTCATTTCATCTCATTATTATAATTTTTTAAAATATTAAAACAATAATAATATTAAAAAATAATATTTTAATAATATTTTATTCAACTTTTATCTAAAATCATCTCATCTCATCTCACTATGCAAATTGTAAAAGTTAAAAATAATATTATATACAGTTATGGAGTATGCAAGTTAATAGATAGTGAGTTTTTTCATGTGAATCTCAACTTTATCCACTTTTGTCAAAAAGAGTACGTTGGACTTATACAATCTAAGAATTAGGCCTACATGGTGGGCCCCTACATCCATCCCTTTTGGCCCCCTCCTAAGGCAGGCAGGGGCATCCGCCCGCATACGGTGGGTGAATAAATGGATTGAAACCGGTTTGAAATGTCAAGGGGTGGGTGCGAGACTGGGCCTTGGGCCTACCGAATTTCACTCATCTGCCTGACCCAACATATATAATATATATCATATAGATTAAAAAAACAAAAACAAAACAAAACAAAAAAACCTAAATATAAATGCTACATTTTTCGTTCTCTACTCTCCTTTCCAACTTCTCTGTCATCTTCCCTTCATTTTCTCTTCTCTCATATGCTCTTCTCCCCATTTGTTTCATGCATCAATAGCCGTTTAGTGTGTTCACCATTAAAGGTGTAAGACTATCGGTTTGGACCGGAAAAACTAACTGAACTGATAGTTTTATTGGTTGATCTTGGGGTGTGAATTTTTAGATTGGATTGGACATCGACCGAATGTATATATATTTCAAAATATTATACATATAATATATTATTTTATATAGTAGTTGTATAAATTAATTATGTAATTTTCATTTAAGGAATCACCATTGACCATATATATAATAAAATTATTTAATATTTATTAACCATATATAAAATATTAAAGAGATCACTTAATTTTAATTCTATTAATTTAATTAATTTTTTGTATTAATTTTTCTTTCAAAAAAAGAAAAAAGTGGACATTTTCAACTGGACAGATAGCTAACGATTTGGTCTAGCAAAAATAATGGATCGAAATTTTCGGTCTGTGGTCCCGCTCGGACCGATTACACCCCAATTCATCACCCCTATTCTCTCTTATTTCTCTCCTCCATCTTCTCATTCTCTAAGTTAGCTTCTCTATGTTGTCGTGGGTCACGGCCAAGCCTCAGTCTACGACGGTAAGACCATGGCTTGGTCATGGGCTTTACCACTCAAGACTAAGGTCACAACTGTGGATATGTAAGTTAAAGGCACATGACCGCATCCGTCGTTTTGGAAGTGGTTTTGGAAGTTTTATGACTCATGGTCACAACTATGACAATCATAGGCCATAAAGATCCATCCACAAATCTCTAAAAATTTGTGCACAGATCTTTTATGACCCATGATTGTAGCCGTGTCCTATGGATCTGTGCATAGATACAATTTTATAAGTTTGTTTTAGTTTTTTATTGGATTTGTGAGATATTTATGATTATATGCAATTTTGTCAAACTTTTTTTATTTTATGAAAAATGTGTTGTTGGACGAGGTGGTCGGACGATGGTAGCGCCAATCCTCTCACCAGGCAAGTGGATGTGGATAATTGCCTTGCCTAAATGGGGATGAGGTGTGGAGGTAGATTTAGGTCCCATTTAGAACTTGAACTGAACGGAAATCATCTTAGTTCAACTCAGTTTAGTCAAATTCTAAGGCGACTCTAACATTCAAACATATGTCGTCTCTCAAATTACTAAACTCATTTCAACTCAAAACCTCTTTACACGGGGGACCCACAACATTTTTCAATTTCTCATAAATATATCGAAACTCATCTTAACATTCAAACAAATCTAAACTCATATTAGAAGGACTATATAAAACTCACTCTACTATCTCAACTCACTACTATTCATAAATAATTCAACTTATCTCAACTCAACTCAACTCAACATTCACATGAGACCTTAGTCACCCTACATTAACAAGGATGAGATGCAAGATGGGTGGCCACCCATTCATATTGAGTGGGTGGCACCCTATTAACAATGTCAATAATTTTGTTAAATACTTTGATTATTTATGAATCATCAAAGATTTTTTGTAGTACTTCATGATCATAAAAGATGTTACAAGGGTTGGATAGAGGGTATAAGAGTAAATATATTTCCATTTTTGGTTCCTAGCTGCCAACTTGAGCAATGGGTTAAATACAATCATCAAGTTGGTTAAAGCTTTTTCAATAATGCATTGATGGTTAAAGGAGTTTACATTTAGTAACAAACCTAAACTAAAATGAACACATCATCTGTTGTTTTAGCTACTTTTATGAATATTTACATATATATTCCTGTTTGAGCTATGAGTACTCCTCTGCCCTAAACCTTTCTCAGTTTCTCTCATGACTAAAAAAATCTTCTGTCCAGTACCAAGCCAGGTCAGCAGTGAACGTGTCCCTCTATGGTCAGTTTTGAAGAGGTCAGGTCTTGCATCAATCCATGAGGCTTTGGGTGGGGACCACCATAATCAGTTTTGTGGCTCACCATTACTATTGATTTAATAACCAAAAAAGAATTAATGGGAGATATTAAGAAATGTGGAAGGGAATGAGTTTGTCCGTGATATTTTAGATTGATATCAATGGGTTAAGATTTTTAGGGTCACTGGGCCACATGGTCGAAAGACATAGGCCCAAAAGCAAAGAGGAGTTTTGTAATAGGCAAGCCAGGTGAGATGGACAAACTCGATGCGATCGATAAAAAGTTCAGAATTGGTACAAACGTAGAATGAGTATATAAAAATAAATTTATAAATTAATATAATTTTATATGATATGTTATATATATTTTATAATAAAAATAATTTTATAATCTAAAATATTGTATAAAATTAAGTCAATTTGTATATTTATTTTTATATAATTATTTTGTGACTCAAGTATATTTCTCTAAAAAGTTCGACAAATTAAAATATGATGTACTCATAATGTTGCAATTAACAAAGTATTAAAATTACTATGAGAGTTGAAAAGTGGTGAGTAATGCTACTCATCATCTCAATTATCGTCATATTTTAATCATCGTATTAAATGATTGGAGACTATTTATTATATTTTACTTGTAAATATATTATCTAATACTATATTATAGGATGATGAGAAAGTGATGAATATATTTTTTCTATGATAAAACATAAAATACGGCGTATTTATGAGTTCGAATCAAATTTTTAAATAGAAGTGCTACAACGACTATAAAAAGAAATTTTAAATAGAAGTGCTAGTATTTCTCGGTGAATGGTTGTTGTAATCTTACCATAGCAGTGCATGATTCTCGCACTGGTGTAAATAGCATATATGTTCTTATTTTTGGTGTTCATTTCCTTGTAGTTTACTTTCTATACAGCTAGTAGATCTCTTGATCATCATGTACTACGATTTCCTTTTCTGTAAAACATTATCCAAGTAAAGAACAAGCCATGCATTTTGCAGGCTATTTTCCCTTTCAAAAATGCTTTGGGACTCAAATTGTATCCCGAAAGAATTATTTTATTTTATTTTATTTAGTGATTAAGGAATTATTTTTTTAGTAATATTGTGAATTATTTTTAAAAAAATATTTAAGAATATTAAAAAAAAAAAAAAATCTTTCTTCAGTGGATATTCGGGCTACATCTCCTGGTACCCTTTCCCTTTACCGGTATCAGCAGCGCGCCCAACGAGGCCATTTCCGTGGCTTCCTCATCTTCAACCTGAATTTCAGATTTGGAATTGTCAGCTTCAATCTTCATTTTCAAGTTAAACTGTGCAAAATCTGCAGCTAGGGGACAATTATATATAAAAATAGGTCCAAACATGGTAATTTTTGTACATGAGCATTTATCTAAAACTTTCCAATTTGTCACTTGTGATAGGCCTGATTTAGACATCTTTTACTTTATTTTTTAAGCGGTCTTGGAGAATTTACTTACATTATTTTTGTTATTATCTGTGAAAAACATTTTATATTTTGGTGTAGTTCTGAAAAGAAAGCAACCTATATTCTACGCAACAAGACAGCATGCACTTTCCAAGAAGCTTCATAATTACTTAAATAACTTCAAAACAAAACGAAAAAACCTTAAAAATCCTTGCTCCAGAAGATGGCTTTGTCCCTCGTAACCACTTCAAATATAGGAAAAGAAACTTGGGTTATTGATCTGCTCGATCCGGGTTTTCAAGAGTATCGATCGAGATTCAAGGGCTGGCTTTAATAAGCGAGGGAAGTGCATGGGGAATCAGCAAGCTGATTAAAAAATGCAGAAAACCAGGAAGAAATATTTCATGCTGAGTAAACTACAAGCAAGTTAACGTGCTAGTCGTCCTTATAACTCTGATAAAGTTGAGATTGCACGTAAAGCTAGCTGGATTATTGAGCTTTCTTATATTCTCAGGTCTCTTTGGTGAAGCTAGCTAGATCTTATATTGACTGGAAAAGGAAGTACTCATGAAGATGTAGCGATGTATAGCTACATATACACACACACACACACACAGATATATATATATATGGCGATCGATGTTCCTTCGGCGGATTTCAAATGCATGACGACCTTCCTTTTAAGCCATTATAATCTCATGCAATGGGATGGAGATGTCATATATATGTTGGTTTAGCCGGTTCCCTCCACGCATATGTTACTGCACAGGATGGGCAGCGACGGGTGGGGTGGAAGGGGCATCTATCATCGAATTATTCATCGACCTATCTCCCTGATCATCACATGGGAACCAGCTTGCACATCATGTGGCCAAACTAACATATATATATGTGTGTGTGTGTGTGTGTGGGGTGGGGGGAAATCAATTTCTGATGATCTGTGCATCATCAACATGAGTGGGGTGACCTCACCACGCAAGGGATGGCTAGCTCTTGGCCTATGTGGAGTTAGAATCACCATGGGAGGGAGTTCTTGTCGCACGTACATGAGCTAGGATCAGATGGTGTGTGACTAGAGCATGCAAGTAATCCCGACGATCAAGCAAGATCGTGTAAAAAAGCTAAAGATCAAGAAGACTTGGAACAATTCAAAACTTGCACATTAACAAACATCAGCTTCAAGTTCAAATCTATGTTATTATAATCGTATTATCCTTCTATTTAAGTGTTTTACAATAATTTAAACTCTTCAATATGTGTGGAATTTCTATGTAAACACCTTATATATATATATTATATATATATATATATATTTATTTATATAGTATGGACTGGTTTGTAGGTATATATATATAGAAAACAAGCCATATATTACTCTATTGCAAATACTCATTACTTGTAATATATTATATTAGGAACGATAAAAAGAAAAAGTAAAGTAAAAAATGAAATCAATCATACACGATACAATATTTATGTAATTCGACAATATGTCTACGTTTAAAGAGTTGCAGAGAATTTTATTATCTTGAAAGTTAAATACACGATGCGGCAATACAATATGTGGTCGAACAAAATAATATATATATATATATATATATTTCGTACAACCAATGAATTTAATTAAAACATGCTTTCCCTTGTAGAAAATATTCAACTCATTAATTTCCTAGCACGTTTTTTTCCTTAAATGAAGCAACTTGGATCGAGTAAGGAATTTATCTTTAATTGTCTCCACTTTCAGCTCATTTATTTGCCATCCCTTTCCCCCAATTTTCTGTTTAGATTGAGAAATCATCTTATATCATCATTACAAATTTTTCAAATTTTCATATAAAATATAATAAATAATTTAACTTTTTCAAATCTCAATTCAACATTTTTAAATTCTAAAACAATAATAATATTAAAAAATAATATTCTAACAATATTTTATTCAACTTTCAACTTTCATGATCTAAAACCATCTCATCTAATTTCACTATCCAAACAACCCCTTAGTTATTTCAGTTTAATTCCTTCCATTTATTTTGCATAACTCCCTTCAATTTAAACGTTTTGTTTTGACATGCCTGCACAAATTTGGTAGGTCTTAATACTCTCTTGTAAGACATAAATTAAGTACCAATAACTTATAATCAAGACTTGGTTCATTAATATAAGGCTTGCTTCTTCTTCTTCTTCTTCTTTTTTCTAAGCAATATTAGGTACATAACATTGCTGATCATTAATTCCTCATGTTCCTCTCTCCATATACATCATGTGTTATTTCTCTTCCATGTGAAAGCTAGCTGCTGGGACCTTATTATAATCCATTTCCTAATGTTACTAATTAGGATTACACAGTGTTCAAACCCCCATGGATTTTAGAGAACACGAAAATACAACTTTGCTAGGGGGGGTCGCCAATAACCAAATTAGGGTTTAATTAATCTTTGTTGTGATACCCCCATATTGATAAGCATTGATAAGGGTAAGTGTTGTATAAAATTCTATTTTGCTTGAAAATGATAAGCTTTTACTATTTATAATACTTTCAAATGAGTTCTAATTATATCATTGAATAGTCATTGTCGAGGCACGGCAAAAAAAAAACTACTTTTTTCAGTGACAAGAATGTCCCCGAAAATAGTAACAAAATGGACGTATATAGTACTTATAATTTCGGTAATTTTTTGATTATCTCATCAAACTGTTGCTGCTGTTAAAGTTCCCCAAATAACATTTTGATGGCTTTTAAAAGTTGGGGTTTTTGCACTTGAATGGGTAATGCGCCCTAGCGGCCGCCCATCGTTTATTGTTGGGTATACCACTAATGTAAATATTTTTTTTCTTTTTTAATTATTAAGAAAAAAATTAAATAATATATAATTTTACTAATAATCACTTCTTTTATCATTAAACAAAAAAAATTAAAATATTTCGAAAAGGGCCTAATTAACTACGCATTTGAATTTGGGATTTGGTATTTAATTACAAGGCGATGGGTCTATTCCCTTTCTTTTTCACTTCATGACTAATATTGTCACTACAAATTGTACAAAATGATCACTTTGATTTGATGGTTTAGATCTGTTTGTTTTACCTTATTTAGTTCCATCACTCAAACGCAAGGCACCATCATCTTCACAGAATGCATACAATCCCCTCTGATGTAAGACATGCAGTAGTTCCACGTTTTCCGTATCAAACATAGTCTTAGTTCCCAACTTGACACGCTTCAAGCCTGACTTAAAGCCCTAAAACTAAAAAGTGTTTCAGTCAAAGAGGGGTTTTTGTTTTTGTTGGTTTCATTGAAACCCTAAAAAACCATCAAATTGATATCAGTCACGTAGTTATGGGGAAAGAGTCAGATAGAGAGAAAAAGAGACCAATGGTCAAGAAGGTGCAGTGAAACTAACAAGGCCAATAAACATCAGATAAAAGCAGTTGGCCTAGCTTTTTCAGGACCCATAAACAAAACCTCCTCTTCTGTGTCACTTAGAAAGTTTCTTGTCCACCAACTCAAAATAGAAATGCTCCTGATCAATTGCTTTCTGGCCTCTGTCTTTATTAAGTTCTCTATATCTTCCTCTCTCCTTCCTACAATATTTCATAAACAAGAAGGAGAAGGAGAAAAGGTGAGTACTGAGGAGGAGAAGTAAGATTGTGAGATATGGGGAGAGGAAAGATTGAGATCAAGAGGATAGAGAACTCAAGCAACAGGCAGGTCACCTACTCAAAGAGGAGAAATGGGATCATAAAGAAGGCCAAGGAAATCAGTGTTCTATGCGATGCTAAAGTTTCCCTTGTGATCATCGGGAGCTCCGGAAAGATGCATGACTATTGCAGCCCTTCAACTCCGTACGAACTCTTTTTTCTTGACTTTTGTTTTCCTATATATATATATTGATCTCTGGGTGCTTGGGTTTTCTTTGATCTTTGTTTTCCCGGAGAAAAAGGAACAAAAAAAAGGTGTTTTCTGACTCTCTCTCTCTCTCTGGGGGTTTGGGGTATATGGGAAATACTATATTTTGATGATGAAGGCTGGTTGATCTCTTGGATGATTACCATAAGCAGTCTGGGAAGAGGTTGTGGGATGCGAAGCATGAGGTGGGTTTCGATACTCTCTCTCTCCGCCGGTACTCCCTGTCAATCTTTTACTTAAAAAACTTCTAATGCATGGTTCTTGCTTTGTCCATGGGAAAATGACCTGGTTTTTTTGCTAAAAGTATGTTAAGAAACATGAACTACGAATTTTATGAACAGATCCACAAATGGGATGCTCTCTCTCTCTCTCTCTCTCTCTCTCTCTCTCTCTCTCTCTCTCTCACGCACAATATTCCATTGTTTTTCACCGATCGAGAAAGAAAACTAAAAAACTACATGAATTGTAACATCTATAAACAGATCTGGTAACAAAACATTATTCCCCACCTTCCTTTTCCTTGCTAAAACATTGCAACAACCGAATGCATAGATAGGCGCCGTTACATATAATAAATGTATTTAATTCGTGGACAAGATGATCTACGTCTGTCTTATGCAGTTTCTTGACTAGAAGCGTAGTAAACAGAAGATACACAACTTCTACTTATCAGATCTGCAATTTGGTTTTTCTGAAAAAAAAATAAAGTAACCAGCAGATCTGCTAAATAAAGTCTGACACTCCAAGAATTTGTATATTTATTTTTGTTTTTCCTTTTTGCCGTTGAGACAAACTAATTTTTAGGGTTTCCAAATGTGTCAAACTCACAGAACCTCAGCAATGAAATTGATAGAATCAAGAAAGAGAACGACAACCTGCAGATTGAGCTGAGGTGGGGGTTTTTCTTTTTTCTTTTTTCTTATGGCTTTAGCTCTCCCTCTCTCATTCTCTCACTTTTCCGTGTTGACGTGTGTTTCAGGCACTTGAAGGGGGAGGATATCTCATCAATGAACGACGCCAAAGAGCTCATGCTCCTGGAGGAAGCCCTTGAAAATGGTCTTTCCAGTATCCGCGAGAGGAAGGTTAGAATCCAAGTACTAGTTATTTGGCCTAAAGTCTTAATAGGGCATAGATCGAAGAGATGGTTTAACGCCATTTGTTTTTTGTTTTTTTGTTTTTTTTGTGTACATGCATGGCAGATGGACTTCTGGAAGATGGCTAAGAAAAATGTACGTGAAGATCATAAATGAAAGACTTCACCATATTGCCTCGATTGAGCTTAATTTTATACCCTATGAATGATGGATCAATTAATTATTAGCAATATTATCTTGGTAGCCTATAATATTTTGTCTTTGATGGTTGTTGAAGTTACACATGCAAAAGAGCTTGTCAATCTTCCTAAATTAAGTATGTATATGGAATATTTGCTCATCTTTGCTTGACATTTCTGCCTGGATATTGCGCATGCAGGAGAAGATTATGGAAGAGGAGAATAAGCACCTTAATTTGATTCTGGTATTAATTATTCTCCCCATCTTTTCTTCAAGCATGTCTGCACACGAAAGTCAGTGCATGAATCGTATGATATCTATCAAGTATTCCTGTTGCATGTAAAAGTAGTTATAGTTGTTAATATTTCCAAAACTTGTTCATGTTTGTGAACATAAAAACTTTCAGATCGATTGCAAATTCCATATTTAACACCCTAAAGATCATCACTAATTCCCTGCTTAATTTTCTGCAAGCAGCACCAACAGGAGATGGCGATGGGAACAAGCAGAGATGTGGACGATAGATATGATCAGCAGCGACTGATCAGGGATCACTATAATTCTCAGATACCTTTTGCCTTCCGTGTGCAGCCAATTCAGCCAAATCTACAAGAAAGGATGTAATAGGAGTAGTGGTACTACTCATGCTCCTGATGGCATATATCGATCTAATGAAGCTAGCTCTGATCTCTAGCTTGCTAGCTAGCTAGAATATCTTTTGAAAAATAACTTTAAAATAGCTTTATTTCCATGGTTTGTAACAGCTAGCTAGACTTGATCATGCATTTTCCTAGCTTTGTGCTAGCTAGCTTCTAATTAAGCTTATTATAAGTACTTAGTACTTAATTAAACGTCCTAGCTATCCTGATCTTATAAATAAAGTGTGTGAACTTGGATTGTCGTGCGGCTACTAATTCATCATGTAGACCTACTATATATGGTATATTGGTATGACTATGTTCGACCTAGCTAATTTTATAATCTAGATTATTTATATATAAACCTGTTTTGGGCTACTTAATTATATATATATATATATATTTATATATGACATGAACTACACGTGATATTCTCATATCTGATAGCTTATCATGATCAGGTCAAAATATACAGATTGATAGGATCAAATGGAATAAGGTCATATATACTCGATCCTATCAATATATATATATATATATATATACACTTTTATATATTGTGCTACTAGCATATATATACATTTATTGTGCTATATATTTTAACTTGAATTGTTAAACTATTGGTTAAGAAGCATTTACCCATTGTGAAATAGAGTATACGAAGAAAGAAGAAAAGTAATATGAAGAGAATGAACTGAAGTGAAAACTGTAACTCAAGATTGTGATCCTTACATTTACAAGTAGCTCTCTATTTATACATAGAGAGAACATAGGAGAAATATAAAACTATAAAACTGAATTAACCAACCAATGAAAATATTACATGTGTCCCAAGTCACTACTTTATAGTATACTAATCTATAATAATCCCCCTCAAGATGATGTGTATATATTATGCACATTCATCTTGGAGGATTCAAATGTTTTAAAGCCTAAAGGTTTAGTCATAAAATCTGCAACTTGATGAACAGAAGTAACATGTAAAGTAGTGAGTAAACCTTCTTGAATTTTCTCATGCACCAAATGATAATCTAATTTAATATGTTTAGTTCTTTCATGATAAATGAGATTGGTTGCTATATGAAGTGTAGCTTGATTATCACAAAATAAAAGAGCTGGCTAATGATGTAATTGATGCAGATTAGTAAACAATGCTCGAATCCAAGTAATTTCACATACTGTGAAAGCCATTGATCTATATTCAGCCTCTGCAGAAGATTTAGAGATTGTGTGTTGTTTCTTGGACTTCTATGATACAAGTGAATCACTAATATATGAAAATACAATACCTACTCACTGATCTATGAGTATCTGGACAAATAGTCCAATCTGAATCTGAGAAGGTTTTAATATGAACATTTGAAGAAGCTGGAAAAAATAGGCCTTGACCAAGAGCCAACTTTAGATATCTAAGAATTCTTAATGCAGGTTATAAATGTGGTACATAAGGACTAGCCAAAAACTGACTTAGATGATGACTGCATATGTAATATTTGGCCTGGTATGAGTTAGATATAGTAGTTTGCCAATTAATCTTTTGTAGGCAGAAATATCATCAATTATGTCGCCATCTTCTTTTGACAGTTTACTACGAGTATCCATGGGAAAAAGAACTGGTTTGGCAACAACTAAACCAATATATGAGATTAATTCTAAGGTATATTTTCTTTGAGACAAAGATATTCCCTCCTATGAGCGTGCTAGTTCCATTCTAAGGAAAAATTTTGCTGGCCCCAAATCTTTCAACTTAAACTGGGCACTTACGCTTGCTTTTATAGATTCAATAGCAATCAAATCACTGTTAGCAATAAGAATGTCATCGATATAAAGCAATAAGGTCACAAATGAATTTTCTTCCTTTTTAGTAAACAAGGATTAATCTGCTTTTGATTGTGAAAAACCATTATCAAATAGCATATATTTGAACATAGAATTCCATTGTCTGGGGCCTTATTTCAAGCCATATAAAGACTTTTGCAGTTTGCACACTCTTGTGTCCCCCTTACTAAGATAACCAGGAGGTGTTTTCATGAAAACTTCTTTATCTAAATCTCTATATAAGAAAGCATTATTGACATATAAATGAAAAAGATGCCAATTATGGATAGCAGCAAGTGCTAACACACTCCAGACAATAACTATCTTTCTCACCCAATAAGGCAAATACCAACTTATATTCTTGGGCTGCCTCCAACATAAAAAAATGTTGAATTCCATCGCATAGTCAAATCAGTACAAATAACTTTTTTTGATGTTATGCCCGCAGACCTCGCAGAAACCTTGAATTTCTCCAATCTTGCAGGAGAAGATCTCACCTATCTCACAGCAGTCCTAACCCGAACAATAGATTCATGAAGATTTTTCATACCGTCACTGACAATAAGATTGAGAAGATGTGCCGCACACCTTACATGCAAATACTCACCACCCAAAATTGTCTTATTTTCCTTTCTACGAAAGGTCTTAAGATATCTCAATGCGGCATCGTTAGACGAGGCATTATCAACTGTGCATGTCACAACGCGTGTCCCCCACTCCTTTATAGCGGCCTCCAAGGCCCTCACAATCTTCTCACCCTTGTGATTGGTAATTTGACAAAATTTGATAATTTTCTTATGTGATGTCCAATTATCATCAACAAAATGACAAGTCAACGACATATAATTAAAATTTTGGATCGATGTCCAACAATCAATGGTAAGGCAAACAAACTGACCCGCCAAAAAACCTCTCAACTTCTCTTTTTCAGATTGATAATGTTTTTTTACATCCTTTGCCACTATGTGACGAGAAGGAAGTCAAAACTTTGGTTTCATGTAGTGACAAAACGCTTGGAACCTTTCCCCATCCATAATTTGAAAAGGTAACTCATCTATGATGACCATACAAGCTAAGTGTATCTTACACTCCTCATTATCATACTTCGTGTACCCCTTCAACTCAATACCCCCACTACTCCCATCCTCCATTTTTTTAACTCCAATTTTTAACGTAGATTGACTCTTCTCTTGCAAAGATTTTAGAATTGGACTTTTTTTACATTGCACTTCTAAGTGCACTTTTAATTATGAGGTGCCATATTTCCTATAGTGGCATTCATAAATTTTACCGCAATGATTACACTTGACTTGAGGGTTATTAGGATCACCACTGTGACGCCCCCAAATTCCGCTTGGGATTAAACGGACATTTGAAGCGTCGAGACATGCAACACAAGGTTACCTGCCCCCGTTCATGACAGATAAGATGCAATGTTCCTAACATGCATCTAGCATTATGCAATATTCGCAGCGAATAATTTTTCTCTTTAGCAAAACTATGCACCAAACCAAAAATATCCCAAATACTTGAAACATATTTCATACATAAAGGCATACTAAAAAGCCGTGATCACCACACTAGTCTAAAATGGTTGTGATCAAAAGAATACTTGAGATACAACTCCAAAAGTACAAGTATTAACCTAAGTTAAATACTATACCATCATCAACATCGCACCGTGGCCTAGTCGACCGTATTCAGTTGGTCAGATTCCAATTCTCCTTTGGGTCCTGTAACAAGATCTACCATTCGGGGGGAATGGTAGTTGGGACTACCACAGTGAGATTTGATTACAAATCTCAGTAAGTTAACATAAAACTTATACACAGGTTAAAAATGCATGCATGGCAGTAAAAGCATAAATGCATAATTATAGTCATACATAAACATAGTATAACTTGACATATAGCATGACTTAACCAGAACTTAAGCGTGAACTGAACTTGACTTAACATGGCATGAACTTAAGCTTAAAACATAACATGAACAATCAACATAACATGAACGTGAAACATAACATGGACATGAACATAACATAACATGAACGTGAGCTTGAACGTATCATAAACGTGAACATAACATGATGTGAACATGAACTTGGAACATAACATGAACATGAACATAACATGTACGTGAGCATAACATAACATGAACTTGATCTGAAACTTGACTTAACATAAACTTGGAATCTTATTTAATTGTCTTGATTAATAACGTGCATTAATACGTACTCCACAGTTGTTGTGGCCCCACGTATTCAAGTAACATAAAACATAATACGTACTCCACAGTTGTTGTGGCCCCACGTATTCTACATGTCACAATTGCTGTGTCTCATGTAGTGTATGCTCCACAGTTGTTGTGGCCCCATACTTCATGCTCCACAGTTGTTGTGGCCCCATGAATTCACATAACATAAAATATAATACGTACTCCACAGTTGTTGTGGCCCCACGTATTCTACATGTCACAATTGCTGTGTCTCATGTAGTGTATGCTCCACAGTTGTTGTGGCCCCATACTTCATGTAACATAAAATATAATACGTACTCCACAGTTGTTGTGGCCCCACGCATTATAAGTAACATAAATATAATACGTACTCCACAGTTGTTGTGGCCCCACGCATTATAAGTAACATAACATTAAATATAATACGTACTCCACAGTTGTTGTGGCCCCACGCATTATAAATAACATAAAATATAATACGTACTCCACAGTTGTTGTGGCCCCACGCATTATAAATAACATAAAATATAATACGTACTCCACAGTTGTTGTGGCCCCACGCATTATAAATAACATAAAATATAATACGTACTCCACAGTTGTTGTGGCCCCACGCATTATAAATAACATAACATAAATATAATACGTACTCCACAGTTGTTGTGGCCCCACGCATTATAAGTAACATAAATATAATACGTACTCCACAGTTGTTGTGGCCCCACGCATTATAAGTAACATAAAATATAATACGTACTCCACAGTTGTTGTGGCCCCACGCATTATAAATAACATAAAATATAATACGTACTCCACAGTTGTTGTGGCCCCACGCATTATAAATAACATAAATATAATACGTACTCCACAGTTGTTGTGGCCCCACGCATTATTATAACATAACATGTCTTATCTTTCTTAATGCATGTGATATTATTTAATATCATATACTTTTCTAACATGGCGTATACTTGTAAATGGCATAATATGATTTAATCATAAACATTTCATGGCATACATGTATCATATGGCATACTTAACATGGCATACTTATAACATACATCATTGTATGGCAGAAAAGATTATTTAACAGATAATTATTCATGAGAGATTAAATCATACGTAACAGATAAACATGTAATGACATAGCATGACATGGCATATACGATAACATACATACATAAATTGTAGTTCTCTTACCCATCACACATACACAATAAACTGATAGTAAGTTAGAGGCTAACTTACCTCGATCGTCGCGTTCTATGAGAATAGAGCGCGAGACACGAGGAACTGCACAACAGCTGGAAGAGGAACACTCGAGTCCTTAAGATTTTCACTTCTGAACTCAATTGCCATATTGTAAGCACTTGCAACACCACGGCCAACTTGAGGTTTCACTATACTCGGAAGAGATAAATTGACTTCAGAAAGCCTTTGCACTAAAACAAGTTCATTAAAATTATCAATAACAACCAAACAAACAACTCATTTCTCAATCCATATACTCTTAGCCATAGTCAACCACAAGATGACACCAGTCATCCCGGACTATAATCCATATCATCACTGCTTCGGGACACTGTCATACAGTTTCCCAACATTACACCATACGCTCCACACTTCTCTGCTACGCCATTCAACCCTTCGTGACACGCCATCCGATGTATCACGACTTAATACAGAGTACACTCACGTGAACTCTCTTCCATCCACACTACAATACCCATCACTGCGATACACGTCTCACGGTGCATCGCTACGCGACACGGAGTACGCGCTACGCGTACTTCCTTCGCTACAACTCTCATCAACACGATGCACATCACACGATGCATCGCCATACAACACGGAGTACACTACATGCGTACTCCCTTCCTTCTACGACACACATCACTACAGTGCACGTCGCGCGGCGCGTCGCTGCATTACACAGAATACGCTACACGCGTATTCTCTTCACACAACCCGCCGTATCACATCTACGGCATCCATCTCACGCCTATACTTCACAGCACAGTCCACAAAATACACAATCAAACGCAACACTTCACAACCACACTTCGCTTCACAACTACGCAACGAATTCCACAAATACAACTACACAATCCACAAACCAACTAACTATTTTAAACGTAAAATAACTAGAGATAGAAGGTTATACCATCGACGGGATAACCCGTGCGTCGCTCGTTGTTCGTCACGAACATGCGTCGGAGGAACGTACGTGGCGGCGTACGGTGGCTGTCCACCACATAAAGTGGTAGTTTGGGCTTGAGAAAGGCTAGGCGTGGTCTTGGAAGACTCATGATTTTACAGCTGTCGGTGAAGAACAAATTACGTGATTTACGGAAAAGATAATCTATACGCGTGATTCCAGATGAGGGTAAAGACGAGAGAGATGTGATTGCTGTCGGGAAATAATCCAAAACTGATAATTTTAGCGGGCTGTTACAACCACCCTCTAGTTTGGTAAAGTAACACAAACTATGGAAGCAGATTTTTTGTTAGGCTTGGGGGCAGGGCAAGGGCAAGGGATAGGGATAGAGGCAGGGGTACCCTCAACAGGGGAGCTTGCACTAGAATCTATCGGCATTTCCATTAGCTCAAACAAACAATAAATTTGAAATTATAGCAAACATGAAAAGTATTAACATCCAACCAAATGCAATGCATTCCAAAACAGGTTTATAATAGTAATTAGAATCTTCATTAATTCCAACCCACATAAATTAATAACATGCCAAACATATGAAGTACTGAGCCCTATATATAACATATTTATTGTTCAACTTGCAAGGCACTTTTATAAAAACATATTATTTATTAATTTATTTTTTAATAGTTAAGAAAATAATTATATTTTTTAAATTAAAATAAAATTAAAAAAAAACAAAAAAAAGTTTGACAATGGGGAGTGGGGATATTAATTATCATCGATGAAATAATTGCGTACCTACACTACTACGTACACATAGAGAAAATCATATCCCTTTGAAATAAACACATTGTAATAATCTTTTTTAATAGTAAAAATTAGATTCCTTAATAAATCAGATTCTTTGGTCTTTACAAAAATCTTGTATGTAAACCTTAAAGTTATGGATCTGCAACCTTAAAATCTAAAGTGGCATCGAGTCAGTTCAAAGAACTCTTTCTAGGATATGAGAATATTTTGAATGATTCCAACTAATTTCATTGCTAAACATAAAAGTATTTCATATATTTTAGCTGTGTTCTTTTCCCATAAGCACCCACGGTTTTATAAGCATTGCAAAAAAGCTACATGTATAGAAGGGTAATTTCTATTTATTGTGTTTGTTGGATTTCCATTGTTGCTTCTTTTTTCCAGCCGTGTATATGTATTTGTTTTGTTCTTATTTCAAATAAATATTATTTCCGTCATTCTTGATTTCTATTTTAATTACTTTTTTTTTTATCGATGGTTTCTGTTTTAATTACTTAGATAGTATCTTTTGTCCACATTGGAAGTTTAGCTTTCAGTGGAACAAATATTACAATCAAACATAAAGAACATGTATTTAAATACAATCTCACTATCTCTGAAATTCAAATGAAAGAAAGAACACCCACCAAATTGCACTATTTATATTTATTTATATTGCCAATTGCAATAAAAAGGAAAAAAATTGGACCGTGTCTTTTGTAATTTACACAAAATCGAAATAAATCGCAAAACCGTAAAATATTCTAAACAATCGAATCATTCCATAAAATCCAACCAAAAGGATTTTATAAAAACAAATTTACACAAAATTGAAATAAATCACAAAACCATTTTAAACAATCAGATCCATCACTGATCACTCATCACACACATGCACATTCAATCCTCTAGAGCACACAAATCACAATCCCATCCTTCATTTAATTCCATAAAAATTAAAAATTAAAAAAAAAAAGAGATGAGAATTCGGACAGACTTACCTTCGACGACAACGGTGAACACAGATGACGAGGACTCGAGGAGGTAGCTGAGGTGGCGACAAGGAGCACAGACGGCGGCAATAGAAGTCATGGCGAGACGATGGGGCACTAGGGGGCCGGGCAGCTTCTGTTCAAGGGGGGGTGGGTTCCGGGGTGGGGTGGGGTATTTAAGGGGTGACGGACCACCCCGTACCGCCCCCGCCCATGAGTCAAACTACGGGTAGGGGAACCCCTTCCACCCGCTATGTGGGCGGGGTAATCCATCCTGCCACACAGGGGCTGGGCGGGGTAGCAGCGACACAGCGGGGGCGGGGCCCAGCTACCCATCCCTAGTGGGGAGCTAGAGGAAGAACTCAATGACTTATCGAGAAAGAATTTAATGACTTATCTCTTATCAATTGACTTATAAAGAGAACTCGTTTAGATTCAGAGATGAGATGTGATATTTTTAGATAAAAGTTGAATAAAGTATTATTAAAATATTATTTTTTTAATATTATTATTATTTTAAAATTTGAAAAAATTGAATTGAAATTTAAAAAATTTGAATTATTTATTATATTTTTTGTAAGATTTGATAAAATTATAATGATGTCATGAAATGAAATGAGATGAGATAAAATACTATTTGAATCCAAACCAATTATTAGCTAGATGTTTCTCAAGGAAAAAAAAATCAAAAGTATATTTTTTTTAAAATCAAAATTATTAATTTACTTTGATATACATTACGTTTTTCTTTTATTCGGACATTTCTCGTTATTTAATCTTTCTCAACTCATCTCATCTAATCATTATAATTTTATTAACTTTAAACACAAAAAATAATAAACAATTTTAACATTTTTAAAATTTTTAAATAATAATAATATTAAAAATTAATATTTTATATAACTTTTAATTTTCATTTTAATACAACTCAACTCAACGTATAAACGTATATTATACTAAATCTTAACATTTAATTAAGTAAAAAAGTAGAAGGAGCTTTTCATTTGACAATTGACGCCAACAAACAAAAAGTGAAAAACAAAAGGATTAAAAAAGAGAAATAAAGTCGAAGACAATGATATAAAGTGCAGTGACTAGAAAGCCCTTGAAGGACACGTGTCGTCCAAGTCCCAAAATTCCACGCAGACAACCCTAAGGAAATTGGTTGTATAGGGCTAAAACGGTCTATCTGCAGATTCAGCACCAGAATTTAGTGACCGGTCGGAGACCTTTCTTTCTGCTTTCTTCTGACTGTTTTTGTCGACGACCCCGACGTCCCACCCCAACCAATTCTCTCTCTCTCTCTCTCTCTCTCTCTCTCTCTCTCACTCACTCTCTCTCTCTCTCTCTCGGGCGCGCGCGCGCGCGCTGAAAGGAAGAAGGAAGAGTTAGCATAATATAGGAAACCCATTTTGTTTATTTCGTTATTTTTGCTTTCAATCTATTGCCTGCACGGTGCACAGGTATTTACTTCTCTCAATTCTATTTGCGCGTCATATTTTTGTTCTTTTTCGGATTGGTGGGGCTTTGTTTTTGTATTTTTTAATCTCCATGTGTATACATATGTCGATATTAGTAACCGCATTATGGTTACAATCTGACTAAAGTTTTTTTTTTTTTTTAAATGTGCAGAGTGATTTTTCTAGGGTTTTCTCTATGCGGTTAGAATTCAAACGGCTTCGTCGCAGGTACTGATTTTATGGTTTTTTTTTTTTAGTTTGAAGAAGTTTGGCGATTGTTAACAGAGTCAGGGCTTGATTGGACGGTGATTGGGGCATTGCATTTATTGGTCCCGGTTATAATTGGTTTCGGAATATTATATTGATCAGGTTTTCCGATAAAGTACTGGGTTTACATTGGATTATGATTAATTTCTTGAGTTGTAGATGGGCTCATGTGAAAATTTGGCTATAATTGAGAAATCGTTATGTGGGTCAGTTCTTGAGCAGAACTTGAACCTAGAATTTTCAGTTCCATGTGTATCGGAGCAGCGGTCTGGCTTGGAGGTGGCTTACAGATTGTTTGAATCTAAGGCTTACCCCCCAAATGCTGTGGATAGGTGTCCGGATTTTTGTATGGTTGGTGATACTGGTGTGAGCTCCAGTGAGATTACGGAGGCAAAGAAGGCTTTTACTACTGATAGCGATGGATTGGTGATTGAGAGACAAAATGTGCACGATTTGATGCTGGAGAATGTACAGGGCAGTGAATGTAGTATCAGAGGGGACTGTATGATTGAGATTCAGACTCAAAATGGTGCATCGTGCCTAGAGGATAGAGGATCTCAAGGTGAGTATGACTGTGAAACGCCCTTCGAATCTGTACAGATGACTGGTTCACAGGGGAATTTTGCTCAACTGGATGAGATAGATCATAGGAGTGTCAGCGTTTCATCGCCAGGTATAATGGAGGTTATCAATGAGAAGAGTGGTGATTTAGCTTGGTTAGAGACTGATGCTCATAATAAAATATCTTATTCAGACGGTCATGAAATGCCCTTGGAATTAATGCCAATGACTGATTTCCCAAATGGCTATGCTCACCAGCAGGAGCAGGAGGACACTAAGAACATTGGTGATCTTCCTTTGGAGGTTATGGATCAGAAAAGTGATGCTTCAGCAAGGACAGAAGCTGATGTTCACAACTGGATTTCACCTTCAGAGGGTGGTGAAATTCCTTTGCAAGTCTTACATGCAGGTGACTCGGTGAGCTATGGTGAGCAGAAGTGTGATAAGAGTGATGAAGAGACTGTTGGCGAGCTCTCTGTTGAAAGGGTTAGTGGGATTTTTCAAAGAACAAGTGATATTGATACATTCTTTCAAGCATTGCCTCCACAGGGATGCCAAAGGGCCTTGGAAAGTTTACATATGTCTGAATTACCAAGCATCTCTGCCCAACAAAATGATTGGAAGAATGATAATGGTGTTTGTGGTGTTTGTGTAGAAAGGGTTCCAAAGGTTGTGGAGGATAAAAGTGATAGTACAACTGTTGAACTGGGTACCACTATATTACCATTAGAAGAAAATTCCTGCAATTTAAATGAGGGTGCTGCCAATATAACTCATAACTGTACTTTTGAGAAATCATTTTCTCCCCCATCTTGTCAACCCTTCAGTATTGTCAATCCTAATACATCAAAGGACAAGACAGATGAGGATATTATTGCTTCTCTTAATTCTAGCAGTGTGGCTGAATGTTCTGGACATACAGATAATGAAGGAAAAGATACTGTCGGTATTGGTTGTGGTTTTGAAACCAAATGTCCTGAAGTTGTGTCCTCATCTTCTCGAAGGAAGGGCCAGAGAAATAAATCAAGCCAAAAGATTAATAAAAAGAGGGCTGAAAAGAAACGCAAGAACACATCCCATGTTCTACAACCGTGTGGAAGTATCAAAATTGTTTTGGAGGCTGCAAGACTGAAAAGAAGCTCTTTGTCAAAACCAGCTCGTTCTTCTATTTGGGGATCATTGGAGAATATCACTCAATTTTTTGAGCAGAGTAATGGGATCTATGGGTTCGATCAAGTACAGAAGAAAGGATTGGGAAAAGCAAGGGGTGGCCGACGAAGTGGAAAGCAGAACAAGAGGCAAGCAAGTGGAAGCTCACAAGGGTCAAGGGGAAATTGTCGTGCTTCAACTAGTCGTGTTCGTTTGAAGGTTAAAGTAGGAAAAGTAGCAGCTGAAAGTTGTCTGAACAATATAGATCCAAAGTTTGTTGATACTTCAGTATCCTCCAATGTTAACATTAGTGATTATGGGACAGATTTGTTTTCTGGAACAGGTTTAGAACTTCCGAAATTTGCCGGTTCTGTTGAAGATAAATCACAGGAAGATGGACAACTTGCAAATAAAGACACTGAGGGAGCCAATACTATAGATAAGGCACCTGGTGATGCAGAAATTTATCTTGGGGTTCCCTCCCATGTATTGGTCGATGCATTGGGGGGGGCAATTGGGAATAGTTGTATAGATTCTGGAACTTCGCCTGATTCAGAAGTTATCAATTTGACTCCAGATGCCCAAGTCACTACAAGACATCATTTATATTTGCATGACGCTCTTTTGAGTTCCTCCAAAGATGTTGCTGCTCAAGAACATCGTACTAACAGTAAGAGGGGTAAGAAGAAGAGGATCCCTCATTCACGTAACTTTGTTCTGCAGGATGGATCACCTGGTCCAACTTGCATAAACAAAGCTAAAACATCGAAGAAACAAGGATGCAGACAACATATGGGCGATAGACTTTGCTCTGGAGAGATTTTCACTTCACTCACCAGCGCAATTGCTTCAAGCAACTCGTCAAGCAACAAGGAATTGTCTATGGAACCATTGGTTTTTCCAAAAGAGACGGAACACATAATGCTTGGAGAGGCTTGGAAAGAGGACAGTGCTGTGGAAGCCAAAACGCCTTCCATCCTACCTGTTGAGTCACATGATTCCCAGAATTTGCCTCCTCCTACGAAAGCTTTGGCGTGTAAACTTTCAAAATCTGGTAGAGTGAGCAAAGGCAGGTCCAAAGCTTCTGAATCAGCTGACAAGAGAGGGAATGTGCGTAGACAAAAGAGGGAGAAGCAGCCGAAGTCTGCCAATAAGTTCAAAGTCGAGGAGAAGGTTGTTTGTAATCAAATCTTTCACAAAGTGGAAAGTCAGCCAGAAGGTGGTAATACTCTGCCTGTGGCCATGTGATTTTTTTTTTTTTAAACATTTTAGGACTGGCAATGTCTCCCCTGAATGTATAATAATTTTGTAAATGTGTCGTCACCATGTACACGTGCTCAGCAAAGGATGTTGTTTAACTCTTCCCTTTGAGATACTTTCAAATTAGGCAGTTCAAAGTCTGCTTCTTACTTAGCTTGACTTGATATTGTAGGAGATCACAATGCTGATAGCGTTGGGAAAACTGACACTGGTGACAATATTGCAGTCACAAACAAATCTAACTTGAACGTGGTACCAGGTGGCTTAGAGGAGCAGCATCCACCCCCCCGTAAGGCGTGGGTTCTATGTGACGTGTGTCATAAATGGCGTCGTATACCAGCTCTGCTTGCAGATTTAATTGATAAAAAAAATTGCACATGGTACACCATCTTTTATACCTGTCTTTACCATTACAAACATTCTATAGTAATGTAGAAACCTTAAGAAGCATGGTATTCACATCTTTGTCAGTGTATTAGATTCTAATACATTTTTTTATAAGTAGATTGTCATACATGTTTTATTCATCGAGACAGTATCTTTATTGAGTTTTTATCTATAGTTTGGGGTAAAATGGCTTAGTGATTACTTACCAAAAAATGTTTGGGATGATAATCACTTGGTAGGGAAAATATGTGAATAACTTGATTCTATTCATTTAGTTTGGTGCTGGCAATTACATGCTTTCAATTCATGAGAGATGGCTGAAAATTTTCTGAATGCAAGTATGATTTATTGACTAACTGAATAAAAGAAAGCCCAGGCAAGCAAACACTTTTCTCATGATGTAGCTAGAGAATACTGGAAATTCTTTAACTTCAATATGTCAAATCTCCTATCACACAGCCTTTATCTAGGCTCGGGATATGCTTAACCTCTAGGGGTTGCCTGAAGTGGTCAAAGCCTGGTCTTGATGGTATACTCCCTCCAGGTCTAAGATTCGAAACCTTGAGTGCAAACAATTTCTAGGGACCATAAGACTGGAAAATTTCCCTTGATGTACTTGCGGGAAACTCCTTGCCGATGTCCTGTGCACCCTTGAGATTTAGTCGGGACTTCACACCGGACAACCTATGCAAAAAAAAAAAAAAAAAGTAAATAAATAAATCTTGGCTTGGGATGTGCCTTCAATAGGATTTGGACACATAATTTTCTAGTAAGGAGGCCCATGACTAGTAACTGAAAATTTTCAACTGTGCTTGTTTTAAGGAAGCTTTTGTGGTGGGTCACTTGCAGTTTCCTAATGATTTTGCTTGGTGGGATGTGGATTTATCCAGAGTTGCACAAGATTGGGAGCCTGAGAAGGAATGGTTAAGACAAACTTTGTTGGGCCCCTTCAAAGCATGGGATGTTTGAAGCGAGGTCATTCAATAATGTGTTATCTTACCATAATGCAACCCATTCCCATAATTTTATAAATCTCATTTAAGGGGGAGGAGAATTTCATTAGGTCTGCCTGCTTCTCGTGGAAGAAAAATGCTTGGAGCTAGAGTTAAAATGAAACTAGGCATATAAAGTTTCAAACAATGTTACCTATCAAAAAGAAAATGAAGTTTCAAACAATGAATTTCTTGGGCACAAGAGAGTTCCCTCCTTGCTGGTTGGAGATCACCCGTTTCAGAACTTCCAAATCTCATTGCCATTCCGAAACTATTGGTACCATTTAGTCTGAAGATGTCATTTCATTCATTTAAGTACTTTTGTACATACCGATCAAAAAAAGTGCATGTTTACATCCAATCAGATGCAATTCATTATTTCTATTTGTTATATGTTTTTGCCTTTCACTTTTGGTACATGGAATCATTAGTGGTCCATCATTTCAGTATGTTATATGTACTACCTTCAACTTTTAAGGCGTACATAGTTAATATCCATTCCAGTATATTATTGTCTTTCCAAACTTATATTTAGAATTGAGCATTTGATTTTGCTTTGTGTATTTTTATATTTAAAGGACATGTAAGGAAAACCTGGATAAAGCCTTTGCTGATTGCTCAATACCTCAAGAGAAGTCAAATGCAGATATTAATGTAGAGTTGGATATATCTGATGCCTCTGGTGAAGAAGATTCTAATGATGCACCTATAAATTACAAGGGATTGGAATGTAAGCGATCAACAGGTATGTGGTATTTGCTAGTGATAGCGGATTGGTAAGATCAAATACAAGCTTGCAGCCAGGATTATATTGAGGTCTTATGCCATCCTTTTATTTTTATATTTTCCGATTTGTGACACTTTTTTTTTTTAATTGCCCTCAGGTTACCAAGAGTCAACTTTTCAGCATATTTCTACGAATGAGTTTTTGCATCGTAGGCGTAAAACTCAGACTATTGACGAGGTACGTAATTGACATTTAATTTGAATTATTGGGCTATTTTCATTTCAATACTCATGTATCATTTTTCAGTAGATCTTCCAAGATTCTAGCTTTCCTTAAAAAGGATATGTACTGTAATTGAGTTGCATAATCTATGCTGCTAACAAAGCAAACCCTTTGTTAGTTTTCAACAGCCAATTTTTGCACAAAACATTTCGACATTGTCTCCATTTTCACTAGTGTAATTTGTGAGAATTATTTTTTTATTGAATGAAATATGTATAAGTTATCGTTTACGTGGACTGACATGTCCTGTGGCATAAAAAATTAAAATATTGCATTGTTAAAATATTAAAAAAAAAGGTACACTTTACTGATAAAAAAAATAAAAAAGGTACACTTAATTGGCATTTTGATGGACTAATTTTGAACCCAACTAATGAAGCTGGTACCAATAGATTTTGGATAATGCGATCTGCTTTACATTTGTTATCCTCACAGGATCAATGGTTTAAATTTGGATACAAATAAATGATATTCCTTTCCCCCTCATGCAGAAAGTATTGTGCTTGATGCAATTACTCTCTCTGTCTCTCTCCCTCCTTTGTGTGGAATGTTTAATTTCACTACTGGTTCAGATCATCCTCAATAGTCAATTGCCTTATTGTTTTATCTTTGCGTGGACATTTGAATATTCTCTACTTTCATGAATTTTCTGTGAATGAAGTTGATTTCCTGATTTGTTAGTTTTCTTGTACATGTTCTTTATTCTTTATATTCCAGCATAGTCAATCACTTATCTATCCTGACTACAGTACTAACTTTACTTTGTTTTAATTATTTTTCCCATTGTCTAAACTTGGGTGTGTGATCTTGATATGATGGTTTTGTTACATGCAAAAGGCATGGCTCTTTAGGTCAGTTTATTTTTTTCCATGTTTATATATTTTATAATTTCTTCAGATAATGGTTTGTCACTGCAAGCCATCTTCAAAAGGCCTATTGGGTTGTGGAGATGAATGCCTGAACCGAGTTCTTAATATTGAATGTGTCCAAGGCACCTGCCCATGTGGGGAGTTTTGTTCAAATCAACAGGTATTTTAGCTGTTTAGTACTGCTAGCAATGTATTTGTTTCTCTTAGTCTTATAAAAAAAAAAAAATTGTTTCTCTTAGTGAAATTAATTGCATGTAAGGGGCATTATTTAGTCCAAATGCTTGTTTGCAGTTCCAAAAACAGAGGTATGCTAAGCTGGAATGGTTTCGAAGTGGGAAGAAGGGTTATGGGCTTAAGTTGGTGGAGGATATATCCAAAGGGCAGTTTCTTATTGAATATGTTGGAGAGGTAATTATGGAATTCTCTCTCTCTCTCTCTCTCTCTCTCTCTCTCTCTCTCTCTCTCTCCATGTTATTCTAAACATAAGTCTGGAGGTGTCTTTTCCTAGTGATAAGTCCCCACTAGCATGGAGTGTGGGCTGCCATTTGATTAAAATCTTACATTGAATATATTGGTGGATGAAATACAAAAAATTGATTCTTTGCACTAATTAGTAATTTAACATGGTTGTGCTATACTTCTGCAAACGTTGAACAAAACCAGCTCATATGAAGGTTTGTTTGCTTTCCACATGAGCTCTCTGTCTGTCTGTCTGCCTGTCTCTCTCTATCTGACCTGTTTATAAGTAGAATGAGAACTTGGTGGTGACCTACCCCCCTCACTTTTTTCTGCACAGTTAACCTGCATGCACCAAACAGATCAATTGGCGAAAGGAGAATTCGTGTAGCCCAATTAAGTGGGTCAAGGCTTAGTTAAGTTGGCTACCAACATAAGCTCAATTCTGTTTTCCATAAATCAAAGTTGGCACAAAAGTGGACTTTCTTCCTTAATGGAATGAATCTCTCAGTGTTTTATGAGAGCGGAATATTTAAGGGATAGGAGTTTATCTTTGCCAACCAGCTATATATACTCAAGTGCCAACTACTCAAATGCTTTGATGTGTGTGTGCACGCATGTAGACTTGGAGGTGTAGTGTGTATCTGTAACATAGCTTTCTCTGACAAAGATTTCTGTTATATGGTTACAGGTGCTTGATATGCATGCTTATGAAGCACGGCAAAAGGATTATGCTTTTAAGGGTCATAGACATTTCTATTTCATGACATTGAATGGCAGTGAGGTTTGGATCTGTCCTCTTTATTATTATTATTATTATTTTAATTCAAGTACATTTGTTTGATTCAAATTTGGTGGTAGCATGTTGTGATTCGAAATTCTTCTATATCATGTTTAGAACTTCTCAGGGTTTAGTCCTCAATGAGAGTAGTTTCATGACCTTAAGTTCTAAATACTTACATTTATGTGGAAGCTTCAGCAAAATTATTTTCTTTTAGACTATTTATGTGGGCTATTGCTATAGATTTTAATGGTCTCAGTTTTCATGATTTCCTCATATCTATCTGTAGCTCCTAACTAGGTGCACTCTATTGTATTCTACCAATGTACTTGGGCTATGCTTATTTTCATATTAATAAAACTTATTTTACTTATCAAACAAAAAAAAAAAAACTTCAGCAGTGATCTATCTATTATTCTTCATGATGTCCAATTGCTTTGCTACTTAACACTATGGCTCCTGGAATTAGATATTCAATTTTTTAGGTTAACAATGTTGTCTTTCGGTTTTCTCTCCCTACAACCTTGTTACCGATGAGGTTTGTTGGGTTTCAATGGTGAGATTACTGCTGAGTTGAATGTTTTTAAGCAAGATCAGTGGGATGCTGGTGCTTCCAAAACACTTAGTGATAGAATAGAATCAAAGGTTTTTGCCTTGTTGAAGGATGGAAATTTCTTGTTCATTATTGAGAGGAGTCGAAGGGTGGTGAAAGAGATGAGGCTGGGAATTCCTATGGTGCAATGGTTTTCCAAAACACTGGAGTAATGCTTGAAGGGGGAAAAGAAGGATTTTTACACAACCTCAAGGGAGGGTACCAAAAGCTTCATTGTGCAGAGGTGTTCAAATGCTTGTAGCTGCTACATGGCTCTAGTGGAGTACGGTGGTGGTGGCAGATGTAGTTTCATTTTCATACTTGAAGAGTTGGGAGGTAAGGGCTGGAGGAGAATGGCAGAATGCATTTTGGGAGGCAATGAGATTCAAAGCAGAGGAGGGGTAGTGCAAAGGCCATTGGTGGTGGTGAAACAAAGTTGCTCGTATTGGGAGGCTCTGGTGTAGGAAAAGGTACCGATGCATCCCATCGTGTAGAACAGGGGTGGAAAGGCTCCACCTACATTTGGGATAGCAAGTGCATAGTGGAGAGGTGGGGGGTGGCAGGCTTGTCGTGGGTCAGGCATAAGGTGCTACTTGTACCCTTTGGGGGGGTTGCCCCTTGGAATCCGCCACCGCATCCTAGGGGCGGGGCCCTCGTTCGTGTGTTGGGGTGCAGGATTGGACCCATGGTCCGTCCGCCCCTCCATCCACCGCCCACCCACGATTGTTCCAGCCAAAAAATCACAAAAAAAAAAAATCAAACACGGTGGAAACCACAAAATACGACAACACAACAATGAAAAAAGTTACAAAATACAAATCAAATCCACAACAATACACATTGAATTGGAACAACAGAAACAACAAGAAAAAAAATCTAAACACAATACACAATTTGGTGGCTTTGAATGCAAACGTTGTTAGATTCTCGCCATGCCCCCAAAGAGGAAAGAGAGAGAGGGGGGAAGAGAGAAAAAGAGGACGCGGGCCATGCCACTACGTGACTGCGATAGGGTAGTGACCCAGAGAGCTAGAGAGAAAAGAATGGGGAAGGGGGGAAACCCTAAACTTAACACCCCCTCCCCCCCCAAAAAAAAATGATGCCCTTTTTTTAATTATTTGTTGCCAAAACGTCGTTTTAGTAACGAATATTTTTTACATATGTATATATTTATATATTTAAACTTATAAATATATATTTTGGCAGGGGGCGAGCAAGGTTGACCATGCTGCCCTGAGGGGGTGGTGGACACAAGGGGGCGGTGCCCTGCTGCCCACCACTATTCGGGCAAAGGAGGATGTGCACAATACCTTGCTGGACGTGAGAATGCAATTGTCGTCAATGCATGCAAAGGTTGATTCTCCAATACGGTGCGTAGAGGATGAAAATAAGAAGGGTCTGGGCTATGAGGTTCATGGGTCCAATAAAACAGGTGGGCAATTAAAGGGTCCTGGGCTAGTTTCAAGGCAAATGGGCTGCTCTGCTCCGTTGGGCTTTAGGTTGTGGGGCAAAATAGAGATAAGGCTAGGGCTGGAACCCAGCTCGTGTGGAGAACTAGAGAGGGGGGAGAGGCTGGGCCTTCTACCGGCAAGAGTTAGTCAACCTCGCCGGACAAGGTGCCGAGGAACACATTGGACTTGCAAGAAGGCGACGAAGATGCCGAGGAACCCATTGGACCTGAGAGAAGGTGACAAAGGAGCTGAGGTGCCGAGGAACCTCGCTCACGATTCAGTCAACCCATCGGACTCACGGGTGGCTGAGGAACCATCTACGGTGGTCCGGAAGGAGAATGTGGAGTTGTTGATAGCAAACCCAGAGATGGATCTCAACATTTTCTCATCGGCAGACGTTGGATCTCTGGCATATCACACATAGACAGGGCCAATGGGTGGTAGGTAAGAGGCTCAGGGGTTTTGCTCTCCGACGAAGTCTCTGGGCAGCTTCAATTAGTTCAATGAATGGTATCTAGGGTAGAGAATGGTATGGGGATTCGGGAGGAGAGGTCAATGAATTTTGACTTTTCGTCTAAGTCAGAGCACGTGAACTATATTCTTCAGATGGTGTATAAGGAGGCCAAGGTGGACTCAGAGCCGTTATGCACCTTGTCTCCCTTGCTTGTAACGGGAGGTTCACCAGTAGTGACTCCATAAGTGAAGGATATTCATGATTGTGTGGGGATTTCTTGTTATGGGTTTAAGGAGCAATTCAAGGCATTGCTTATTGCTGTTGAGGCGGGTCATTTTCAATCCCCTAAATATGCTTCTAGGAAAAAGTGGGAGCTGAAGTGTCTCACTTGTTCGATCAATTATGACGGATGGGAAGGGAGTACCTGCAAAAGAAGATTGAAGGGAAAGGTTGTTTCTTCCCATGAAGCCTAGAATTCTTTCTTGGAACATTTGGGGTCATAATGATCCCAATAAACGCATTCAGGTTAAGAATCTTTTACGCCACTGAAAATTGGATATTGGTTGTTTTCAGGAAACCAAGATTGAATTCATGGATCGTAGCATCATCACTAGTATTTGGGGTTGTTCATTTGTGAGATGGGTGTACCTTGCTTCTGAGGGAGCATTTGGGGGTATTCTTATTATGTGGGACTCGAGGGTGGTTGAGTCTATCGAGGAGTGTGTTGGAAACTATATTCTGGCGTGTTTGTTTAAAAATGTGGCGGATGGTTTTTGTAAGGCTTTCGATGGTGTGTATGGGCCAAATGTGAATAAACATAGGAATGTTTTATGGGAGGAGCTTGTGGGTTTGGGTAGTTGGTGGAACTTACCATGGTGTATTGGTGGTAACTTTAATATTACTCAGTTCCCTAGAGAAAGATCGGAAGAAGTCCGACATAGCCAGGCAATGAATGAATTTTCTTAATTTATCTTTGATATGGACCTGGTGGATTTACCACTTGTTGGTGGCATGCACACTTGGTTTAATAATAGGGCTTGATCTCGTTTGGACAGTCTCCTTCATGGAAGGCTCATCACTCTACCTTGCTATAGAAGAGATTTGATAGAGTTTGTTCGGGGCATTTCCCTATTGTACTGGATTGTAGAGGCATTCATAAGGGTAAAAGATACTTTAAGTTTGAAAATATGTGGCTGAAAGTTGAGGCTTTGTGGAGAAAGTTAGGTCGTGGTGGTCCTTGTATTCTTTAAAAGGTTCTCCGAGTTTTATATTGGCTGGGAAATTGAAAGCATTGAAGGGGCACTTGAAGAGGTGGAATGCAGAAGTCTTTGGACATCTTAATAGTAAAAACGACCCCTTATGAAAAAACTAAAGGATTTGGAGGAAAGGGAGGTGAGCGCTCCTCTTTCTGAGGAAGACTCTTGTAAGAAATTATCTATCACTTGGAAAAGGTGCTACTAATGGAAGAAATTTCGTGGAGACAAAAGTCACATGCCCTTTGGCTGAAAGAAGGGGACCGATGTACTAAATTTTTTCACTAGGTGGCTAATTCTCATTGTAGGAATATTGCCATCGAGGTGCTTTAAGTTGAGGGACATGTATGCTTTGATTTTGATGCTATTAAGAACCATATTGACAATTTTTACAAAGACCTTGCTAAAAAATCCCCATGGAGACCCAAACTTGATGGTATGCCTCTTGAGACTATTGACCAATTAAGCTCTATGTGGTTGGAGAGACCATTTGAAGCAGAGGAGGTTCTTTAGGTGAATTGTGAGATGGTTAAAGATAAAGCCTTGGGTCCGGATGGGTTCTCGATGGCCTTTCTATCATGATTGTTGGGATGTGGTGGGGGAGGATATTATGCAGGTTTTTCAGCTCTACACCTTTGGTAAATTTGAAAAAAATACTAAGGTTTCTTTTATTGCTCTTATCCCTAAGAAAGTTGGGGCAGTGGAGGTGAAATATTTCTGGCCTATTAGTCTCATTAATGGGGTGTATAAGATTATCTCCAAGGTGCTTGCCAATCGCACAAGTGCTGTTATGAGTAGTATTTCAAAATCTCAAAATGCTTTTGTGAAGGGGAGACAAATATTGGATTCGGTTTTGATTGCCAATGAATGCCTAGATGTAATAGTATGTATAAGTTCTTCAATTGTAATAGTATGTATAAGTTCTTCAATTGCACCCTACTTTAGCTATTCTTCTTTTGATCTGCATCACATTGTGGATAAATTGTGCATATGACATAGATAGCAAAGTAAGAACAGCTAATGCTAACAGGTAGATTGTACTCGTCCACAAATACAGCTACTCTTCACCATTTGCTTTTCAAGATGCAGATCAAAATAAGAATAACATATTTTGGCATTAGCTATTCATATGTTGATCTGCATCATGTTGTGCATAAAATTGCTTAGTTAATTTCTGTCTCATGATTATCAGTCATTCATGATTTCCATTATTTCAGGTAATAGATGCATGTGCAAAAGGAAATTTGGGCCGTTTCATTAACCATAGCTGTGCCCCTAATTGCCGTACAGAAAAGGTGAATTGTGTTATATTCTGACTTAGGGATGAAGAAACTTTCTGCTATTGCATTCTTGTTATATGTTACTGCAACAACTTTCCTTATCCCAAAAAATTAGGGTAGCTGACAGTTGTCACTGATGAACTTTGCATAAATGCTATTTGTGATGCACTCCCCCCCTTCCATTATCGCATTTTGATATGTAAGAACATTGGGTTTCCTTTCTGTTTAGAAATGCACCTTTTAACCTCATTTTATTAGTCTCAGGTGCTTGAGCTTTAATCCCCAAATGTTATTATTAATCAATTTTCCTGCTCTCTTATAAATACTTATTTATTTAAATGCTTTCTGAGCAGTGGATGGTGAATGGAGAAATTTGCATTGGACTATTTGCATTAAGGGATATTAAGAAGGTATGCTTGCACCTTGCATTAGTTACTTTCATCCCTAGATCTTTGGTTGTTGTCCCCATGAACACACTATATTTCTATGTTGACATTTCTGTATAGCCATATCTCAATCCCACAGATTGCAACCACATATCAGCAGAAAATGTTTCAGAAAATTTTCCTTTTGAGCTATATACGTGTGATTCAGATAAGTATTTATAAAATTTTCTGAAGCTTTTAAGGTGTGATTTCCTTGCCCTTAAAGGTTTGATTGCCTATGACAACTCAGTGTGATTGCCTTGGCTAGATTCTCCTTTTGTTTCCAATTTAGTTTCAAACAACCTGCTGCTAGAAAAGCCATCAAGATTCACTTTTTTAACATCAAAACCAACCAAGGATCCATCAAGGAATTTAAGTATATGATGTGGATCAGTGCTAGGATCTTTCTGTAAAATATTCTGGTTAAGAAACAAGTGATTCTGTATTTGACAAATTGAGACTGAGAGGTTATAATTGTATTTGATGCATTTGGAAGTCTAATGCTGCTCTTCACGGTCTCTCCTTTGGAGACATTGTTACTGCCTAATCGTTTTCTCCCTTCATTGTTTGCATTCATAACTATCATCCCCTATTAAGCTTCAGTTGTTGTATCAGGATGAAGAGGTGACATTTGACTACAACTATGTCAGGGTGTTTGGGGCTGCTGCCAAAAAGTGTCATTGTGGTGCACCTCAATGTAGGGGCTATATTGGCGGTGATCTTCTTAATTCTGAAGTAATTGTTCAAGGTGATTCGGATGAGGAATTTCCAGAACCTGTGATGCTTCTTAAATATGGTAAAAGTGTAGATAGCTTGGATAATAAGATGCCTAGGGCCAGTCCCTTTGATTGTGCCGAAATTCAAACTGCCAAGAGTATATTAAAAGCTAGACGTGGAATGCATAAAGCCACAAATAATGTTGGGAAATTGGAAAGTACCATAGAAAAGGATGCTATGAATCAATCTGCTGCTTCCCAATTACACAGTTCATTGGATCTGGAGGTATCCAAGGAAAGGTTACCATCTTTTGTTCAACCAGTAGAGATATCCCAACAAACTGAAGATGTAACAAGCAAACCAATGCCTGCTGTTCAGAAAGAGAATTCCAGAGAGGAGGAGACTGTAAACAAAGCCTCATCCTATGCAGATGGATTAGAAATTTCTCCAACATTGACTCTTAGCAAATCGTTATTTGATGGCACTGATGCTAATATGAAGTCCAAATCTGACACAGTTGAAGACAAGCGGATTTCATCAAAATCACGTTCTCAGATGAGAGTTTCTCGATCATCTAGTTCTGCTAAAAAAGGGAAAATGAGTAGCAATTCTCTGAATACCAACAGAGTTCTGGTGACAGCCACCAAATCTCAGCTGCTGTCTATTAAACCAAAAAAATTACTGGCAAGTTCTTCTAACGGCCGCTGTGAAGCAGGTTTGCAACTTTCTATTTTACTTGTCTCGACTATTCGTTCATTTCACAAGGGATACAATATTAATGGTAAGTGCCGATCCTCACAGTTGAAGAGAAACTTAACGAGTTGCTGGATAATGATGGAGGGATTAGCAAGCGAAAGGTATGCAATTTTAATGTTATTCAAGTTGATAGTTTTGATTTAGGCAGCTCAAAGGATGATGTTTACAATTTTGCATAGATTGTTTTTATGTTGTCTCTTTTTTACTATTTTATGACCATTATGTGTCTAAATAATTAAAAAATTGTTATTACACCTCAAGAGTGTTTATATTGACAATAAAACGTGTGTTTCCATGTTGACCTGTTACTCTATATAACTCATAATTTTATATCCTTAATATTTATTAATTTTACATCTGCTGAACCCTGCATTTTCTTCCTATTTCTGAAGCATTTAGTCTCACTACAACTAATACGTACATCTTTTGCATTTGTACCTCATATATCCACGTGAAGTTGTGGGTACTCAATGTTTTAAGCCATGTTATTTTCTTGCAGGATGCCACTAAAGGCTATTTGAAGCTTCTGCTTCTCACTGCAGCATCAGGTGATGGTGGCAATGGTGAAGCAATTCAGAGGTAAATTTTATATTTTTCATTTTCATTGGATTTTGTTATATTGTAATTTACTTCACTTTCTCATGGTATATAGGTCATTGATTTATATGTGTGTGTGTGTGCATGTGCAAGTGTTTATTTGATAACTTTTTATCACTTGTTTTCCTGTTTTTTTGTTGTAGCAATCGAGATCTTTCAATGATCCTTGATGCTCTTCTGAAAACAAAATCACGTGCAGTATTGATCGATATAATTAACAAAAACGGTAGTCTATCCTGTGCTTTGTCACATACTCTACAACTAGTTTCTGTGTTGTTGGGGGAATTAAAGATACTGTAGTGGTGCCTGCATTCCTTTAAAGGATTACTGTTGCTTTGTTTTTCAGGGTTGCGGATGCTGCACAACATAATGAAGTTTTACAGGAGGGATTTCAAAAAGATTCCTATCCTCCGGAAGCTTCTCAAGGTGCTTCCATTGGGGACCCTGGATATCTCAATGGATTTAGTTTTCTTTGATCATGACTATGGAATTAGAATAGCAGTCTTTTGCATGAAAAATTGGTTGGCACCTGTTAATTGTTGAGAAATGAATGCCTTCTTTGGAATTCCACAGTTCTGAAGGAAATTTGATTCCTGGCGTATTCCTCACACTTCTATCATTTTGTCATTGGTAAGAAAAGAAAAGCTATAAGAAGGGGTAATTCAGGAAAGAATGAAAAAAGATTGACTTTGACACATTACCTGGGAGTAAAAGACATGTTGCGTTTGCACGGTCTCCAAGGTTCCTCATCATTAAAAAAAGGGGGGTTTTATGGCTGTAAAAGTTAGATGAGGTAACATAGAAGTTTCTTTTGCATTTATTTCGACCCTGTAATACCATCTGAGAACATTTTTTTGAACATGACATGAGGTTACTTATTAAAAACAAAAAACGAACATCACATAAGCATGCCTTTTACCAAAGTGGTCAAAATATGAATGTCTTCTATAGTTTGGCTGGATAAAGATGCAATGAATGTTGCATCATACTATGTTTTCTGATGACGAAGGAATCTTTTATGACCACCATTGTATTAGGTTGATAAGATTCCGTTTTTCATAATAATAGTTGATGGTATCAAAGTATAATGCTGGCTAGTCACTCCATCACTACATAAAAAATAATGAACTTGTAAAATTTTTGTTTTAAAGATTGTGTTAGTCTTACCAATGGTCTAAATGATGCATGCTGTTTGTAAATGGGTCAGACTTCAATCTGGAGGGTTAAACTGTTTTTTAAATGACTGGCCAATATTTTGCCTGTTCTAATTTGTCGCTGGGATCTTCTGCGTGTGTGCATGTATGTTTGTCTTTATGGCTTTTTTTACGAGTTTGATTGGGCTTTAGTAGAAGCTAATAAATGGGATTGCTGTCTTTAGGCTTTTGAATGGGGAATAGAAAACTGACGTTCCATTTGTGCAGGTCTTGGAGTATTTGGCAGTGAGGGACATACTTACAACTGAACATATTAATGGGGGTCCACCTTGTCATGGAATGGAGAGGTTAGAATATATTATCTAATTTTTAAATTGAATCTTCCTACCATGATGTTTTGGCCTTGCACCTGGATTATTAATATGTTTGTTTATAAGATCCTTCCAACTGCATTACGGTGGTTAAAACTTTTGGTGCTACAAGTTTTCTCCACTTTTCGCATGCACATTAACCGAGGGAGGGACTTTTTCAAGGGGCATTTAACTGAAAACCAAATGGGGAAGGAGTATGTAAATTTAAAATATAACGTGGGGAGAGGATGTAGCTTTTGGCAACTTCAAAGGGATTGTCCTCAATATGGAAGTGAATTTTTTGTACCTTACAAAGCAAAAGGAAACCAAATTCAGAAGTATTTTAATGTTTGTGCCTATATATAGGCTTCTTTCACCATGGTCATAACCTAAGAATTACTGCTAGCCTGTTGAACATAAATAGGCATAAAAGCATGAGACTCTTGGGAAGCCTATATGTCCAGGGAAAAAAATTGCCCAATTGAAATTACTGTATCTGAAGCATTTTTAAATTGTTGAGGTTGGCTGATTGCCATCCCCCAATGAATTCTAAACGGACTTCTTTCTGCCCATAATTATTCCCCAGCTTATTCTTGGCTGTAAAGATACATGTTTGCCAAAAAGAAAATAAGAATAGGACTAAGAATTTCTCTTTGGTGAATGTTGGATATAAATATTTTTCTGCAAAGATGTGATGGCATCCAAGTGCTCTTCAAAAGCTCGAATGCTATTGCTTGTTTAGATTATCCTGAAACATGTTTTTGTTCATAGTTTGTATCACTGTGATGCTCACGTGTAACTGTAATTAAAGTGGCTGGTGGAAGGACATTGCATTTGACTTTATTAACTTTCTTTTATGTATGAACCCCTAGGGGTTGGCTCAAGTGGTAAAAGCCTTGAGCTTGGGGGTATGCTCCCCCCAGGTCTAAGGTTCAAATCCCCTTACGTGCAAACAATCTCTAGGGGCCATCGGACTGGGGATTTTCCCTTGAATTACCCGAGGTGCACTTGCAAGAAATTCTTTGCCGAGGGCCTGTGCACCCTTGGGATTAGTCAGGACACTATTCCTACACATCTGGTGCCAATGAAAAATATTCTTCTTGCTTTTATGTATGGGTCCGAGGGTGGCCAAATGATAGATTTTCCATGCCAACTCAAACCGATGATTTTTTTTCCTACTTAATTTAATGAATTATTATGATGGGCATGCTGCTCTTATTATATATCCCTGAGACGCGTGTTTCCGTGCAGCTTTAGGAAGTCAATCTTGTCACTGACAGAGCATGATGACAAACAGGTTTTTTTTGGCAAACTAATTCCTTAGCCTTTTGAATTTCATCTAATATGCGATAATTCTGTCATTTTTCTTATCTTATATTTATGGGTCAGATCGTTTTGGAATTCATTAACTGATTTCTGTCTATGCATTCTCTTGGGTGAGGTCTGAATATTCACTGTATGTATGCCTATGCAGGTACATCAAATTGCACGGAACTTCAGAGATAGGTGGATTCCTAGACCTGTTCGAAAACTTAGCTACTTGGACAGAGATGATGGGAGGATGGAGATTTTACGGGGTTCAAACTGCAACAAGTTTTTGTCATCAAACAATTATTGGCATGATCTAGATGCAAGACCTACGGAGGCAATTGATTGTGTGAAGCAATCAATGGTTGCAATGCCCTCATACGATTCTGGTAACCAGGAGGGTTCCTCTGCCCCTTGTGTAGGTGGTTGCCTGACTAGTGAGAGAAAAACACGTAAACGTAAAAGCCGATGGGATCAGCCGGCAGAGACAAACCCAGGTTTGAGATCACCCCTGAAGGAACAGAAGATTGAGTCTTCATTGATACAGCAATTTGAATCCTGGCCATTACAAAGAGGCAGTGTTGAGGAGGCTCTGGATCATACGGACACGCTAAGCAGAAAGAATGGTAATTTCCATGGTTGTGTTGATGATCACTCTCAGCAAGATGAAGCTCTTAGCGCTGACCACGGAAGTCAGAACATCCCTGACGATGTTCCACCTGGGTTTTCATCTCCCCAAGCTCAGGGTTTATCATATGCTTCATCAGCTGCTATGGATCTCCATCGACAAAATGTTTGCCATATGAAGCGCCCTTTTGATGCAGTTGTTGGACAGCCACAGGGGAAGTTCATTTCTTACTTGCCTGTCTCGTATGGAATGCCCTTGTCAATCGTACAGCCTTTTGGCACACCCAATGCAGAAAGTGTAGATGGCTGGTTTATTGCCCCTGGCATGCCTTTTCATCCTTTTCCTCCATTGCCTCCATTTCCCCGGGATAACAAAGATCGTCCAACTTCTCATGCTTCTAATCCTTTGTCGATTGATCAACCTGCAGTAGGACAAAGGGATGGCCATTATCCCACCCCTTGTCACGCAGATGAAACTCTTAAAAATTTGGACATTCCAAGTTCATATAGCCAACAGCCATTTAAGCGAGTGAGGGAATCCTCATACAGCTCGGGAAGGAGGTATTTCAGGCCGGAGAAATGGAATGCTCCAAAAACAGTGCCCCCATGGCTTCGGAAAAGGAATGGGTGGGGACAGCTGGCAGACAGCTTGAGAGGTTCTTCATGCAGCAAACGTATAGGAAATGTAGCAAATGAGGCGACCAACTCATATTTACCAGAGGATGTGAGCTGTAGAGGAGAAAAGGCTGGCAATAATTTTTATCAGCATTCCCAGAACCAAAATCATCATTGATTTATAGGACAAATTCTGAAGATCTACTTGATTTCTTCTATACTTTCCATTCTCAATTCTTTTGTTTCCAAGTTTATATCTAATGAAATCTTAATTAATTTCAGAATTCCAGTCCTCTTAGTCTGTTATACCATACCCAGGTGAAAGAGCTACCCCCATTCCAGTACCGAATAATAAATTCAAGAGTCCACCCCTCGAAGTGAGTCATTCATATGTATGTATCATTTTCTCATAGAAATTTGGAAGGCTCGTGCATTTTTAAGAAGAGCAGAACAAGAGACCATGATCGATTCTTTTGTGTCTTCAAGTTATGCTCCTATTTTTTTGGGCATGATGATACTCAAGACAGAAGATGGAATTGTTTGACTGTTGTGATGTTGGAAGGATTTGTCTCCAAACCGAGTTTGGATCTCTAATAGCCTGTTGGAACTCAAAACAGTATTATTGATCAGTTCCCTGACTGGTTTGTTGTAAAGGGATTAAAAGGATAGTTATTGTCTATTGAAATGATCGTGATAAGACACTGATTTTTATTTTTTTTCTTTCCTTTTTTTCATTTAATCTGGTGTATTATTCTGAAATATTTGATCAATTCTCTATTGGGACTATGGAGGAAACTAATTACACAAGATAGAGAAAAGCTAGCTCACTCTACCTCATATCAGCCAGCCAAGAACGGTGTTCACTTTTTCATATTAGGCTTGGCTACTCCTTGCCACGCTTTACTTTTCTTTCTTGAGTAGTCATATAAATCAGGTTCAACTCAAATTATGGTGTCAAAACTAACCGGAGTTGGCTCAAGCGGGAAGAATCTTGGTGGTTCAAAGTTCAAACCTTTGGATGCAAAGTGCAAACAATATTTAGGAGTGTTGAAAAACCAATAATCTGCCAAATCACACAACCAGTAATCAACCATTGCAACTCTTGCAGCATTCAGGAAATGCCTTTCTATAAGCTTTTATATTATACATGTGGGCTAGCTAGCTTTACTGGTATGCATATGCGAAGAGCATTCGATTCATTAGATTCAGGTGGGAAAGGCTAATCTCTATAGTAAGTCAACAAGTTGTGCTTGGCCATACAAAATTTTCATCTTAATCACAAAATTCTCATCTTATCATTACAACTTTTCCAAATCTCTATATAAAATATAATTAACTTCTAAACTTTTTATTAACTTTTTCAAATTTTAAAACAATCATAATATTAAAATATAATATTTTAATATTTTATCTTAAAACTCAAAATTCTTATCTGAGAATTCTCAGTGGCCAAGCGGTCTGGAGTCACAAACTCGCTACAGCAGTTGAATACCATCTCAGCACAAAACCTTGATACAACAAGCTGTTGGGTTAAACCATATCTCAATCTTATTCCTATTGTCTGGTATGAAACTCAATCACATAGCAATCATAACAGTAATATGTAAAATATTTAATAATGAAGGGGCAGATGGGGAACAGAGAAATTTGATCCATCAGGTTAGAGCAATCAATCGATTATATCTTTGGTAATTGTCACCTGTCCTTCAGTTTTGTGAGGAAAAATAAATAAATAAAAGAAGGTAAAAACATAATCTCCAAACACTTTTTTTCTCACTGTATTTTATCTCACGAGTACATAAAAAATTTTGCTGCAAGATCTACCCTCCAATATGTTGTTAATAACCCACTCCTTTTCACACTTCATCTCCAGTTACTGACTCAAATCCATGTTCACCACCAAAATAGAGAAACACCATGAGAGAGAGATAAAAGTAGAAAATCGAGCTCAGAATTTTCCCTTCGATTTATCTCACTATTCATTCTATCAACCCAGAGGGCCAGAGATATGAGTAGTTCAGTCAATATCTTTTTAGCATACTTCTGATACGAACAAAGCACCAAGTTCTTATTAGTGTTCTGTACCTTCCCCAGCCATCGAAGTACTTCCCAATAACCTTTTTATAACTAGGCCTCTGCTTGACCAAAAGCCAGTACTCAGCAATGTTTGGTCGGCTCCTTATATATTCATCTTCCAAATCCAAGAGTACTAAGCGAGCCAGTACTGGAATGAGCGTTACATCTGCCAGGCTAAATTCTTCCCCTGCTATATATGCTGTTTCATTCAACTGTGTTTCAACTTCATCAAGAAGTCTAATTAAATGCTCCTTGCTCACTCGCAAAACATCCTGGTTTTTCAACTTGTCTTCTGTCTCGTATGCTTCTCTCAGCTTTTGATGGTAAGCTCCTGCTAGATCAGGAGCTTCAGCCATCCGAGCAATCACCACCCGCCTTATGAATTTGGACACGTAGAAGCGGTACTTCTCTGGGATGTGGGAAAGTGTGAAGAACTTTGGGTTCCAGTCTTGTATCTTGTGCATCCATTCAACAACTTCTCTGCCACTAAAGGAGACACCACCACCTGACGAGACCATAGCAATTCTTTCTATATACCTGAAAAATTCTCAAACTTATTATCTCCCCCATCTTTGATGAAGGCAAAGTAAAATTGGAGACAATATCAAGTATGAATGCCTTCTACACACCTAAAATAAGAAAGTAGCAAGATATATGGGAGAGGAGAGGGAGCCATTTAAAGGTAATCGCAAGCATACTGATTAACGAAACTCAGAGCTAAATCGTAACACAAGTAGTTTGTCTTATTTCCCGGAAGAAGTTTACTGAAAAAGGTAGTTCAATATGGAAATAAATATAACCACAAAGTTACCGTATTGATTTAGGTGTCATCAGGTTAGCCTGTAACATAAGAAAATCATGTTTGCTTGATCTCAGCCATGCAAAAGCTTATCTATAGGTAAAGCTTTGTCAATAAAGTTCTTAATTTAAAATGACCTTATCTAGTTGTTTCATGGAAAATATGATTTCCCCACCATATCAACTTCATCATTGTAGATAAGCTGACTGAACTGGAAACCAACCACGAGGGACAACTGGCTATTGGATTATTAACATAATCAAGAACTAAAGAAGACGTGCACTGGGTACTTGCAGTTCCAGAAACCACATCCACAACAGAGTCAATGAAGCCAGTCCAAACCTCTAATAGAATAAAGCAAGCCACAATATGCAGGTTGAGTTGAAGTGAGAAAGTACAGCAAGACAGAGTTTGAGTCTATAAGAGTAAGTTCCAGGGCCAGAGAGTACTATAGAGATGCTTTACTGTATATTTCAATGGGAGAAATTATTTTTAAGATGAAGCTTTGTTCTGTTGGTGAGTAATTTCCCACAGACTTGTTTAGTTTTAACATTGTATGAAGAGATTCAACAAACATGACACATCATATTATAGACTAACTCGAGAGGATCCAGACACATGCCTATTCATCGAGATGTTTCAATTCTCTTTAACAGCTTTAAAGGTAGTTCAATTGTTGTTTGTTTATCATCATCATAAAATATCACCATTTATTATTATTATAAAAATATAACTAAGTTAAAATGTCATGATTTTAATTTTCAACATTACGATTAACAGTAAAGGGTAAGTGAAGGATTTGACATACTGGATTATCTCAATAGTGTTGAAAATGATATGAGAGCCATTCTTGAAAACTGGAAGTTTTCCACTAGGATTCATTCTGAAGAATGCGGAGTCCATATTCTTGCCTGTTATGGGATTGACATGGTATGATGTGTAATCAATGCCTTTCTCTTCCAAAGCAAGTCTCACCTTTTGGCTATCCAACGAGTATGGGTGATGATATAGCTGCATGATTTTATTAACATCAGCTCCTATGACGTTACAGGAACTGTTATAAGTCGAGCTCTTTCATATCAACTTCAGACGTCATACACAGGGATCAAGAAAAGAGAGTAAATAAAAGCCTGCAACTGAACGATAACAGGGAGATCAATTAGCATATAATTTTCTCCAAGCAAATGGATATGAAATTAAAATACTACACACATAAGCCCACAAATATTAATAAGAAAATATAGTGCTAAGGAATAACATTTCCAGAGTAGCCGCCGAGACAACAACAAATACTATACAAAGAATGTTTTCTTCATTGTACATGTACTGTTTTAGAAAAGGCATCGTACTTATCCACAAAAGCAAAAAAAGAAAAGGCATTCTATCAGTCTCAATCCCGAATTCAACAATGTATCACTGAGATTCTCGGGTAATATTAAGTTAATAAGTAGACTCCAGAGACAGTTTGCACACTTAAAAGTTAGAGCTTTTGTAATATTAGTTGGTCTCATTGTATCTTTCTGTTAAAGCAGACCCTAAGAAATTATAGTGTGGAGACATACAATCTTGTACTATAGCATTCTCAATTAATATAAAGCTTGCAAATAAGGCTACTGCAACAGTCTACAAATAAAATTATAGCTGTGCTCATTGTGTCTTTCTTCTGCATAACATAAATTAATACAAATAGATATACCATTAAAAAGGAAAAGAGGAAGGAGAGAGTGTGAGTAAGTGAGGCGCAGAGAAATGTGACAGGGAGAGGAAGCAGAACAAGTTCCATAGATCATCTCTTCATTCTGAGTTTACATCTCCAAAAATGTTATAAAATATGCTTCTATTAAGGAACCAGAAAGTGAAGGATCATGAATGTCTAGAATATGTTAAGATTTTCAATTGAACTTTTAAGCTGAGAATCGTTCAAGATTGAACAAAGAGAAAATCATTGATCATAATATTTTGTAGCTTAGATTTGTTTTCTTCTATCTTTATGTTATAGCGGCTAATAAGAAAAAGCAAAAGGTGAGAAGATAGAGTAAGAAGGATTTCATTTACCGCAAATATAGTAAAGATAGGATCATACAAGGAGTCTGCACCAATCAGGGATGATTAATCAGAAAACTTCTCGACTCGGAATACCAACACAAATAAGTCACTAATAAGAGAAATGCATCTACCCTATTGCAATATAAGAATCTTATTTTCTTCTTCTTCTTATTTTCTTTTTGTTCACTTTTCGTCAACCAAGCATAGGATTAATACAGATGCTGCATCAACTCCAGAATGGAAGAGGAATTTCTCGGTGATACGAGCTTGAGTTCGATCAAAGTGAGATAGAAAATAATATATGTCATTACGCAAATACAGAAAGCAAATTCATGCGAAAAATAAAAACCAATGGAACATCATGCGAAATACAATAATTACAGTTCAAAAATGCAAATTCACATAGCACCCGCGATTCAGAAATACATTCAATTGCATATCCTGCAAAACACACAATACTTCTCCGAATAAGCAGGAACTGATCGACAAGGATTACTCGCAGCCAAATACAAACAAACCCAATAGACTAAAATAGAACCGCAAAACCACAGTTTAGAAGCTTCACCAGAGAGAGTTACGAGAAAGAAAAACAATAGAGTAATCACAGATTAACATCCTTAAACCAACCAGGAGAAAGATTCAGAATTAAGAAACAAAGATCACAGTCAAATTCACAGCAAAATTCAAGTCAAAGCACACAAACCGAGAATCACAACAAGTAAAATAGTCAGCTTTAAATCACTACTAGGAAAATCTATGGCTTGAATTTGTGCAAGAGACTTACCCAGAAGACTTGGAAACATCCACAGGTGAAGGGTATGAGATAAGCACACAAAGAAAGACCCCTTTTTAAGAGCTGTTAGTAAAAAGACGCCTTTTTGGAAGACTCAGAAAGGAATTAAAAAGGGTGAGCGAGAGAGAGAGAGAGAGAGAGCACCAAAAAGAAAAAAGGGTAAAAGAGAGAGAAGAATACAATAGGAAGAATGCTTCCAAATGGAAAGCGAGAGAATCTACTATGATCCATACGCTAATGCCTCAAGAGGCAAGAAGGAAGAAAATGTAGGGCTACTCGCTTGGATACGAGGAGTTAGACTTATACGCTAAGATTGACGAACACGTGTACGTGTTGGCCAGATTCTCTGCAATCTGCATGGTAACTTCTACTGTGAAGGTCTTCTGAAATCCAACTAGTTTCCAGCAGTTTTAACATGCACTAACGTGTTAATATTTGCTTGGAGAACGAACTTTCTCTTTACTTTTGCTTGGATTGAAAGAAAAAAACGATCATTACTAATATTTGGTACCCTAAATGAAGTTCATACACAATGGATTGTAATTTACAAATATTGCTTTGCCAATGCCAAAACTTAAAAAGAAACCCTTTTCTTGATCAAAATCATAAAACACCATAACCTCCTTTCATGCAAATTTTTATCAACAAGTCAACACATGGTGTCATGATATATATATATATATATATATATATATATATATATTCTTCTTGCCTTTTGTCCTGGTTGGAATAATGTCTGAAGGATTAAATTCTTCGATTTTACCCTACTTGTAAATCTCAAACTTCTATGATGATTATAATATTGATTAGGAGGGACCCGTGGAAGTTCTTTTGCTAACACCAGTGAGGAATGCACATTGCTGATATAAAAGGAGGAATAACTTTTCTAGGCCACCAAACAGCTTTGATTAAAGTTTGGACACATGTGGAACATCGTGGGACAAATTCTGGGTGCGCATATACGCACCTTAGCGTAAAAGTTCCGAATTAAAGTTATTGTGACAATGTATCTATTAAATTATTATTATTATCAAGTCTTTGATAATTGGAGATATGGGGAAGTTGGAACACCTAGGTCAAAGAAAGTTGAAGAAACCCAATCTAGACACTTCTTCAAGTTAGGTAAGTACTTAATAAATGCTACAAATTCGATGTATTGTCTCGTCTGGCTATATTTCCTTGTTTTAAACTTCTAAGTGTTGTTTCTTAAAATGAAAATTTTACTTTTTTGAAGTAGATCCATCATTTTTTCATTTCTAAAAATTTTATGTGTAGTCACTTTTATATATTTCTTACACACTCTATAAAAATATAATTAGCTACGTTATTTTTTTAATATAAAATAATTATTTTAGCCAATCATATCAGTAAAGTATGTAAGAAATCTTTCATTCCAAATTATTTATAATAATGCTATGTATAGTTCTACGCGCACTTTTTTTAAAAAAAATGAGCACATCATTAAAAGTAATAAATTCTTTTTACATGAATATCAGATTTATCCACTTTTTCAAAGGAAGTGCGCATGACTTATATACTATAAAATTGTATAAATCGTTTCCCAATTATGAAAACTGTCATTTGAAATATTACACACTTTTTAATATCAATACATAACCGATAACATTTTGACCAATAATGATCATTAAAATCAATGATAAATAACTATACCTATACTTGATTTTAAAGATGCATGGGTGTGAGAAATTGTTCCATGAGTTGTGTGTGTGTGACAATAATTGCTAATAAAAAATAGAAAAAAAAAGAAAAAAAAGAAAATCTGTTTCCAAACCAATGATTGGAGTCCTAACAAGTGGCCCAGATGCAGCTTCACTGATGGGCTTTTCAGTGATGCCCTAGCCTTACACTGGGCCTGGTAGAATTCCAAAGATGTACCTCAGGGCCTCACAAAATGAATCCAAGCAAGTATCATGGAGCTTGTTGGATAAACCCTAAACCTATCCCATCCTCTCTTCTTCATGTCCACTCCTGTTAAGAAGGGTGCTCTTGAATTAAGAAGTAATATCATTAAACCGTTCTGGATGAGAAATAAGAATCAAATATCATTTCAATTATAAGTTCATCAACAAAGAAGGGTATGGCTCAATAAGGTTATTACTGAGGTCATGAATTCGAATATTTTTAATAATAATATTAAAGTTATCGAGAACTCGTGTTTGCCGTCCATTTTCACAAATCATTACTGAATGTTACATCCTTGATGAAACTATAATAAGATCACGGCTCGTTTTTGAAGAAAATTAAGTTCTAGTATAATCATGTCGCTAATAAACTATCACAAGATACACATCTCAATCCAATTATAACAAGTTATATCATTGAGTCACATCATTAAAGGTTATATTTTGTTGCACTTCTCCTCCATCCCCTAAAACACAAAACAAAAGAATTAAGGGAATAAAAAAAGGTGAGAAAATAATCTCTCTCTCTCAAACACAATAATGCAAGCATGGCTATGGAATCCTTGCTGCATTTTGAGGAATAAAAGTAATGCTAAATACAGTCGTAAAGTATGCAAACGTCACGCACTCCATTTAAAAAAGATTAAGATAAATTAAAAAAATAATTTTTTTATGTAAATTTTATATTTATCTATTTTTTTCAAAGAAAATACGTTATACTCACACTATATAATTGTATCTAACATTTCTCATAATATCTAAAACTTTCACATGCATTGAGAAAGAGACATACCCACCGATAGCTTGCGACAATTAATGTAGGTCATGCAGTGACCCATAACCAACTAAAACGTGGTCACATTGATTCAAGGGCCTCTCCTATCTAATGTTTTGAAAAAGAAAACTCCTTCAGTCCTTCTCCCCCAACCAATTTTTTCATATATAATCTTCTGCAAATATCTTTCTTTTGGGTCCAAGACACTGTTCTAGGACCATATATTTCAAATGCTGCGGCTAGGCTTGAATTGGCTGCAGTACAGTAAAGTAATACTTCTTTGAGAAATCTACTTTCTTTTTTTCCACATTTTAGAATTTATTATTCTAGTGCCTTGTAACTATAAAAAAAGCAAAAAAAAAAAAAAAACCCAAAAATACTCAAGTTTCTTGGTTAAAAATAATTATAAAAAAAAAAGTTATTGAAGTTGTAGGCTGTAGTGGGCTTATCGTGAAAATTTCTTTGACCTAACTGCTCAAATAAATTGTTAAGAATATAATATAAATAATTAAATTTATATTTTTTTATTCGCTAAAATTTTTGGAATAATTAATTATTAATTTCACATTGTATATATAAGAGCAAATGTCTTGAGTTCTAATTTTGACTCTATACTCTACCACATTTAATTAAATATTCTATATATTAGGCTCACTTATTGAGGAAGAGTCTGTCCCACATGTAAGGGAGAGTTTTAAGAATATAATATAAATAATTCGTTTGATTACACAGATAAGATGAGATGAGCTGATTTCGTAACACAAAATCAAATAATCTCATCTCATTTGATTATCTCATCTTATGATCTCATATAATCATTACAACTTTCTCAAATTCCAACAAAAAATATAATAAACAATTTAATTTTTTTAAATCTCAAAATAAAAATAATATTAAAAAATGATATTCAACAATATTTTATTCAATTTTCAACTTTTATCTCATCTAATCATCTCATCTCATCTTATCTGTGTAATCAAACGAATTATTTATATTATATTCTTAAAACTNGCCCTAACATTTTCTAACTAATGCAGAAAACGAAACGTAACTTGACAGTTGGTGGGCTAGTTAATTTATAACTTCCCATGCCAGTTAAAGTACTGTTTGTTTCTCTATAATAACAACGTAAGTTGCAGACTTTTTTTTTTTTTTTTTTTTTTTTTAACTTGGCTAAAACGTAATCTACAGAGTCAACTATACCTAACTTAAGTTAGAGTTGGCTCTGCCTTGCAGGCAACAAATTTATAGATTCATGATTCATTAATGCATCTTTAAGATCAGATGAAAAAGAAAGGTATTATAATTTATGTAAATGCATGTTGAGTCAATTGAGTTATTTATTGAGTAAGGAATTAAAGAAGATGATCAGGAAAAGGAGGATTTGGACGTCTGGTCTCATTTTGCATGTATGCATGCTGCTGTTGCATTAATTTAAAATATCGTTTTCTTTCTTTCTTTTTAGGTTAATGTGTCGTTTTGCTCTTCCAACTCACCTTTTTCTAACGGCCATTGTTAGGGTACTGACTCAGAGCTGCTTGATCTAAGCAAGAATCATTACACGTAACCGCCACAAGAAAGAAACCACATTCATTCAAGCTAGCTAGCGTTTCTTAGATTATATATTGCTTTTTCCTTGATGTTAGGCAGAGATTTTGGGTACGTATGCCCCAAAGTCATGTTGTTTTTTCGTGTTTATATCAATCATCATGTGAAAGTATTGTGGTTTGGTGAAATCCAATTAATTAAATTAAGTTACGAGAAATTTGTGTAAAATTTGCATATATATATATATATGTATGTATGTTGATGGAGTAACCTCTTGCCTAAAAAGTGGGCTGGTGGGTGCAATGCATGCTTCAATGAGAAGGGACACTTAGAACCCACATTAATGGAGTCTAGGTTTACACAAAATGCTGCGAAATTTCTTGCAAAGAACTAAATCAAACATTTTGATTCTTTGGTGGGGCATGTCATGAATAATGTATGTTAAAAGTTTTGGGGCTGACCAGTATAAGATGCAGTACTTTTGTTTATGTACAATAATATATATTGAGTTGCCAAGCTTTCTCCGAACCTCGACTTAATCGTTAAATTTCGGGTACCAATATATCATAAGATATAAATAATGTAAGATTCACCTTATTTATTTATCTCTCTCGGCCACTCTAAGAATGTTCCGGCCGTTTGGATATAAGTATCTCAAATGATTTATAAATAGTAGTAAAAATAACAGTGAATAGTTAGAATTCGGATAGAAACTTTAAATAATAATTGATCAAATATCATGGATGACTCATGCATGTTTAGAGGAGGAGGGAGGCAGCTTCCTGCCACTCCAAAGCTTTCTTTGGCTGTAGTACTGTCCGTGATGAAAAGGAAAGCCAATGATCCATCTTCACAAAAAATTCACGTACAAATGAAGGTATGCAAGGGCCAAAATTATTGGAACCCCACATTGCATGATGTTCGGTCTATTTTTATTTTTTTTATTATTATTATTATAAAAATCAGAACCATAGATTAATTTATCTTATGAGGCCCATCAATAAATGATCTCATGATCATATCAAAATTGATACGTTTGTCTCTGAAAGCTGTTGTACTACTCTTGGTAGGACCATGATCCGTACGAACAACTTCCATGCATACATGAATAAAAGATATATAACAGTGGGAAATACAATGATCAGAACATTCCCTTTAATTATTACACAAAATCCTCATCATGATCATGCACTTCCATATGATCACTGTTGCATGTGCTTGTACGGAAACCTTATCGATCTAAGAGCATTATCATTGAAATATATAAATATAAAAATATTATACTTTCTAACTATTATGATAATAAAATTGTCTATATTAGATTAGGTAAATGGTAGCTACAGTAGCTTTTAGTTATAGTAATTCTAAAACCAAAACCAAATTTGATAGTAACTGTAAACACATGATCAAATATTTATTTTATTATTTTTTTATAACTCTCTTCTCTCCATCTACATCTACAAATTTTCCTCAATTTCTTTAAATTAAATAGTAAAACATGATAAAATAAAATAAATTAATAATTAAAAAAATTAAATATTTTTCAAATTATTAATTACTCATTATTATATAATAAATAAATAGATAATCCAATGTGGAGATATGATGTGAATAGCGAAAATCAAATTCATCTTATATTATTTTATTGTTATATAATAATAGAAATAGTTATTCTAATGTAGAGACTTATGTAAATAGAATAGTCAAAATCTAAATTCATCTTATATTCATCAAAAGTGTCCTTTACATATTCATAATCCAATAACAATGCTCTAAATGGGATTAACAAATTAAGTTAATCGATAAAACATGAAATTAGTTTCAAAGAGATATTATATTCAGGAGTAATATTAGATATCGTCATGAGCTAGTTGTGTAAATGCTGCATTATAGCTAGCTCATATTTACTATAAATTTCTATGAGCTAGAATATGCGGTGTTTATGTATTCTACAACTACAAATTTTATTTTTCATATATTCAATAATTCGTCTCGTATTTTGAGGACCGACTTCTTACGAGATGATCAAAATATCTCATATTTTATATTAGACGGGAACCATGCATCAATTAACCAAACCACCTCGATTTCTCGTTCTCTCTCTGCATGTTCTACAGTACTTTCTGGTTTTTTAGCTACGTACATACGTATAACTATGATATCTATGTCTTTTTGAAGTCACCTTGGCTAAAACAACGCCATTTTCAGAGCAAAAATAATTGAATTTTGTGGTATTGGGCATGCGGAAGCATGCATGTGTATATATATATATATATAAGTGTAACGTACAAGTATTGCCCACGACCATATGTATATATATCAATCTATTTGTTTACATGGAATTAAGTGAGATAGTTGTGCCTAATTGACACGTGAAAACCCCCAAATTTCAAGCCACCGACAGTTCACCTCCACGTTCACGATTCAATACATCATATATATATATATGGTTAGGTATTAATATAATTTATGTGACCCCACTAACCAATTAATAAACTATATAATAAAATTATCCTTTACTAAAGGGACTAGTCATTGTACCACAACGGGAAGGTGGTGGACGACCGCATGCACATGCAACAGCACTCGGACCCATCCTACGTGGAGCCCATGACTTAAATACAAAAGTATTAAATTAGGAATAATGCTAGGTATACATTTAAAGTATGCAAATTTCATGCAGGTCTTAATTTATAAAAAAAAGAAATGATATTTGTGATTATAGAATGCAGTATTCATTTTTTTTAAAAGTGAGTTATAATATCGGATTCATAAGAAGAATAATAACATTTTTTTAATAGTGGATATATTCGTTTTTAAAAGGAATGTGCGGTGCTTTCATAATCCATAATTGTGTATAGCCTTACTCTGATAAAAAGTACTGTACAATGTTAATTTGTATATTTAACCTTAAATTGTGAACTATATTTTTACAATAAAGCATTATAATTTAGATCAAAAGAAATGGTCATACCAATAACCAAAAAAAAAAATACTATGGACAGAATCTCAAGTTATTTTTGTCTTTATTTCCCTTCCCTATGCAAGACCCTCTCCCCCTTTTCCTTCCTAGATCCCCTGCAAACAAAAACTTAGATTCCCCATCACCTAGTTTCGTCGCCCACAGACCTAACAACTTAAAGCCCTCGCCAATGCCAAGTATCTCTCTCTCTTTCTACATTCGAGTTGCCCTAATTTATACATGTCGCCAGATTGGGTATAAGAGAATTTAGGCTTGCTTAATTGATCGGTTATGGTTTTGTAGATATATCGTCTCAAGATGCATGGTTTTGAAGATATAAATTTTTTATGGGTATAATTTTCATAGTTTTTGTGATTTATGTTTAGGGTGGCTCTACAACCATCCTTGGGAGCTCTGGTTGGGGCTCTCGATAATATATTTCATCTATATATTTTTTTTTAAACATTTTTTACATGTATTTTTTAAAACTTTTAAATAGTTTAAAAAAAATACAATATCAATATTAAAAAATATTTCTTTAATCATTAATTAAAAAAAATTAAAAAAATCCCAGCAAATCCCCTAGCATGAAGAGTAGCAGTTTATCTTATTTTATATAATTATTATAATTTTTTTAAAAATTTTATATAAAATATAATAAATAATTTAATTTTTCAAATTTTAAAATAAAATTAATATTAAAAAATTATATTATAATAATATTTTATTTAATTTTTAATAAAACATTCCGTACCAAACTGTACTACCAAACAAAGCACCGACACCCTTCGTAATTTTCCAAAGAATCGACATTAAAGATATATTTCTTTTAGACAATTATTGGCTCCTTTTTTTTCTCTATAAATAGTTCCGAACGAAGGGATTGCAGCTTTTTTCATCTACTGGGACATTTCGGAAAAAACATAGAAAAGATAAAAAAGTTATATCTCATTTCCAACCAAATAAGCAAAATAATATTGCAAGTTATTCTTATCAGAATAAATCATCTAGATAAAATTATTATGTGCTGTTGATGATCCTATTCTTATCTTTAAATTTGATTTAATCAAAAATCATAATTTTTAAAAATATTAATAAATGTATTAAAAGAATTGACATTGATACTATTAATGTTGTAATCCAGTTGATACGAACTGATATTTTATAATTTTGAAATCGAATTCGAATAAGATAGAACATAAATTGAAATCACTTGTAATAATAAAGCTTGACTTTTAGATTATAAAAAAGACTTTAGACCAGTTGGATATTTTAAAAATATTGTAATGACAAATTCACCCTTTAAACAATAATTATAACTCAAACCGGACATTTCAAAATAGAAAATGACTCATATAGTCCCTCTAAAAATAACTGCTATGCTGACGACCCTATCTCCCACTCTATAGCAGACGACCCTATCTCCCATTCTCTTTAGGAAATAAAGAAATAAAAGAATTGACTTGACATGGGCATTATTTTTTAAAAAACAAATACATGGTGAATTAACTTAATTTTTTGTGTACTAAATTTACTATCTACTGGAGGTGAGCACGTGGCCGTCAGCTTGTGGTGCACGTGTTGGGGCGGTAGAGAGTGGGGCTCACAAGCAATGAAGATTGCCACGTGTCTGAGATCTGATCGGGAAATCACGTGATAGCAATATTGAAACACAACCAAAGGAGCGTGGTACGTTTAAGATGGGGGTGGCACTCACGGGCACATTCAATCCATTCCACCGACCAAACTCTACAATTAATGCCATCGTTCGAACAAAAAATGTAGGCGAATGATATTTACAATATATTTTATTTAAAAATAAATAAATAAATATAGAATTTATATAAAAGAATTAATTTTTTAATAATAAATTTTATTTTTTTTAAAAGAATACACGATATTTATGTTCTTCTAATTTTTTATATTTTTCTAATTTTTAATATTGAGAAAAATGTCTTAGTGGAGAGGTTTTGTATTTCATATAATTAATGAAAAATTCTATACACCACATTACTATTTTACTCTTATCTTATTATGTAAGATGTGACACATTTATTACTATTAAATGATCGTTTATTAGATAATTCTTTATCATCCAATAATGATAAATATGTTACTTCTTACATGGTAGGCTGAGAATATAATAAAAGTATAGAATATAGCGTTACACATTTTCTAATAATTTTGAAATATTTAATAAATATTATGAGATCCATTTAATATATTTTCTTCTCTTCAATACCAAGCGATCAAGAATTCTACAAAATCTCTATGTACAAAGAGTGTTATGATATTACTAAAACAAATCATTAATACAGCAATATGTATTACTTTGGAGTTGCAATCCTCTTTACCTTATTTATTTATTTATTTTTATATATTTAAAAAGGGTGTTTTCGAACTCCAAATTTTTATTTTGAAGGTTAGAGGTTATGTGGCCTTTGGCCTCTTTGCCTCCCTTGATGCAACACTAAGTGATTGAAAAACTATATATTATTTATTAATTATTTAATATTATGTCAAAAAATAAAATAAAATGTTGATGATTAATAGGATAATAAAATACATTTTTCTTTAGTGAAATACAACAAATGAATCCGAAACAATAAATAGAAACAAAAATATTAAGGAAATAAAATATAGAGAAATGATATTTGCAGTTCTATTTTGTGCCAGCCTTGCATACTTTCCTTTAAAAAAAATAGACAAACATGGTATCTACCATGAGATAATCAGATTTTTAACAGTGGACTCTACTCTTTTAAAAATAAAAAAATGTACGAAACTTGTGTATAAATTAAGACTGTATCTAACATTATTATAAAATATGTCTATGCATGCATCTTGCTAGTCTTTAGTTTTTGTCAGTCTTTAGTTTTTGCCACAAGCAAACACACCATGACAACAGAAGCGTTTTGGACGTGATTTGCGTGACGGGCATTAATATTCTATTAAGTCTTAAAAAATAAATTACTTGCACGACTCAATAATGATTAATTTATCATAATTCTATGAAGACATCAACTAATAATTTATAACTATATATAGAGAATCGTATATATATACAAATAGTAATGCCAAATACATAGAGCTTGGAGATTGGAACCATCTACTTGGACGTAATATTATTCTTATCAGTTGCATATATTAGTAAGTAAATTATTAGATAATCTCGAATTAAGTAATATTTTAATTTATCATAAAACGCCATATATATCATTAAGATTACTTCATAACTTTTTAGTTTTAAATGATATGATATCCATAATAACATGAGAGTATTGTATATGTATATATATTTTGAGATTCTGTAAAAATTTCATTTATTCATACATCTTTTATATGAACAAAAAATGCTTTTAATTATGATTTTTATTTTCTTTAGCTCCCATTTTATTTTGAAAAATGATATTTGTAGTAGTAAAGTGCACAAATACCGAGCAATTAATTAAAAAAAAAAGTAAGTAAATACAAGACTCAAATAAAAAAAATAATTTTTTAATAATAGACTCCACTATTTTTCAGAATAATTGTATAAAATTTACACATTCCACGACAGTATGTATCATTACTCTTTTATTTTTTATTTTTGTCACAAAAAGACTAAATTTAGGAGCTAATTAAGCCTAGAAAGTTGGTGCTAAAGGTGTTTAAATAAAAACAAAAGTTAAAGCTAAGAGGCAACAAGTACTTATCATAATGGTATATGGACCAACCATGTATACAATGCAAAATTATCTAAGGAAAGTTGTCAAGTTGTACATAATTAATTAATTGTCAAGTTGTACATAATTAATTAATCTCTCAACTACTTCATAATAATAATAATAATAATAATAATAAATTAGATAGATCATATAAAACATTTCTTGCAAAATTAAAGATTATAACGCCGAACTCTATAGAATTATAAGGTAAAATGAACACATTCTGTTGGTCCCTCGTTGGACCATGAGAAATCTCAGTCTTGCAGTTATCAAGAGGATGTATTAAAAATAAATAAATAAATTGGGAAAATAATATTTTTTTTAATGGAAAGTCTTTTTCATGATCCGCTACATTTGGAACTATCTTTTGCTTAAATGCTATCTCAATGGTTGAGATCTTTCGGAATTTTTGGAGAATTAATTAATTTTACCCATCATTATCGTGGCCATTCATTGTATTGATTTGGTCCAACATTTTGTATTTTTTAGGAATAAGATCTTTTCAATTTCCCTTAAAATATAAAAAAAATTAGATATTTAATTGTTTCACTTGTAAGCCTTGGGTAAGGTCCCGTTTGGATTAGAAATCATTTTCTCTTCTCATTATAATTTTTTTAAATTTTTATATAAAATATAATAAATAATTTAATTTTTTTAAATATTAAAACAATAATAATATTTTATTTAACTTTAATCTAAAACATCATATTTTATCTTACTATCCAAACAAGTCCTAATTCTTCCTAACTATAAATACATTGATAAAAATTCTTAATATTTTGCATTAAATCAATATTAACGATATAAAATAAATGGAGATTATCCTTATCCGTGCCTAATATTTATAAGGATAATGACATTAAATCTCGAATATGTATCTAAAATTTTAAGATATACAAATCTCACAGTTATTATCTGTTCTCTAATATTTTGCATAATGCATGTAGATTTTAAGAAAAATGAATATTAATTTGATATTCGTTTTTTATTATGAGAAATTAAATTTTATAAATAATTATTACTAGAAAAAAATAATAAGGTGATGAATACGGAACTATTGGCCAAAAGCTATAAACTGACTAATTCAAGCAACGGTGATGATGTCTTAATCCGAAAGCGATCTTTCGGTGCTAAAATAGAACGGAGTGTAAAATAAAGATTCCCTCTCCCCAACCTCTCTCTTTCGTAGTCTGGTGCGCGAGCTTGAAAAGCAAACCAACTTGAATGTTAAAAACCAAACCCAACAAAGCGTACATATATTTATGACTGTGATCACCGGCATCAAAAATACGAGGTGGTCGGAATTGGGCCCGGAAAATTACGGTGTTTGAGGAAGAAATAGCTGATGAAAATGCTGCAAACAGGTTTAGCAGTGGAAGCCCAGGCTTCGGGCGACTCCGGTGGCCGGACGGTAGTCGTGGGGGTGAAACTGGACTCGCCGAGCAGAGAGCTGCTGACATGGGCTCTTGTCAAGGTGGCTCAGCCTGGCGACCTTGTTGTTGCTCTACACGTCCTTGGGAAGGATGGTACAGGAAAATGAAAAACGTCCTGTTTCATAGTTTTTTTTTTTCGTTTCGTTGAATTTATATTTTTTTATGAGTTGGAATGTGGGAATAACTGGTTTTGGTTCAATTTGATAATATGTGTAGAAATTGTGGATCGAGATGGGAAGTCGTCTCTGCTTTCGCTTGTCAAAGCCTTTGACTCTGTTCTTGCTGTCTATGAAGGTTTCTGCAATCTGAAACAGGTAGGGTTTCTTGCACATTTTTAAGCTTGACACTTGGTGATTTTTCTGGGTTTTTTTTTTTTTTTTTTTTCTCTTTCATCCATAGAAGTTTTCTATTTACTTGCTCTGTTTTTTGTTTAGTGAGAAAAACTGAGCACAACAGAAAATGAAAATCAGAGTTTCTGGTCTATTTTCTTTTTGGTGCCCATGCTGGACAAAGACATAAATGTTAGTTATCTCCCTGAAAGCGTATACTTTTAATGAGTGGAGAGGGTTGGTGGTAATGCTGCAGGTGGATCTCAAGCTTAAGATTTGCAGAGGTACATCGGTTCGAAAAATTTTAGTTCGGGAAGCAAAATCCTATTCTGCTACTGAGATTATTGTCGGAACTGCTCGGAACCACCATAAAATCCGGTCATCAACCTCGGTGGCTAAGTACTGCGCTAGAAAACTGTCCAAGGATTTTTGGGTTCTCGCTGTTAATAATGGGAAAGTTGTGTTCACGAGAGAAGGCTCTCCAAAAACTGTCGGTCACTCAAAAGGTTTCGTATATCTTTGGTACTTTGTTGTTGTCCTTTTTAATGAATTTTGTCATGTTTATAGTACACTTGTCTTAGTTATGTACTTAATGCAGGAAATGAAGAATATGGCCCCAATAGTTTAATGAGCAAGATGATGCAAGCGACATGGAATAAAAATTCGAAAGTAGTGAACGAGGGAAATGCCAACATGAGCTTAAAGGAACAAGATTTAGAGCAAAGCTTTGCTAAAGCTGTTCTGGCTTGTACAAACAGTCCTGTAAAGCAGAAGTGCTCAATTTGTGCACCTAACTCTGAATTTCCAGACAACTCTTGTAGGCAATCTGCAGAAGAGCCCTCCGGTTTAGGTGGTGAAGATAAGCCTTTGGCTCTAACCGGAGGTGAAGATCAGTCTTTGGCTTTAGTGCCGGTTCAGAAAGAAGAGGTTGCGTGTAGTTCAATTTCCATGTTGATCAAAGAATTGCCTGAACTAAAACCCGGTTGGCCACTACTCCGGCGAGCTACTCTGCTGGATCAAAAAGCTTCTGACAGGTCTTTGGTGCGGCAGATTTCGGTGGTTCAGTGGGCATTGCGGTTGCCAAGCAGGCATTATTCATTTAGCAGTAATTCGGATCATAAAAAAGTTAATTGTCATCAAAGTGAAGATCAGTCATCGAGTTTAGACAGTGAAAGTGGCGCAATTGTTCCGGTGGGTACTGAGACATTGACTGCTCCTCCTTCTCCTGAATACAATTCCAAGAGGCTACCAAAGGAGCTGGAGGGGTTTCATGAGAAATACTCATCCACTTGCAGATTGTTTAATTACGAGGAACTTATCTCAGCAACATCGAATTTCTTGACAGGTTTGTCATGGATTACAATTCGTACTTGAAATAGTTTATGTGAGGTCCATTTTCTGTTAATATGGTTTACTTAAAAAAGGTTTGATTTCCCTCTGTAATTCCAGATAATTTGGTTGGGAAAGGAGGCAGCAGTCAGGTTTATAGGGGCTGCCTTCCTGACGGCAAGGAACTCGCTGTGAAGATCTTAAAGCCATCTGAAGATGTTTTAAAAGAGTTTGTCTTGGAAATAGAGATTATTACTACCTTAAACCATAAGAACATTATTTCTCTTCTGGGGTTCTGCTTTGAGGATCGCAATCTTCTCTTGGTTTATGATTTCTTATCAAGAGGAAGCCTTGAAGAGAACCTTCACGGTACCTATTGTAGTTATTCTAAACTATATGAAGTATGAGGCTATTTTAATCACTGAATGGTTTCTAATTTACTTTTGAACCCTTCTGATTCCTTCTAAATCAGGGAATAGGAAAGACCCGCTTGCATTTGGTTGGAGTGAGAGGTATAAAGTGGCTGTGGGTGTAGCTGAGGCCTTAGAATATCTGCATAGTGGCTGTGCTCGACCTGTGATCCACAGGGATGTTAAATCTTCAAATATACTGTTATCTGATGACTTTGAGCCACAGGTGGTGTATATAGTATTTATCGAAATCTTTTACTTTGTTTCTTTGGAGTTTGGCAATGCTTATTATTATCCTACTTCGTTTCTTCAGCTGTGTGATTTTGGACTTGCAAAGTGGGCATCAACCTCTTCGTCACACATAACCTGCACGGATGTTGCTGGCACCTTTGGGTTTGTAATTTCTACTCAAATAGTTTTAGAGGCCATGTACTATCTGGAATACCTAGCATTCCCCCAAAAGAAATAACAGTCCCAATTTTGAGTTTTTTCCCCCTACATAACAATGAAAATTATCACTAACTATTTTATAACAATACTTCTTGCTGCAGTTACTTGGCTCCTGAATACTTTATGTATGGAAAAGTGAACGAAAAGATTGATGTCTATTCATTCGGTGTTGTACTCCTTGAGCTTCTTTCAGGAAGAAAGCCTATAAGCAATGACTATCCAAAAGGCCAAGAAAGCCTAGTCATGTGGGTATGTCCTCTTCTTTACTCATGGATCTATTAACAGCACTGAACTCACCTCTTGATAGTACCTCTTAAAGATGGATTCACAGTCACTTGTATATATCCACATTCCCTGTCCAGGCTAGGCCAATTCTAAATGGTGGAAAAGTGTCACAATTATTAGATCCAAGTTTGGGGACTAAGTACAATCCGGACCAGATGGAGAGGATGGTTATAGCAGCAAGACTTTGTATCAGGCGTGCTCCAAGAGCGCGGCCACAAATGAGCCTTGTAAGTCATCTCTAATTCTTCTTCATAGTACTCTAGCAATTGAGGTTTCAAGTTAGTACATAAATTTTGGTTTACCCTGTCAATAAATATTTGGTTTCCTCATGGGACAAGCATATCGTTAACAAGTTTAGATCCTGTATTCTTGTTGGCCACAGGTTTCGAAGCTCCTTCATGGTGATAATGAGGTTACCAAGTGGGCAAGGCTACAAGTTAATGCTGCAGAGGATTCAGACATGCTTGATGGCGAAGCTTGTCCACGTTCTAACCTGCAGTCACATCTGAACCTTGCACTTCTCGATGTGGAGGATGACTCACTCTCCTTAAGCAGCATTGAGCAAAGTGTGTCATTAGAGGACTACTTACAAGGCAGGTGGAGCCGCTCATCAAGCTTTGACTAACCACATTATTGGCAATTTGCTATTAAAACAATGTTCATCTCAGTTTCTGTGATTCTTTTGTATATCCTTTTGCTTTTCCCCCTCCTTTGCATTGGCCTTTGGTCCCCTGGATTTCTTTCATCTTGCAGGGTTTTGGATGAGAGGTTGTTTGTGGGTGTGCCCTCCTCCTTCCCTTAATAGTTGAGAAATTTGTCCCCATTTGTTAGGGGTTTGTCTAACCTCTAAGAAAAAGAGAGGAAAAAAACTCAAAATGAGTCAGTTTTATTCCTAGATCTCAAGCAGATCGAGAGTGGAATATGTTAATTTTGTAGGACGGACATGTTGTGATTCTAGAAAACTCTCTTCTAAAGTGAGCACAAGTCATTTTTAATAAGAGAAATTCGGCTGTTCTCATGCTTGAATTTATTAATGATTTGAATGCAGATTTACATTTGTTATCTGACCATTGATGCATGCTAACTATGATGTGATTATTTTGCTTACAAAATGGTTGTTCCTGGGACTAGACTAAAGTTATGCTCAGGATCAAAGAGTGTTTAAAATTTTCTAAAAATTTTCCTACTCTAAATCCAAACAGCTAAAACTATCTCAATCGTTAATACATCTCGATGTTGAAAAGAAACAAAATTCAAAACCATTTTCTTAAAACTCAGAACCTCTCACAAAAGTATTATTCCAAAACATACTTTTAATAGGCCTCTCTTTCTCTCTCAAACACTTTTGGAATCCAAATATATATTTAATGGGACTCATTATTTTCACATTACCTCAAAAAATCTATCTTTTAAGGTCTTGGTCATCCCTCAACTTGCTGCAATTATTGTCTAACCACGTTCGGTCTGCTTTTTTCCTCCAAAGCCACTTTTGTCCTTGATTCCTCTCCACTTATATCAACATCTTCTTTTGCATTCCAACATTTTTGGCCACAAGCATGTTTCCTCACGTGGTTCTAACCCTTTGTGTTTATTCCTTTAATGTGGGGTTTTGCTCATGTAATATGTCTCCCTGATTATGAACCTTATGAAATTTTGGATTATAATTGCAACCAGACGGAGTCTCCACTTTCCATCACCATCTTCTAAACACCTTAATGTTTTCAGAAGAATCCATCTTTCAGGAAAAGTATAATTGCAACAAGAATAATGCCTCCCAAACATAGTGTTAGATGCTAAAAGTCTGCAGAGTGTCTTCCCCACGAAAGCGACTGCTACAGAAATTAGAACTACTGCTCTGTAGTGATGTCCCGGTCTACTGTCACAGTCTCAAGTCAAGAGGTCTCATGCATGGACCAACCTTGGCCACCGACACCCACATTCACCTCTTTATATCTTGTAATACAATCCTCAAACATGCCCTCAATCTCCTCTCTTTCCCAATCTACTGTTCTCTGTAAAAGTAAAAAGGTCACAAATCTAGGATAGATTGGTACTTTTTATTTACAGAAATATTTATAGTTGTTGTAAATACATTCAAAAGATGATAAGATAACATAAAAACATTTAAAAGCATTTCAAAATTCAAACTTAGTATTTTTAAAATTCAAACTAAGTTTGTTGCTGCAATTGACATTTATCTTGAGAGATGCTTGGCTGAGAGATATTTGGAATAGTTGTAGAGTTTGTACTGGTCTCTTGTGGGGATGTCTCAACACATCACCACAAATGGTCAAGCAGTGACGGTGAGGTTGGACCGTAGCAGGACAAAACAAGGAGAATGCAAAGGTTTCGAAGGACATCTGCAAGCTTGTCTTTTGTAGATAGGTACTTCACGAGCAGCTGTTTGGAAGCAACTCTATCATGGACGAAGTGATTTCGTGTGAGGGACCTCAACAATCTGGAAGGAGAAGAGCTGAAGAAGCAGAGGAGATTGCATCTGGAAGTTTCGGTCAGCAAGTACTAAAGTGAAGACCAAGCCTTACCTGGAGTCAAGCTGCAATGCTGCGTTTCACTTATATGAAACGCAGCGTCCAAAGGGCTGTGACCCTTTTATTTCTATCTTTATGATTCCTATCATTTAATGTTGTTTTACTTTTCTCTTGTCATGTAAGATAATTTCCATTACATTAGCAGTACTATATAGGGATGAAGACAAAGTGTAGTGCGGTGTGGAATTTCGGAAAACACTAGGCCATTGCAGGAGGTTGGGTTGCCTCAAACAGACCCGTGGTTATCTTTTCTGAGTGAATGAAATTCATCCTTTTATCCATTTCTCTCTTCCATTTCTCTTAGTCTCTATATTTCTTCTTCATCTGCAACGTCCATCTCTTTCTTCATCAACAAGAGCCTAACATTTGGTATCTAGAGCCTTCATCCTGATGGCAGAAAATACACGCTCCAGGTAGCAACAAGATGCCCTTCAACGGCAGGTTGAGTCCCAAGAAGTGGCCATGCAAAATGCAGGTTAGATCAGCTAAATGAAACTGTCACACAACTTAATGATATGATAAGAACACTAATGCAACATCAAAATGAAAATGGCAATAGACAACTAGTGGGTCATGAAGAAGAACAGGGTCATAATAGGGGCATATTTACAAGGAGAGTCCGTTTGGATTTTCCTCACTTTGATGGGGATAACCCAGCAAGTTGGGTTTTTAAAGCCACACAATATTTTGATTTTTATCAAACACCTCATGCTTAGAGGTTGTTAATGGCCTCTTATAATATGGAGGGAGAGGCCTTGGTGTGGTACCAAGATGGAGTGGAAACAGGCCAGTTTACATCATGGGAAACATTTGTGAGGTCCTTGTTATTGCGCTTTGGACCAACAACATATGATGACCCTATGGAGGCCCTTACAAGGCTCAAGCAAACTTCATCAGTCCCTGCCTATAAATCACAGTTTGAAGCCTTGTCAAACCACTTGAGAGGGTTTTCCGAACATCATAAGCTCAGTTGTTTTATGAGCAGATTGAAGGATGAGATCCATTTACCCATACGGATGCTCAACCCTATCAATATGGGTGCTGCTTTTGGCTTGGCCAAGATACAAGAGGAATACCTCTCAGCTGCTAGAAATGTTTCCAGATCCAGGTTTGCCCAAATTGGAAATTTTCAGTCATTTGGCCAACCGGCTGACACTATTTCTAGAAACTCTCGATACATCCCTCCCAAGAGACGAATTCCCTTCGCCTCAATGGAAGAAAAACGTCGAAAAGGGCTTTGTTATCACTGTGAGAAAAAATGGAACCCAACTCATGTATGCAAATCCCCAAAAGTTTATGTTTTACAGGCCGATGAGGAAGATAAAGAGGATGGGGCTGTAACTGAGATTGAGCAAGCAGTATGTGTAACAGAATTGGGAGGAACTTCAACAACTCTACCAGTTGAACTAGTGGACAAGGCACCGGAAATATCACTCAATGCAATTTCGAGGACCCCAGGGAATAATACCATGCGACTCCTAGGAACAATCGGTCAAGAACAAGTTGTTGTTCTAATCGATTCAGGGAGCACTCATAATTTCATAGACACAACGGTGGCGGTCAAGGCTCAGCTCACAGTAGACAAAACAAGGTGGTTGTCGATACGAATAGCTAATGGTGACTTACTTTAGAGTGAGGGATATTGCAGTACCCTGAGAACCAAGCTGCAAGGTACACAAATTAACCATTCTTTTTATGTATTATCATTGGGTGGATGTGACATTGTTTTGGGTGTGAGTTGGTTGAGGACCTTAGGCCCTATTGTTTGGGATTTTTCCACTTTAACAATGACGTTTGAGTATGATGGGAAGAGAATATGTTTGAAGGGGCTGAGCCCTTTGGGGTTATCAATGGAGGGCAGTAATAAAACCCTCTTACAGTCATTAAGACATGGAAGAGGAATATTATTACAGATTGTATATAATGAGCTAGAACAGTAGCCTAATGCAGTCCCTCAGGAGGTGCAGAAAATTCTTAAGGTCTTCCAAAAGGTTTTTGAGACACCAAAAGGGTTGCCACCCCTTAGATTACATGACCATAGAATCATCTTGAAAGAGGGCACTCAGCCTATTTCAACTAGACCCTATCGTTACCCATATTATCAAAAGGCGGAGATAGAAAAAATAATTTCTGAATTACTCACTACTAGGGTAATACGACCCAGTAATAGTCCCCTTTCATCTCCTGTATTGTTAGTACGGAAGGCGGATGGTAGTTGGCGTCTATGTGTGGATTACAGGGCATTGAACCAGGAGACAGTTAAGGACAAGTTTCCTATCCGTCATTGACGAACTGTTGGATGAATTATATGGTTCAGTAGTTTTTTTAAGCTGGATTTGCGCTCTGGTTATCACCAAATCAGAGTAGCACCGAAAGATGTGTCTAAGACAGCTTTTAGAACACACGAGGGTCACTACGAGTTCCTCGTAATGCCCTTTGGGTTAACTAACGCTCTTTCGACTTTTCAGGGCCTGATGAACACCATATTTCGTCCATTCTTAAGACACTTTGTATTGGTATTTTTTGACGATATTTTGGTCTATAGCAAGTCATGGGAGGACCACTTGGGTCACCTCCGATAGGTTTTAGAGGTGCTGAACAGTCACAAACTGTATGCGAACATGTCAAAATGCCGATTTGGGGTACGGGAGATCGACTATTTGGGGCATATTATCAGTTCAGATGAAGTGAAGGTTGATCCTTCTAAGGTGGCAGCAATGCTCGACTGGTCAGCTCCTACTAGCCTTAAATCACTTCGTGGGTTTTTGGGCTTAACGGGGTACTACCGTAAGTTCATCAAACATTATGGGTTAATTGCCGCACCACTTACCCAGCTACTTAAAAAGAATGCTTTTTTGTGGACCAAAGATGCGAGCAAGGCTTTTTTAGAGCTGAAACAGGCTATCTCAGAGCCCCCAGTCCTAAGACTATCATATTTTTCACACCCCTTTACTATAGAATGTGATGAGAGTGGCAGGGGGTAGGGGCTGTTTTAATGCAATTCAATCAGCCCATTGCCTTCATGAGTAAAGCCTTAAAGGGCAAGGGCCTAATGTTATCCACCTATGAGAAAGAATTTTTTGTGGTGGTTACAGCAGTTCAGAAATGGCGGCCCTATTTACTAGGCGAGTCCTTTGCTATTAAGACTGACCAGCAGGCCTTAAAGTATCTCTTAGAGCAAAGGGTGGGCACGGTTACTCAACAAAAGTGGCTCACCAAATTATTGGGCTATGATTTCACTATTTCTTACAAGAAGGGTAAGGAGAACAAGGTAGCTGATGCCTTGTCTTGGAAAGTGGAGGAACAAGATAGTAAAGCAGGGGTATTGGCCATGATTTCCTTCCCTAACCCAGAATGGGTTGAGGATTTAAAAGCTAGCTATAGAGACTCAGCGGAGATGGTGGATTTAATTACCAGAATTTCCAGCAACTCCAACCCACCCAAGGGCTTCCAGTTAAAACAAGGACTGTTGATAAAAAAAGGGCAGAATTGTCATTGTTCCAAACTCAGATTTCAAGACCAAGGTTCTGCACTATATACATGATGACCCCTTAGCTGGACATTAGGGGTACTTAAAGACTTACCAACGAGCTAAGAGGGATTTCATATGGAAGGGTATGAAGCGCGATATTAAGCAAATGGTGCAAGAGTGTTTGCTATGTCAATCAGTCAAGAATGAAACAACGCATCCAGCTGGGTTGTTACAACCCTTACCCGTCTCACAACAGTCTTGGACCGACATATCAATGGATTTCATCGAAGGACTCCCCAAGTCCCAGGGGTTTGATGTCATATTGGTAGTAGTGGATCGCCTTACCAAGTTTGGGCATTTCATACCACTGGCCCATCCATACTCAACCTCATCAGTAGCTGATCTGTTTATGAAGCATGTTTTCAAGTTACATGGACTACCTAAATCAATTGTGTCGGATAGGGACCCAGTGTTTGTAAGCAGTTTTTGGAAGGCCCTCTTCACACTACAAGGCACTTCCCTTAATTACAGCTCAGCTTATCGCCCTCAAAGTGATGGCCAGACCGAGACCCTTAATAAATGTCTCGAAGGCTACCTTAAGTGCTACGTAGGGGGCAAACCCACCAAATGGGCACAATGCTTAGCCTTAGCTGAGTGGTGGTATAACACATCCTACCATGCCTCTACTAAACTAACCCCTTTTGAATCTGTGTATGGATACCGCCCAACCCCCCTCATTTCGTATGTCTCAGGTGCAACGACCAATGAAGCAGTTGACAATAATTTATGTACAAGGGAACAAACACTTCAATTACTCAAGCATAATCTACAAGAAGCACAACAGCATATGAAGCTATATGCAGATCGTAATAGAGTGGAGAGGGAATTCAATGAAGGGGATTGGGTGTGCTTACGCTTGTAGCCTTACAGGCAAGCTTCTCTAGCCATCAGATGCAACATGAAACTCTCACCACGTTGGTATGGGCCATTCCAGATCAAGCAAAGAATTGGATCCGTGTCATACTGTCTGGATCTACCCACGACAGCAAGGATCCATCCCACCTTCCACGTGTCTTGCTTGAAGAAGAACGTGGGGACCCAAGTTCAGTCGTTGTCAATGCTGCCCCCAGTCGACGCACACGGAGAGATCCTCCTAGAACCTGAAGCTATCGTGGAGCGCCACCTCAAACGCCATGGAAATTGACCTCTCACGGAGGTTCTTGTGAAATGGGTCGGTGCTTCAATGGAGAATAATACTTGGGAAAATCTGGGGAGACTTAGGCACCTTTACCCTCACCTTGTGGGCAAGGTGCTCTAAGGGAGGAGGTTTGTGAGGGACCTCAATGATCAGGAAGGAGAAGAGCTGAAGAAGCAGAGGAGATTGCATCTGGAAGTGTCGGTCAGCAAGTACTAAAGTGAAGACCAAGCCTTACCTAGAGTCAAGCTGCAACGCTGCGTTTCACTTATATGAAATGCAGCGTCCAAAGGGCTGTGACCCTTTTATTTCTATCTTTATGATTCCTGTCATTTACTGTTGTTTTACTTTTCTCTTGTCATGTAAGACAATTTTCGTTACATTAGCAGTACTATATAGGGATGAAGAAAAAATGTAGTGCGGTGTGGAATTTCGGAAAACACTAGGCCATTGCAGGAGTTTGGGTTGCCTCGAACAGACCTGTGGTTATCTTTTTTGAGTGAATGAAATTCATCCTTTTATCCATTTCTCTCTTCCATTTCTCTTAGTCTCTATATTTCTTCTTCATCTGCAACGTCCATCTCTTTCTTCATCAACAAGAGCCTAACATTTTGATATTAAAAACAGTGAACATAGTGCTTGATGAAATGCCTCAACTAATGTGAGAGCATAGGTAGTCTTTTACTGCTTTATACAATGAGTATTACACCAATACATGAGCTATTGTAATATTGTACCATTGGAGATTAGAGTTTAATAACGATACTTGTGGAAAATGGAAATCATATACAATTGACAATATTTGGAAATTAGCCGTTGCATGATTCAAGGTTGCCATAGAGATGATTGGGAGAATCGATAGTTGATGCTTTGGAGGTAGCTGTTGTGGCATCTACTGTGAGGTGTGGGTCTTCATTTGGTAAGTTGCCTTCTATGTTATTATGCCCCCGCAAACTGTACCAACATACGAGGCCAAGTTTGGTGCGAAGATCATAAAGAGCAGGGCGTCCAAGTGGCTTGGTAAAAATATCAGTAAGTTGGAGAGAGGCTGAAACATGCCATGTATGACGGAGACCAAGAGCTACACGTTCACGAACATGGTGATAATAAATCTCAATGCACTTGCTCCGGGCATGAAAGACAAGGTTAACTGTCATATAAAGTGCACAAATGTTATCACAAAATAAGAGCGGAGTGGACGTAAGGTGAATGCCCAGATCATGAAGTAAGAATGATATTTTTACTCAACAGTTGTATGAGCCATTACTTTGTACTCAGCTTCAAAGCTTGATCGGAAAACTATATGTTATTTTTTTGTAGACCAGGAAATGCAATTACTACCGAGAAAGACACAATAGCCAGTTGTGGAACATCTAGCAAGGGGGCAACCTACCCAATCTGCATCTGAAAAGGCATATAGATCAAGCGTAGAGTGGGAATTAAAATGAAGACCAAGATCAACAGTACCTTTTAAATTCCAAAGGATGCACTTGATCATTTTATAATGGGCTTCAATAGGGGAATGCATAAATTGAGAAATCAAATTAACACAGTAAGAAAGATCAGGGTGAGTAAGGGTAAGATATTAGAGTGCACCAACAATATTACAGTAGTGAATAGGATCGGAGAAGGGTGTCTGTGAGGTAAGTCTTTTGGTCGTGGGCATCATGGGAGTACCTATGGGTTAACAGTTATGCATTTTATTAGGTTTTAAAATATCAAGAGCATACTTTGTTTGAGACAAAGTAAGGTCATCAGATGCTGGAGTGATTTAAATACCAAGAAAATAGTGTAGAGGACCAAGGTCTTTCATGGGAAATTTACTATGAAGAGTGGAAATAAATTCATGAAGATAAGCAAAGGAGGAACCAGTTAATAAAATATAACCAACATACAATAATACAATAAGAGTACTACGAGAGGAATGACAAATAAATAAGGAAGAATTAGCAGTGCTACAAATAAAGCCATAAGTCAATAAAAAAAAAAACTGCTAAACTTGTCAAACCATGCACAGGGAGCTTGTTTGAGACCATAAAAAGCTTTTATTTAACTTACAAACATAAGAAGAATGAGTTGGGAGAACAAAACTTGGAGGTTATTCCATGAAGACAGATTCATGAATGTCACCATGACAAAAAGCATTCTTGACATCTAATTGACGAATACTCTAGTGATTGGTCAGAGCAAGTGTGATGACAATTCGGATTGTACTTGGTTCGATAACGAGAGAGATGGTGTCATGATAGTTGATGCTATCTTCTTCATGAAAAACTTTAGAATTAAACGAGCTTTCAGCCCATCCAAGGTGCCATTAGCTTTGAGTTTGGTTTTAAAAATCCATTTACAACCAATGACAGATATGGCAGACTCACGAAGGACAAGAGTCCAAGTATTATTCATACATAATGCCTGTAATTCATCATGCATTGCTTGTAACCAACTAGGATGTTTGAGAGTAGAACATATTGATTTTGGCTCAACAGGAATGGAAGCGAGGTCATGAAAGTGAACATATTTGGGGTTAGGCTTACGAATATCGGATTTAGAGCAAGTAACAATGGTGTTATTAGCGGCCACTGAAGAAGTGGTGGAAAGGTCAATGGGTGGAATGGACGCAATAGTGGGCGGATTAGAGATAAGTAAAGGGGAGGATGGTAAACTAATGATGCTAGTTGATGATGTATCAGGTGTAAGGGAAGGTGTGAGGGTGGATGAGTGTGAGAGTGGAAGGGGAATATCTGCACCTAGAGTAGGAGCAGATGGTATGGGTACGGTGGAGTCAGATAAACTAGTAGTAGGGGTAATCCACATGTCAAAGGTTGAGAGGATGGGCTCGGTGGAGGAAGGTAAGTGAAGGTTTCCAGGCTATTTTAAAAGGGAAGATAGACTCATCAAAGACAACATGCCGTGAGATAAAGGTACGACCAGTTTTAGAGTGATAACATTTATACCCTTGATGCTTATCGCTATAGCTCATAAAAACACACGACAAAGTTTTAGGGTCAAAATTATTTTTTTGGGTATCCCATGTGTAAGGGAAGCATTTTTATTCGAGTACTTGTAGGGAACTGTAGTCAAGATGGGATTCGTAGAGTATGGAAGAGTGTGAGTGTAATTCGATAGTGGTGGAGGGCAAATGATTAATAAGAAAAGTGGCAGTAGCAAAGGCTTCAACTCAGAAGCGTTTCAGAACGCCGCTGTGAAAAAGCATGGTCATACCAAGTTCACGAATGGTACGATGGCGGCGTTGTACCATACCATTCTATTCAGGTGTGAGGATAGGAAAAGAGATGAATAATACCTTATTTTTGTAAATAGGATGTAAATTGTGTATTAGCAAACTCGCCTCCCCTATCAATTTGAAAAACACCACATGAGTAATATTGCAATATGGTAAAAATGGCAGTTTGCAAAGTTTGCCTAATTGGCAACTATCACAAAATGAAGAATTTTTATTAGAACCAATAATTTGAATAAGTCCTTTGGATTTTAGGACTTGTAAAGTGCAGGCTTGAGGATGTCCCAAGCGCTGGTGCCACACTTCTTCAGAGACTCGTTGGAAGTGTGTGGAGAAGTGAGCTTTATAAGGGGGAGACACGATGTAGAGGTTACCCTTCCGTCGTCCGGTTAATAATACGAGGTTGGTCTCCCGTTCCTTATCAACAAAATCAACATCGTAAAATTCATAGTTATAGGGATAATCAATGGTAAGTTGTCCAATAGATAAAAAGTTTTTTTCAGGTACTAATTGTTGCCCAGATGACTAACACAAGAGAGGGGTGAATTGAGTTGTATTAAAAAAAATAACAATTATAAATCAAATATACAATTTAAAATATAAACAAAATATGAAATAACAATAAATATAAAGAGTAAGGGTAAGAGAGAAGCAAATTCAGTATGTTAACGAGGTTCGGCCCCACTGCCTACGTCCTCGCCCCAAGCTACCCCTTGAGGATCCCCGAATTCACTATTCAATCTCTTTCAGGTGGAGATAGAAACCTATTACACCTTTGAACAACACCGCTACAAAGGATCCGTGTAGAACACCCTCTACACTTGCAATCACCTTACACGTGGACACTTGTAATCACCTTACACGTGGTGATTCAACGATTCCCTGTGTAGAACACTTTCTACACGCACAAGGGTTATACATACCCTTTTACTGATACAAGAATTGATAGTGGGTAGGATATCAGAAAACACTCCTCAATGAGTGAAATAAGAACAATACAGCACAACCTATATCTCTCAAAATGAAAAAGGATTAAGGCTCAATGCTTAGAGAAGAGAGAATGAAAGCTTTGAATGAGAGTTGTATGCTCTTGGTGTTGTGAATGTGAAGCTCTCAAATGATCTATTTATAGGCATATGAGACTTCATATTCAAATTTAAAAAGATTCACATGTCAAAGACATCATCATTCATTTTTCAAAAATTTCAAACCTAATCTTTTTACTTTTTGCATGTGACAAAATGAGCACACTTTACTTTTCAAAAAATTCAAACCTAATCTTTTACTTTTTGCATATGACAAAAGGAGCACACTTTACTTTTCAAAATTTTCAAACAAAGGCATCTTCCTTTTGCATAAGTCAAGAAAAGCATCAATCACTTTTGAAAATATTCAAATAAAACATGCACATGTGAAAGATGACAATCAATCATCTTTAATATTTTCAAAGTTCAACCCTTTAATCATGGCATGCACATGTGAAAGATGACAATCAATTATCTTTCAAAATTTTCAAATTTAATTTTCAAAATATTCATGCACATGTGGAAAATGTATTTTAATGCTTTATGATAAAATATTAATTTTTGAGCCTTAATCCTAATTTCGAATTTTAAAGAGATTTACAACATTATTCTATGACTTTAATGTGAACTTGCTCCCTTCTTGCTCATGCTTGGTTTCTTGATGTGCTTGACTCCATTGTGTAGATAACTTGAGCTTGAGACTCCTTTATTCTATGAATTCATTTGTTATCATCAAAATCCATGTGTAAATATATAATTACACAAAACTTGAAACCTTAGGTTTAACAATCTCCCCCTTTTTGATGATGACAAATACTTGATAGAACCTGAAGCCTGTATTAATACTTAAGCTCCCCCTGAGAATGTGCGTTAGTTTTTCAAAAAAAAAAAAATAAATATAATTCCAAGCATATATAACAAGTTTAACAATTTAAACAATATTAATGTTCTAGTCTAAAACTTCTCCCCCTTTTGGCATCATTAAAAAGGATCGACAGCAAGTAAATAGACTGAAGAAAACGGTGCGTTAAAAAACACTGTAGATAGTTGAAAAAGAGAGCCGTCCGTGACCCGACAAGTCCTGCAAAGCCTCGAGGCCTAACTCTATGAATTTAGTGCGGTTGAAGATAGAAACAAATCGCCTGATGTTGTTGACAAACGAGATTGAAGGCTCCGAGTTTCTAAAAAAAATGTCTTTTTCACTGATCGGGAAAAAACACATTGCTCTTTGACTTGGATGATAGCTCGTCTTGTTCTTTATACTATCTCTATAAAAACAGTCTTAAAGTTCATCCAATCCGCATCAAGTTTTCTTCTTATCTCTATAACTCATCTGCATTCCTTCAACATTCTCGCTTTAAGTTTTCAATTCCTTTCTCAATGGCTCATTCTTCTACATCTCAACCTCCTGTCCTTTCTGCAGCTGCCATTGGTGCTATGTTGCAGCAAGAAAATAATAGTATGGCAAATAAGTCAGACTCCGATGCTATCTACGACTTGGTGAGTCTCGGGACTCGCTACTCATCCTCTATTGTTGCTTTTTCCCAGCGGGTTCAAGCAAAAAACCATGAGGTTGAAAAGCTTAAGGAACAAATTGTTGTACTTCAACGAATTGTTCAAGAGTCTCACACAAGGGAAGGAATCCTTCGGCAGAAGAATAAAAAGTTGAAATCTCTATTGGATTCTTCATTCCGCTTGCCAGTTCCCATGAATAGGGATGACATGATATTGTATGAAGAGAATGAGCGTCTCAAACATGAGGCTAAGAACCTCAAGTTTATGTAAAAGTATTTAAGAAAAATCTATCTATTTTTATGAACTTTGATCTGTCTTTTAAGAGATATTCATAATATGCATCATACCTATTTCTCTTCTAATCATAGATAATCTATCTTCTGGTAAAGGTTTTGTGAATATATCTGCTAACTGATCGTGTGTGTTTGTGAACTCTAGTACTATATCGCCTTTCTGCACATGATCTCGAAGAAAATGATATCTTATTTCAATATGCTTAGTTCTAGAATGTTGTATTGGGTTTTTTGAAAGATTTATAGCACTTGTATTATCACATTTGATTGGAATGTGATTATACATGAGTTTAAAATCTTCAAGTTGTTGCTTCATGTAAAGAACTTGAGCACAACAACTACCCGCAGCAACATATTCTGCCTCAGCAGTAGATAGTGCAACAGAATTTTGTTTTTTACTAAACCAGGAAACTAATGCATGACCTAAGAAGTGACATGCTCCACTAGTGCTTTTTCGATCTATTTTACAACCAGCATAATCTGCATCTGTGTAGCTGATTAGATCGAAAGATGTGTGTTTAGGGTACCATAACCCTAGGTTAATTGTACCACTAAGATATCTAAGAATGCGCTTAACTGCAATTAAATGAGATTCTTTTGGAGATGATTGAAAACGTGCACATAAACACACACTGAACATAATATCTGGTCTACTGGCTGTCAAATATAATAAGCTACCAATCATACCTCGATATACTTTCGAGTCAACTGTCTTACCGGATTCATCTTTATCAAGTTTAGTAGATGGGCTCATTGGTGTTCCAGTTTCCTTAGCACCTTCCATCCCAAACTTCTTCAGCAATTCCTTAATATATTTTGATTGATTGATGAATGTCCCACTTTTTACTTGCTTAATTTGCAATCCGAGAAAGAATGTAAGTTCTCCCATCATGCTCATTTCAAATTCATCCTGCATAGTCTTAGCAAAAACTTGACACATATTTTCATTAGTAGCACCGAATATTATATCATCAACATAAATCTGAACCAAAAGAATATCATCATTTTCGTATTTAATGAAAAGAGTTGTGTCGATTTTTCCTCTTGAGAAACCTTTTTTAATCAAGAAACCACTGAGTCTCTCGTACCACGCTCTAGGAGCTTGTTTGAGTCCATATAGTGCTTTTGTGAGTTTGAAAACATGATTTGGAGAAATATGATTTTCAAAACCTGGAGGTTGCTCAACATATACCTCTTCATTTATAAAACCATTTAAGAAAGCACTTTTAACATCCATTTGAAAAAGTTTGAAATCTTTATAACAAGCATATGCAAGTAGCATTCGAATAGCTTCTAATCTTGCGACTGGTGCATATGTCTCATCATAATCAATTCCTTCTTCTTGATTGTAACCTTGGGCTACAAGTCGAGCCTTATTTCTAGTAATGACTCCGGACTCATCTTTCTTGTTTCTAAAAACCCATTTTGTTCCAATAATAGTATGATTTTTGGGTTTAGGAACAAGTGTCCAAACATCATTTCTTTCAAATTGATTAAGCTCTTCTTGCATAGCTAGAATCCAAGATTCATCAAGAAGTGCTTCATCAATATTTTTAGGTTCAATCTGAGATAAAAAAGCAGTATGATTGCAAATATTTCTAAGAGATGATCGAGTGCTTACACCTTGTGAAGGTTCTCCCAGAATTTGTTCCACTGGATGATCTTTCACAAATTTCCACTGTTTGGTTGCATCTCGTATTAAATTTTGATGATCTTTCCTGATGTCTCCATGTTGGACTTCCTCTATTGTGTTCTCTTTGTTGAGATTGAGACTTTCTGTATTATTTATACCTCCTGTTTCTTCATCAATGGATTTCTTGGAGAGTAGAGAATTAGATTCATCAAATACTACATGCATAGATTCTTGTACAGTTAAAGTCTTTTTATTGAATACTCTATAAGCTTTACTATTTGTAGAATACCCGAGAAAAATACCTTCATCCGATTTTGCATCAAATTTGCCTAAATTATCCCTGTCATTCAAAATAAAACATTTGCATCCAAATACATGAAAGTAACCAATGTTGGGCTTTTTCTCATTCCAAAGCTCATAGGGGGTTTTATCTAATTTAGACCTTAACATAACTCTATTTATAACATAACATGCAGTACTTACCGCTTCGGCCCAAAAATAACTAGGCAAGTTGTTCTCATTAAGCATTGTTCTTGCCATCTCTTGAAGAGATCTATTTTTCCTCTCTACTACCCCATTTTGTTGAGGAGTTCGAGGAGCAGAAAAATTATGCACAAAACCATTTTCATCACAAAATGTTTCAATATTTTTATTAACAAACTCTTTTCCCCTATCACTTCGGATACTTGAAATAGTATAGCCCTTTTCATTTTGAATTCTCTTGCATAACTTGGTAAAAGCATTATGTGCCTCATCTTTATGAGCAAGAAAGATGACCCAAGTATATCTAGAGAAATCATCAACAATAACAAAAGCATAATATTTTCCTCCTAGACTTGCAACTCTATTTGGTCCAAAAAGATCCATGTGTATCAGTTGCAGTGGTCTAGTAGTGGAAATATATTTCTTGGTTTTAAAAGAAGTTTTTGTTTGTTTACCAAATTGGCATGCATCACAAATTTTGTCTTTAAGAAAATTTGCCTTTGGTAAACCTCTCACAAGATCATTTTTTGAAAGTTTGGAAATAAGTTCCATGTTGGCATGACCTAGTCTTCTATGCCATAACCAATTAGTTTCATTTTGTACTGAAAAACAAATAGCATCTTGTGAGGTAATTTCTTCAAAATCGATTGTATAAACATTATTACTTCTAAAGGCAGTAAAACAAATGTTATAATCATGATCATTCAAAATAATGCACTTATCCATTTTGAAAGTAACTGTAAATCCTTTATCACATAATTGACTTATACTCAAAAGATTATGTTTTAGACCTTCAACAAGTAGAACATCTTCAATTATGAGAGAAGATTTATTACCAATTTTACCTATTCCCACGATCTTCCCTTTCGAGTTGTCTCCAAATGTCACGTGTCCTTCTTCTTTAGATCTAAGATCAAAGAACTTAGTCTTGTCTCCCGTCATGTGTCTTGAACATCCACTATCTAAAAACCATTTGTTTTTGCTTGTAGAGGACTTCATGCATACCTATAAAAACAATTAAAATGATTTTTCTTGGTACCCAAGTTCTTTGGGTCCTTTATTTATTAGTATTAGAAGAAACAAGATTTTTAGGTACCCATATGGCCCTAATAGTCATTGTATGTTTTCTTCTAATAGGACAAGTATGATAATTATGACCATTTCTATTACAAAAATTACAAATAGCATGTGACATATATGAAAATCTTGAATGATTATAATAGTATCCTTTTTTGACAAACTTATTATGAAAAGAATTTTGAATATTAGACTTTGATGTAGAAGGATTATCAAAGAAGTTTTTATAAGGTTTGAACTTTTGTTTTGGCATATATCCCAAGCCTGCCTTGTCAAAAACACATCTTTGACTACCAAGAAGTTTTTCAAAATTTCTTTTTCCATTCGTAAAGTTTTCAACAATATTTTCTAAATCAGTTTTCTTTTTCTTCAACTCAAGATTTTCGTCTTTCAAAACAATATTTTCTTTTCTTAAAATATCAATTTCGTTTGTTAAAGAAGAATTTTTCTTTTTCAAAGCAGTATATTTGATACCCAATTTTTCAAATTCTTCATATACCTCTTCTAAAACATTTTGCAATTCTTCATATGAAGGATTTTCAATATTATCAAAATTTGTTACCTCAATATCATCTTTAGCCATAAGACAGAGATTTGCTGATTCTTCATTGCTTGCTTCACTATCTGAGCTACTTGAATCATCATCCCATGTAGCTTTCATTGCTTTCTTGCCTTTGTTTCGATCTTTCTTTAGCAGGGGACAATCTGGCTTGATATGACCAGGCTTATTGCATTTATAACAAATTAAAGTATCATTTTTACCTGAATCTTTCTTGGAAAACTTTTTGAATGATTTCCTCGGAGGAGTTTTATTTTTCTTTAAGAATCTCTGAATTCTTCTTGTTATCATCGCAACTTCTTCATCTTTATCGTCATTTTCCTCATCTTCATCACTTTCACTTTCATGAGGAACAGCTTTAAGTGCCAAGCTCTTCTTTGGCTTTCCTTCTTCTTCTCCTCTTTTCAATGTGTACTCATGGGTGATAAGTGACCCGATGAGTTCATTCACTTCGAGCTTCTTGAGGTCTCTAGCTTCAAGAATCGCTGTCACTTTTGATTCCCAACGTTTTGGTAGAGAGTTGAGAATTTTTCTTACCATTTCCACTTTGGAATAAACTTTGCCAAGAGCTGTCAAGCTGTTTATGATGTTAGTAAAACGAGTGTGCATGCTAGAAATAGATTCATCATCATTCATCTTAAACATTTCATATTCATGAGTAAGAATATAAATTTTTGATTCCTTAACTTGAGAAGTTCCTTCATAAGTAACTTCCAAGTTATCCCAAATTTCTTTTGCCGTAGCACAAGTCATTACTCTATTAAACTCATTACCATTGAGAGCATTATATAATAAATTCATAGCAGTTAAATTCAAAGTATAAAGTCTATCGTCTTCACGATTAAACTCTTCTTCTTCCTTTTTGACCTTTACTCCATCAACCACTTTTGTTGGAATATAAGGTCCATTTACAATGCATTTCCAGATTTCTCGACCTTGAGCCTGAAGGAATATTCTCATTCTAACTTTCCAGAATGAGTAATTGTCTCCACAAAAGAGTGGAGGCCGACTGCTAGATTGACCTTCACCAAATGAAGCTGCAATGTTAGCCATAAGATCTTAACTCAAAAGATAGTTAATCTTATAATAGAGCTTTAGCTCTGATACCAATTGTTGCCCAGATGACTAACACAAGAGGGGGGGTGAATTGAGTTGTATTTAAAAAAAATAACAATTATAAATCAAATATACAATATAAAATATAAACAAAATATGAAACAGCAATAAATATAAAGAGTAAGGGTAAGAGAGAAGCAAACTCAGTATGTTAACGAGGTTCGGCCCCACTGCCTACGTCCTCGCCTCAAGCTACCCCTTGAGGATCCCCGAATTCACTATTCAATCTCCTTCAGGTGGAGATAGAAACCTATTACACCTTTGAACAACACCGCTACAAAGGATCCGTGTAGAACACCCTCTACACTTGCAATCACCTTACACGTGGTGATTCAACGATTCCCTGTGTAGAACACTTTCTACACGCACAAGGGTTGTACACACCCTTTTACTGATACAAGAATTGATAGTGGGTAGGATATCAGAAAATACTCTTCAATGAGTGAAATAAGAACAATACAAGCACAAACTATATCTCTCAAAATGAATAAGAGTTAAGGCTCATTGCTTAAAGAAGAGAGAATGAAAGTTTTGAATGAATATTGTATGCTCTTAGTGTTGTAAGTGTGAAGCTCTCAAATGATCTATTTATAGGCATATGAGACTTCATATTCAAATTTAAAAAGATTCACATGTCAAAAACATCATCATTCATTTTTCAAAAATTTCAAACCTAATCTTTTTACTTTTTATATATGACAAAAGGAGCACACTTTGCTTTTAAAAAAAATCAAACCTAATCTTTTACTTTTTGCATATGACAAAAGGAGCACACTTTACTTTTCAAAATTTTCAAACAAAGACATATTCCTTTTGTATAAGTCAAGAAAACCATCAATTACTTTTGAAATTATTCAAATAAAACATGCACATGTGAAAGATGACAATCAATCATCTTTAATATTTTCAAAATTCAAACCTTTAATCATGGCATGCACATGTGAAAGATGACAATCAATTATCTTTCAAAATATTCAAATTTAATTTTCAAAAATATTCATGCACATGTGGAAAATGTATTTTAATGCTTTATGATAAAATATTAATTTTAAGCCTTAGTCCTAATTTCGAATTTTAAGATATTTACAACATTACTCTATGACTTTAATGTGAGCTTGTTCCCTTCTTGCTCATGCTTGGTTTCTTGATGTGCTTGACTCCATTGTGTAGATAACATGAGCTTGAGACTTCTTTATTCTTTGAATTCATTTGTTATTATCAAAATCCATGTGTAAATATATAATTACACAAAACTTGAAATCTTAGGTTCAACACTAATAAAACATCACGTAATTTAATTTTAGTTGTACCATTATCAATATAAGTATCACCAATATGAGTAATAGCATGAGAACTACCATCACCAATAATAACAACATCATTGCCAAAACAGTGATGAAGATTTTCAAGTATAGCTGGTTGTTGGTCATGCGAGCTGATGCCTCAATGTCATCAGTCCACTTAGCATCATGAGAAAAACTCTCAAGTGTCATTGCAACAAGTGCCTGAGAAATATCCTTAGATTGGTAAGAATGATTGAACTTGTTCCAACACTTAAGAGCAACATGTCTTTTTCTTTTTCTTTTTTAACAAATTTGGCTGATTTCACTGCGAAAAGAGTCACGGGCCCTGTTATTGGGCCTTTTAGTAGATTCACATGGATTAGACCCATCATTGGGTTGGTCAAAATGCACGTTTTATCCTCTAACCCCAAAGGTTCTCCTGGCCGACTGGTTTAAGGGATGAAACCCATGACCTTTTGAGGAGAAGGATAAGGCTAAGAATGGTGGTTGCTACGATGGTCCTTGTTGTTTGGGGCACCACTCCTCTGTCCACAGAAAGCAAATGAATTAGTGGAATCATGAAGTGAGGATTGAAGTTCATACCCTTGGAGTGGGGGGAGAAGTTCGACATAGGAGGGCATAGGTGGTTTTAGCATTGTTGTTGTGAAGGGTTCGTATTTGGCTCCGAGGTTATCAATAGTGAGAAGGCCTTCATTTTGTCTTGCACAGGGCGTTTGATCAAAGCAAGGCTGTCACACCATCCTTTGAATGTACAGAGGTGATTGGCCAGCGGTGTCGTAGGCTCCTTGCGCAGGTACGTGATTTGTTGGGTGAGATGTAACTCCCTTTCTTAGGAGTCATGGGCATAGGCCTATTTGAGAGCCACCAAAACTTGTTGGGCAGAGTCAAGACCCACAACTAAGCTCAATGCTTCTTCAGATAGTGTATCCACGAGGCAATCGATTCGATTTGCGCCACTGGAGGAAGGCTGAAGTGGGTTCAGATTTTCTCGAACTAGAGGCAACGTCAATGGGGTTAGATAAATCTAGAGGTGGTGATTCATCCGTGAGATGCTCAACAAGGTTTTGGCTCTTAGCCAAGGCCAAAATCTGTTCACACCATAGAGGATAGTTGGTGTTGTTGAGTTTCAAGGTAACGTTAAGGATGATGGTGGCCATGGGAGGAAGACTCTTTTCTCTCACAAGGGCTCTGGTTACCTTTTGTGGGTCTTCATTGGTAAGTTGCCTTCTGTGTTATTAGATATGTTTCGTTCGAGCATGAAATGCTGGATTAGTAGTGAGAAAAGTAGATCCAAAGTTATCATAATAAAGTGAAGGTGGCAGAGGAAAAAAAACACCCAATTTATCAAGAAGGGATTGAAGCTAGATGACTTCTGTAATTACATAGTTTTCTGATTTCGTGCTTGACCTAGAGACTGTTTACTACTTTTGAGAGGACCCAGACACTAGATTTGATCTAAGGAATATGGCATATCTATTGGTTGAGCGCCTGTCATCGAGACAAACCGCCCAATCTGCGTTCGAATATGTAGAGATTTAAACTGAATTGCCCCGTCATAAGTGAAGTCCCATGGTGACTATATGCTTAAGGTACTACAGGACTCGTTTAATAGTATCCCATTGGAGGTCTTAAGGATGGTCCATAAATTGATAAACTCTGTTTAAAGCAACAGTAACATGAGAAGAAGTGTCATGACCATGCCCTTGACCACTATTGTAGTGAGTAGAGTGAGCTGGAATTAGCTCCATGTTGGTTGCTGCTCTTAACAACAGAATTTGCACAAGAACTAGAAATCTCCAAAGAGGAAGTATGTTGTTCAATTTTGGGTTCATGTGTAAGCAAATGTCCGGAGAGATCCTCAAATGACATAGCTTCCACAAGGGTGGTGACAGATGTGACCAATGCATCATAGTCACTCCCCAATCTGGCAAGCAAAGAAGAAATAATGTCAAAATTAGACATAACATGCTTGGTAGCAACACCTCAACCTTCTGAAAAATAATATGTAATAGATAAGGCACCCTTCTTGAAATTGGCAAGCTGAAGTTTTAATGAAAGAATCTGAGTATGAGATTGTAATGATAACATCTTTTCTAGCTATAGCTAAACACCACGTGATGTGGTTTATCCAAGTAATTTGGTCTTGAAGAGACCACGCAAGGAAGGACTTGTAAAAACGTAAGAAACCAATCAAATATAAACTAAATAAATTCTAATATAGTTCAGAAAGATGAGTTGTAAAATAAAATAAGTAATTAAGATCTAAACAATCAATTAATCAAAGTAAGAAATAAATAATTTAATAAACTAATCACAATAGAAAGAACTAAAATAAATTCTAAAGATGCAAACTAATCTAAATAATGAATAAACTATTAATGGAGAATGAATTATGGTTTTAGAATCTACCTCATTAATTCATAATAATATATTTATGAAAATTGATTCTTCCTAAACATCTACATGATAATTCAGATATCAATCTTGTTATCATGAAAAATAGTATCGTTGAAACCCTTTTTTAAGAAAATATCTAAAGTATGTTCTTCTTCGCTCAAATATATAAAATCAAATAATGACTTGTATCTGTTAAAACAAATAATAAAAGATATAAGATTTTATTTTTGACAAAATTATAAATCAAGCTCTCAATTGATTGAGATTATCCTAGATCATGATAAAAACATGATTGAACTCATATAAAGAATTATATCTCTCTCAAGTGATATGAAGGACGAACAATATATCGTTGAGCACATAAATAACTAGGAAAAAATCAATCTCATAAATAATACTATTGAGACAACTTTGACAGCTTCAACTCCTTCACTCACAACCTCAGCTAGTGGAATTATAAGAGGAACCAACATATGAACTAGCACATGAAAACAAGAAGCTTTTGATGGAAGAAGAACCAGCATATGAACCAGTGACTGAAGAAGAACTATTGAAGAAAGTAGAAAGGATTGGCCTATAATATAGAAGGAAGGATTGCGACCGAAGGAAGAAGGTACGATTGAAACCCATTTTTGCAGAGCATTTCGAGTGGCTGAAAAATGCCCAAATCCAGAGTCCATTTCTACAGTTGTAAACCAGTGACTGAAAAATTCTTAAACACGATTGTTTTATTTACTTACGTGGAGCCGGTTGTATGGCGATTACATGGGACAGTTACCTTAAGCATTTTTCTTAATTTTGAAATACAATTCTTCCCCACTTCAATTCCTGATCAAGATAAAACTCAAAATTAAACTAGAAAAATTAAAATATTTCAAAACTAATAAAAATATAATTATTGACACTACATAATTGTGATAACGTTTTATTTAAAGTAGTAAATTATGCACTATTTGACTATTATCACTTTGCCTTCTTTACACGACATTTTCAGTTCGGTTTTGTGTATTGCAGTCATTTATTGCTGATGTTTTCTACATGGTAGCTTGATTTTGAACCCAAAGCACTTCTTTGACAAATTGTAGTATATAAAGAAGACCAAGTGTTCGAGACCTTTAATTTTGTTAAAAGATGTACGTAATAAATAGAAAAATTATATTTATCATTATTTTTCCTATCATCCTTTTAATATCTCTTGATATGATATTAAATTATTGATTTTGAACTGGAACATACAAAATAATTTCTAATTATTAAATGCTACATCACGGGATGATGGAAAGATGATAGTCTAAGGGATGGTAGGTAACATTACTAAAATAAAACCTCATATTTCCCATTAGCTTAGATTCTTAAAATAAATGATGATTTCATATGATATCAAAATATAGATCTTGAATTTGAATCCTGACTCGATAGGTAAACTCAAACTTTTGACATAATTGTATGTGCAGAAAAAGTTTTTGTAAGTAAGGCTCGAGATCTATTGAAATTGAGAGATGCTACTCAGAAGCTAATTCAACTATAGCATACCACACACTCGATCTGAGAGAGCCACGTCACCGTTCAGTCGGGCCAAACGTCCCTCCCTTGTTGCTTCTCTCTTCCCCATGCCTCTCTTGTCTCTTTCACTATCATAATGACTTTTTAAAAAGAAAAAAAAAATTGCTGATCTAAGCTCCAACTCTCTGCGATATTTATAGCTCTAGTTGCATATAATGAATTTTCTATTGTGGTATTTGATTTATCAGCTTCACAGACGTACATCATTCGCAGAGCTGGTTGCTTAAGAATTCACCATCCTCATTTTTTCTATAGAGGAATTACTGTAGGAAAGCAAGTCTTCAAACAGATGGTGGGTGGTCTACTCATCATTAGATGGAACCTCGTAGTGACTACAATTATCTGCATTGTGATAAATTTGGTGATTCTTCTGCGCATGCTGGAGGCAGAACTGCTCATAGGGGATGATTTTGTTCATGGTGATGAAGCATACACATTGTGGAGGTGATGGAGAGAAGTATGATCCTTCCAGGCATGACCTTTTCTTAGATATTTCTTTGCACCTTAATCCCTCAAGTACTGGTGCTACTCAGGTGGTCTAGAGGATGTATGAGCACATTACTTATATTCTTTGACACCCAAATTGTGCATATTTGTTTGTACTTTAAAAATCTCTCTTAATGTCCATTGTGAAAATCAAGCCCAAGCATATTGGAAATGTGAAAGGCGTATGGCCTGGAGATGGGAGAAGAAGATGCTGGAGGAGAATGCGAAGGGGAATGAGGAGGAGGAGGAGATGCTAGAAGAGAAGAATGAAGTGTTTGGCATGTTGAGATAGGAGGAAAAGAGCTACCATTTGTAATTTTGAGGGCAAAAATGACAATTCATAATTGCTGACAGGTAAGGTGTGTGGTATGAGCTCTTAAACTGGTTTATGAGTAGTATTATTCATTAAAATTTTGGAGGATTTCTTTTTTGTTTTTTGACGAAAAATGCCACTCGGAAGCCGGCTTAAGAGCTTATACAGCACACTCTACGTGTCAACAATTATGAATTGTCATTTTTGCCCTCAAAATTACAAATGACAGCCCTTTTTCTTCTGTCTCAGCATGCCGAACACTTTCTTCTTCTCCTCTAGCATCTCTTCCTCCTCCTCCTCCTTCGCGTTCTCCTCCAGCATCTCCTTCTCCCATCTACAGACCATACGCCTTTCACATTTCCAATATGCTTGGATTTGATTTTCACAAGGGACATTAAGAGAGATTTTCAAAGTACAAACAAATATGCACAATTTGGGTGTCAAAGAATATAAGTAATGGTTACAAGAGAATTATGGGATTAGAGAGAATTATGGAGAGAATTATGGGATTAGTTTTATGGTTGTAAATTAGGTAAAATTAGTTGCCGACTGTTGTAAATAGTTGACTGATTGTTGTAAATAGTTGACCGACTGTTGTAAATAGTTGACATACGTGAGCATCCTATGTAAATGTAATTTCTATATAAATGAAAGAAATCCAAGAGAAAGGGTATTGAGATAAAAACTGACATGGTATTAGAGCCCCTCTGAGTTTCGTCGCTTTGGTCTTAGTCACGGTGTGATTTTTTTTGGAAAGATATTTTTTTTAGATTGATTTAGCAAGTTCTTTCTTGCTCTTAGTGGGTCTCGGTACTTTTTGTGGGATCAAACCTTGTGGGTTTGAATTTTTGAGGCTGTCAAAAATTTTCTAGAATAGCACAACTTTGTTCTTGTTGTGGGCAATTTTTTTTTTTTTTCGTAGATTTCTTTTGGTGGCTGCACATACCTCTGTGTCAACATTTTCTGGTGATGTCTGTGTGATTCTCTCAGTGCTCTCGGTTGTTGTGAGCTGTTTCTTTGCCGTGGGTCATCTACTTGCATTTGTCGGCATTCTTTGCAGTTTGCAACTGAGTGCTTCTCTAAGTGTCGTGAGTTATCCTCTTGGTGGATAATTTGTTTACAGCTGTCGGCTTTATTTGTGGGTAGTGGAAGTGTGAATCATCAATTCTGGACTTTGGTGGACAGGTTTTTCTTTCCGTGGGTTTCTTTTCTTTTTGCTGTGGCTGTGGGTTTCTATTATTATTTTAGACTTACTATTATTATTATTTTATAATTTTGAGGCTTTTCTGTTATTATTATTTTTTATTGCTTGGGCTTGGCATTTTTTATTATTTTAATATTCTCATCATGTCTATTGAAAATACTATTGTATTATTTACTGGAAAAAATTGTCCAACATGAGAATTTCAGTTTAAAATTTTTTTGAAAGGAAAATAATTATCAAATCATATTGATAGTTCTGTTCGAGTCCCTACTGATGATAAGGAATTTGCCCAATGGGAGGTCAACGATGCTAAGGTGATCTCTGGGCTGTTGGGAACGATTGAGCCCCATCTTGTTACCAATCTTCAGTGTGTTACTACGACTCAGGCTATGTGGGATTATCTTTGACGTATTTACCACCATGATCATAGTGCTTGGAAGTTCCAATTAGAGTTGGAAATTAGTAATTATAGTCAAGGCAATTTACCTATTGCCCAATTTTATTCTGGTTTTATTAACCTTTGGAGCGAGCATTCTGCCATTGCTCATGCAAAGGTTCCTACTGTGGCCCTCGCGGCTCTTCAAGCAGTTCATGCTGAGAGTCAATGCGATTAGTTTTTAATGAAACCTCAACCCGAATTTGAGCCTGTTCGAACTGGTTTATTGAATTGTGATCCAGTTCCTTCTTTGGATATTTGTTTGGGAGATTTGTTGCGTGAAGAACAATGACTATCCGCTCAGATGAGTATGACTTATGATAAGGTCTTTTCCGGGACTGTGAATGTCACCTATGCAGCACAAGGGCGAGGGAGAAACAAGTTGCAATGTTTCAATTGCAAGGAATTTGGTTATATTGCTCGCAATTATCCTAAGAAAGTTTGTAATTATTGCAAGAAAGAGGTCATATCATCAAAGACTGTCGAATACGGCCTCAGAACCGTCAATTCCAAGCCTTTCAAGCTGATGTTCAGTCCTCTGCTTCTTCTTTTGTGCCTTCTGATTCATCTGTTCTCACACCTACAATGGTTTAACAAATGATTGTGTCTGCTTTTACGGCCTTAGGCATGCAAGGTACGAGCACTAACTCAACTTCTTGGATTGTTGATTCAGACGCTTCTAATCATATGACTGGTAATGTGACGAGTCTCCATGGTGTTTGTAAGTATAGAGGCACGCAAACTATCCAGATCGCTAATGGCAGTACTCTTCCTATAACTGCTGTTGGTAATTTGGGCTCTTCATTTTGAGATGTTTTTGTCTCTCCTGGATTATCTACCAATTTAATTTCTGTTGGACAATTGGTAGATAATAATTATGATGTTCACTTTTCTCGTAGTGGTTGGCTTGTACAAGATCAAGTGTCGGGGACGGTGATCGCGAAGGGGCCTAAAGTAGGACGTTTATTTCCTTTACAGTTTTCTATCCCTACTGATGTTTCTTTTGCTTGTACGGCTACTACCAATACTCATGAAATCTAGCATGAGAAATTAGGTCATCCTAATTCTATTGTATTAACTCATCTTCTGAGACATGGTTTTTTGGGCAATAAAGACTCAGATTCTTCTTCTCCTGTATCTTTTGATTATGCATACTGACGTTTGGGGTGTGAGTCCTGTTATTTCTCATGATCAGTATCGTTATTTTGTAACGTTTATCGATGATTATAGTCGATTCACCTGGATATTTTTTCTCCGTTCTAAAGCTGATGTATTTTCTATCTTTCAAAAATTTGTTGTGCTTGTCGAGACACAGTTCAATACGTGTATCAAAACTTTAAGCTCCGACTCAGGAGGGGAGTACATGTCTTATTCTTTTCAAACTTTTCTTCAGAAAAAGGGGATCATTTCCCAACGTTCTTGTCCTTATACTCCTCAACAAAATCGAGTCGCTGAGCGTAAAAAATCGTCATCTTTTAGATGTTGTCCATACTTTCTTGATTGATTCTTTTGTACCTTCTAAGTTCTGGGTAAAAGCTCTATCTACTGCTGTCTATTTGATAAATCGTTTGCCTACTACCACTCAGATTTTGATTCACCATATTTTCGCTTATTTGGCATATTTCCTGAGTATCAATCTATTCATACTTTTGGGTGTGTTTGTTTTGTTCATCTGCCACCTGTTGAGCGTCACAAACTTGTTGCACAGTCTGTCACGTGTGCCTTTATGGGATATAGTCCTACTCAGAAAGGATTTGTTTGTTATGATGCTCATGCAAACAAATTTCAAATCTCACGAGATGTGATTTTCTTTGAGAATCAATATTTCTTTCAATCGCAGGTTATTTCTGATCCTACTATCACTCTTCTTCCTGTTTTTGATGATGTGTCTTCTTCTATTAAGCGATTTAAACTAGGTTTGGCATACCATCGACGCCCTTCCCCTGCTTCAACGCCCCTTCTAGATACTGTTCCGTCGTCTAATTCTGAGGCTCCTATACCCCGGCGCTCCACTCGAGATACACATGCACCGGATAGGTATGGTTTTCCTCATACTTCGCTTACTGTCACTCTTGACACTATTTCTGTTCCTTACTCATATACCTAAGCAGCCACCCAAGCATATTGGCAACAGGCCATGCAAGAAGAAATCCAAGCTCTTCAAGAAAATCACACTTGGGATCTTGTGACTTGTCCATCTAGTGTTAAACCTATTGGTTGTAAGTGGGTGTACTCAGTCAAGTTTCGGTCTGATGGGTCACTAGACAAATATAAGGCCCGTCTCGTGGTTCTTGGAAATCGACAAGAGTATGGTATTGATTATGAAGAGACATTTGCACCTGTTTCCAAAATGACTACTGTGAAAACTATTTTGGCACTTGCTGCGTCGCAGGGATGGTCTCTTCGGCAGATGGATGTGAAAAATGCTTTTCTGCATGGGGACTTGAAGGAAGAAATCTATATGTCTCCACCTCCTGGCATGTTTGCTACAGCTTCCTCAGATGTTTGTTGGCTACGCCGATCCTTATATGGACTGAAACAGGCTCCACGTGCATGGTTTGATAAATTTCGTTCTACCCTGCTTGCTCTTCATTTTATTCAGACTCAGTTTAATTCCTCTCTCTTTATGCCAAGACATCTGCAGGAATTGTATTACTTTTGGTATATGTTGATGACATTATGATTATTGGATCTGATAATAAGTTAATTGAGCAATTACAACAGCATCTCCATGCCTCTTTTCACATGAAAGATCTTGGTCCTTTGTAGTACTTTCTTGGTCTTGAGGTGCAGCTTACTCCGCTTGGTACGTTGTTACACCAGCACAAATACACACAGGAAGTGATTTCACCAGCTGGTCTCCAATCGGGTAATTCTGTTCTTACTCCCCTGGAAGTCAATCTTAAGTTTCGTCAGGAGGAAGGCGAGCTCTTATAAGATCCATCATTATATCGACAGCTTGTTGGGAGTTTGAACTACTTGACGATTACTCGTCCTGACATTTCTTTTGCTGTGCAACAAGTTAGTCAATTTATGCAGGTTCCACAACATCTTCATTTAGCTGCTGTCAGCCGTATTATCCGCTATCTGAAGGGCACCTCTACACACAGGTTGTTCTTTCCTAAATATTCTCCCTTACAGTTAGTAAGGTATAGTGATGCTGATTGGGCCGGTTGTTGGAATACTTGTCGCTTTGTTACTGGCTGGTGCATGTTCTTAGGCAATGTACTTATTTCTTGAAAGAGTAAGAAGCAAGACAGAGTTTTCAAGTCCTCTACTGAGTCAGAATATCGTGCTATGTCTTCAGCATGCTTGGAGATCACTTGGCTTCGTGGATTATTAGGAGAACTTGGTTTTCCTCAACTGAATTCCACTCCTCTTCATGCTGATAATACCAATGCTATTCAAATTGCTGCTAATCCTGTATTTCATAAACGTACAAAACATATTGAAATAGATTGTCATTCCATCTGTGAATCATTTGACAAACATGTGATTACTCTTCCTCACATCTCCACCGAACGTCAAACTGCAGACATATTTACGAAAGCACTTTCTCGGCACCGACATTAGTTCTTGGTTGACAAATTGATGCTGGTAGATCAACAAGCATCAATTTGAGGGGGGTGTTACGAGAGAATTACGGAGAGAATTATGGGATTAGTTTTATGCTTGTAAATTAGGTAGAATTAGTTGCCGACTGCTGTAAATAGTTGACCGACTGTTGTAAATAGTTGACATACGTGAGCATCCTATGTAAATGTAATTTCTATATAAATGAAAGAAATCCAAGAGAAAGGGTATTGAGATCAAAACTGACAATGTGCTTGTCCGTCCTCTAGACCACCTGAGTAGCACCAGTACTTGAGGGATTAAGGTGCAAAGAAATATCTAAGAAAAGGACATGCCTGGAAGGATCATACTTCTCTTGATCACCCCACAATGTGTATTCTTCCTTGCCATGAACAACATTGTCCCCTATAAGCAATTCTGCCTCTGGCATGCATAAAGGAATCACCAAATTTATCACAATGCAGATAACTGTAGTCACTATGAGGTTCCATCCAATGATGAATAAACCACCCACTATCTGTTTGAGGACCTGCTTTTCTGCTATGGTGTACGTCTGTGAAGCTGATAAACCGAATAATTACAATAAAAAATTCATTATATGCAACTAGAGCTATAAAGATCAGAGAGAGAGAGAGTTCATATTGCTGATTTTTTTAAAATTTTTTCTTTTCAAAAAGCCATTCTAATAATGAAAGATGCGAGAAGCATAAGGGAGAGAGCAATGGGGGAGGGGTGTTTGGCCCAGCTGGACTATGACGTGACTCTCTAAGATTGGGTGTGCTATAGGTGAACCGGCTTCTAAGTAGCATCTCTCTCTCTCTCTTTTTGAAAAATTCTACTTATAATTTCCTATACCATACACCGATATGAGATTTATCATTTTTGTCCATTTATTTATAAACAAAAATAACAAATTATATATTGATGCGTGGTGTAAAGATGATAAGTGATATTTCTTTTATTGAATAATGTTAATATGCCTCCTCATCTTGTTTTCTCATTTTGATCACTCATATATATATTTTTTAATTTTTTTATTTACTGATTAATAAAGTGACTATTAATGTATTAGTATTTTTTTATTTTTTTTAAAATATTTAATTTTTTTTTTAAAATACCTGAAATAAAAGTAAAAGGAAAAAATAATTAGCCTTAAGAACACACCTGCTGGATAAATTGAGGAGTGTTATAAAACTAAAAGAGAAATGATAATGCAAGAGAAATCGTTGTTATTCATTACTGAACTTATGTGCCGTACAATGAAACAATGACCATATATATATATAGTGAGAGTAAGTCGGTTTATGGCGGTGGTCATACATAAGCCTTTATGTTTGTTTACAACACTCCCCCTTGGATGACCACCCATTAAGAATATGCCTTGTTAAAACTTTACCAATGAAAAATTCAGTGGGAAAAAAAGTCAATGGTGAAGGAAAAAGAGTACAGTATTCATATGTACCGCCAAGTGTTTTAGGATTGCCTCATTAAAACCTTACAAAGAAAAACCCAATGAAATAAAACTTTAGCGAAGGAAAAAAAGTACAATCAGCACAAGTTTTCAAGACATTTACTTTCTCTGAAAAGTGCATGATGATAGATATTTAAGTCTCTGCATACCAATATTCTGCACAATCTTCTTAAATGTTGCAGTTGGTAATGCCTTTGCGAATAAATCTGCCAGATTATCACTTGATCGTATCTGCTTGACATCAATTTTACCTTTCTCCTGAAGTTCATGGGTATAAAAGAATTTAGGTGAAATATATTTAGTTCTATCACCTTAGATATATCATCCTCTAATTTGAGTAATACAAGCAGCATTATTTTTGTATAAAATTGGACTATTATTAATCACAGGAAAATCATACTTTTCTTAAATATATTAAATCACTGATCTTAGCTAAAAACAATCTCGACCTGCCTCATGAATTGCAATGATCTCTGAGTGATTTGAAAATGTAGCAGATAGTGTTTGCTTGACAAATCTCCATGATATAGCAGAATTTTCATAAGTAAATACATATCCAATTTGAGATCTACATCTGTACGGATCTGAAAGATAACCTGCATCCGTATATCCAACTAATTGTGGACTTGATCCATGTTGATAAAATAATCTCATATCAACCGTACCTCAGAGGTAATGAAGGACATATTTAATACCATTCCAATGTTTTCGAGTTGGTGCGGAACTATATCTTGCAAATAAATTAACTGAAAATGCAGTATCAGGCCGATTGTAATTTGCAAGATACATCAAGACTCTAATTGCACTGAAATAAGGTATTTCAGGACAAAGAATTATTTCATCATCTTCACAAAGATGAAATGGATTTTTCTGCACATCAAGTGATCGAACAACCATTAGAGTACTCAGGGGATGTGTTTTGTCTATATAAAAGTGCTTCAAGACTTTCTCTATATAAATTGACTGATGAATGAGAATTCTATTTTGCAAATGCTCGAGCTGCAGGCCTAGACAAAATTTTGTTTTGCTAAAATCTTTCATTTCAAATTCATTTTTTAAATATGTAGCAGTTCTTGTGATCTCTTCAGGAGTTTCAACAAGATTTAGATCATCAATATAAACCACAATAATAACAAATATGGAGCCAGATTTCTTAATAAAAACACATGGACATATTAGATTATTCTCAAATCATTCTTTCAATAGATATTCGCTAAGGCATTTATACCACATGCGTCCGAATTGCTTTAACCCATATAAAGATCTTTGAAACTTAATAGAATACATATTTCTGGATGTACTCAGATTAGAAGTTTTAAGCATTTTATATCATTCAGGAAATTTCATATATATGTTATGATCTAAAGATTCATATAAATATGCAGTGACCACATCCATCAACTGCATATCCAAGGTTTTTGTAACTACCAAAATAATCAAAAATCTGAATGTGATTGCATCCATAACAGGAGAGTATGTTTCCTCATAATCAATTCATGATTTCTACAGGAAACCTTGTGCGACAAGTCGTGCTTTGTACCGTATAATTTCATCGCTCTCATTACACTTATGTATAAATATCCATTTATATCTAATAGACATTACACCTTTTGATGTTTGTACAATAGGTCCAAATATCTCTCGCTTTGCTAGCGAGTTTAATTTAGCTTCAATAATTGATTTCCATTTTGGCCAATCATTTCTACGTCGACATTCTTCGATAGTTCTTGACTCATTTTTTTCATTACTTCTAGTAATGTCAAGGGCCATCTTATATGAAAATATGTTGTTGACAACAGCTTTATTTTTATCCAAAATTTCTCTAATATTCATGAAATGTATCGAGATCTCGTTATTTTCAGGTACCTGTCCTCTTCAAGGGAAGACATTTCATAAAATACTTCTTCAGGAGGTTCTTTTTCAAGAAATTTAGTCTCTTCAGGAGCATCAATTGCTCTTGTAGCCTGTGTTGTGGGTATGGACTCTTCAGGAGTACCAAATTAATTTTGTATGTTTTTCTTAAATTTTGTCATTTGCACCAATAGGCCGTCCACCATTCAGGTGTGTCTTAGATTTACCTATTGCTGTTTTGGCAACTTGTCCTTCAGGGATTGCAATCATTGCTGGAACATTAACAGGAGGAATATATAATTTTACCACGCCTTTAGTATCAGTAAATACATCCAGTAATTGATTTGCAACACTTTACAAATGAATTATCTTTTGAACCTCTAGTTTACATTCATTTGTACAAGGATCAAATTGGAAAATTGATTTATTTTTCCAAATAATTTCCTGTTGTGCTTCAGGCACCGACTTCTTATTACCCAATGTTGGAAAAATGGATTTGTCAAAATGACAATTCTTAAAACTTGCCTTAAATATCTCCTGTAAGGGGCTCAAGGTATCTAATAATAGATAGAGAATCAAATCCAACATATATCACAAATCTACGTTGAGGACCCATCTTTGTACATTGTGGAGGTGCAATTTGAACATATACCGTACATCCAAAAATACGAAGATGAGAAATATTTGGTTATTGACCAAATGCAAGCTGTAATGGAGAATATTTGTGATATGCTGATGGTCCAACCCGAATCAACGATGCTGCATGAAGTATAGCATGTCCACAGGCAAAAATAAGAAGTTTTAATTTTATAAATAAAGGTTTAGCGATTAGCTGAACCCTTTTGATTAATGATTCAGCTAAACCATTTTGAGTGTGTGTGGGTAATTAGATGTTCAATATCTATTCCTATTGACATGCAATCGTTATCAAAAACTTGAGATATAAATTCACCTGCATTATCCAATTGAATAATTTTAATTGGATAGTCAGGGAATTGTGCTCGTCGTTTAATTATTTAGGCAAGAAGTTTAACAAATACAACATTTCTAATGGAAATTAGACAAATACGTGACCATCGACTTGATGCATCAATTAAAAGCATAAAGTATCTAATTGGTCTACTTGATGGTTGAATGGGTCCACATATATCCCCATGAATCTTTTGCAAAAATGACGGAGATTCAAAAACAACATTTGAGAGAGATGGTTTGATAATCAATTTACCTTGAGAACATGCAGAGCATGAATATTTATTTAGTAAGATAATTTTCTGATTCTTTAGGGGATGCCCATACGAATTATCAATTATTTGTCTCATCATTATTGATCCCGGATGTAACAGCCCGCTAAAATTATCAGTTTTGGATTATTTCCCGACAGCAATCACATCTCTCTCGTCTTTACCCTCATCTGGAATCACGCGTATAGATTATCTTTTCCGTAAATCACGTAATTTGTTCTTCACCGACAGCTGTAAAATCATGAACAGTTTTATCCTAAGCGTTGTACCTCGATGGCGTTTTCCCGGATCTTATCCATCGAATTTCAAAGTATTAGATAAGCTTGTTTTTAAAATAGCACAATTATAATAATTTAATGAGCTCTGAAAATATTATAATTGTGGATAATAGCCTAGATGACCGTATTCAGTTGGTCAGATTCCAATTCTCCTTTGGGTCCTGTAACAAGATCTACCATTCGGGGGGAATGGTAGTTGGGACTACCACAGTGAGATTTGATTACAAATCTCAGTAAGTTAACATAAAACTCACACACAGGTTAAAAATGCATGCATGGCAGTAAAAGCATAAATGCATAAGTATAGTCATACATAAGCATAGCATAACTTGACATATAGCATGACTTAACCAGAACTTAAACGTGAACTGAACTTGACTTAACATGGCATAAACTTAAGCTTAAAACATAACATGAACAGTGAAACATAACATGGACTTGAAATATAGCATGAACGTAAACATGCATAACATAAATAAGAACTTGAAAATAACATAAACTTGAACATAACATGACATGAACATAACATATACGTGAGCATAACATAACATGGACTTGATCTAAAACTTGACTTATCATGTATTTGATCTGAAACTGGACTTAACATAAACTTGGAATATTATTCAATTGTCTTGATTAATAACGTGCATTAATACGTACTCCACAGTTGTTGTGGCCCCACGTATTCAAGTAACATAAAACATAATACGTACTCCACAGTTGTTGTGGCCCCACGTATTCTACATGTCACAATTGCTGTGTCTCATGTAGTGTATGCTCCACAGTTGTTGTGGCCCCATACTTCATG